>VCII01000100.1:1200000-1678724 GCA_006030095.1 Triplophysa siluroides | reverse complement strand
GCCATCAGAGAATGTCACTGAGGCCCAAAGCTATATATACACCTCACCTCACACACATACATGCACACGCACATCCCATGAGTCCCATCCTACTGTATGCTATCAATATCAAAGAGTAGTAAAAACTTAGAATAAAATGTTTAATAGATATTAATATAAAAATATTTAACATATACTGTAAAATGTAATAAATATCATATAATGGAGTGCCACAGAGATGACGTGGGATAACCCGGAAGTAAGCGCCGCTCTGGTTCCCTCCACTGAAAGCCTGTGCGTTTGCCCCAAAGACTTGTGGAAGATCACAAAATAAAAGCTCTGTGATTAACAAATGTTCAAGATGTTTACACGTTTGGTCTATCAACATAATCTTTACAAGTTGACACAACATTTGTTACTTTTGAAGCCGAAATACAATCGTCAGAAGTAAAAAGCGAACACGATGCTATGAACAGACTACACTTGAGGTCGCTCAATATCAACAAGCCTCCGACAACTCTTTCAGACGTTCTTAAAAATGTGTCCCCTAGTAAATTATTACTCCGTCAATGAGTCGAAATCTACGTTTGAAGAGATTTGTGCCCGTGTTGCATTATTTGTGAGCTTAGTAGTCGCTTTAGCAATCACAAGCGGGTTATAACTGGTGTGTTTTATGTCATAGAATAAAACGTGAAAATATGTAGAGGTTTTGTTTAACACGGATGTTATTTTGGGCGGTTTACCAAAAACCCATTCAAAACACCCACAGACTTTAGAGCTTGCAAACAAAAAACGTAAGAATAAAGTAAGAATTGTACATTTCAAATGTAGTTCAAAAGAAAGCAGTGAATAGAGAAGAAATAAAGGCTGTAATGAAAAGATCGCTTTACAAAATCTTCTGAGGAAAGATGTAAACTGTAGATCATGAATGAGACCTGAAATCACGCGTCTTCAAGGTCAAACGAAGCGCCGCGTTTCTCGCTGAAACTCCTCGATGATGACACGCAGGCCGATGTTCACACCGCTCTACTCCAGTAAAATACCGGATGAAGACAGAGATGTGAGGTGGTGCTTCTTTACGCCAGAGAGGATTTCTGCTCACGAATGATGACATCTGTGTGTGTGTGTAAGAGGATATGAAGAGAAGAGACGTCTCTGCTTTAACTTCCCATAAAGAGAACACTGCCTCCATGAAGTCTTCTGAGCTCTGAAAAGAGTTTTCTATTGTTTAGAGAAGTGAGGATGTGAGGTTATATGGAGATGTTATAGTTCTGTTTCTTGCTCTCAGTCATTAATCACAACACAGATGTTCCCACAACCTCTAGTTCACCAACTCCACAGAGACACACACACACGTGTGCACATGCAAGCGCACACACAGACGCACACAGACGCACACGCACGCATTTCATTACTACAGCAGCACTTTTATTGGATTGATGTATTTCTTATATTAACTGTCTGCTGAGTGTATCAATCAAAACAACATAATCACTTATTGCTTCTATTGTTTACCTCGTTTGTGAGTCGCTTTAGATAAAAGCATCTGCTAAATGACACTGTAAGTGTGATCGGATTCATATGGACTTTATAAATTCAACATCAACATTTAAGGTGAAAATTGTGTGTGTGTGTGTGTGTTGTGTATGAGTCAATGACTGTAATGTGTGTGTGTGTGTGTGTGTGTGTGTTTTGTGTTATATTGTCATGAGTGTGTATGACTGTAATGTGTGTGTGTGTGTGTGTGTGGTGTGTGTGTATATTGTCATGAGTGTGTATGTCTGTGATGTGTGTGTGTGGTGTGTTATATTGTCATGAGTGTGTATGTCTGTGTGTGTGTTATATTGTCATGAGTGTGTATGTGTGTGTGTGTGTGTGTTATTGTCATGAGTGTGTATGTCTGTGATGTGTGTGTGTTATATTGTCATGAGTGTGTATTGTATGTGTGTGTGTGTGTGTATTGTCATGAGTGTGTGTGATTGTCCCTGTGTTGTGTGTGTGTGTGTGTTATTGTCTGAGTGTGTATGTCTGTGATGTGTGTGTGTTATTGTCATGAGTGGGTATGACTGTAATGTGTGTGTGTGATGTGTGTGTGTGTGTTATTGTCACTGTAATGTGTGTGTGTGTGTGTGTGTGTGTGGTGTGTGTGTGTGATGTGTGTGTGTTATTGTCATGAGTGTGTATGTCTGTGAAGTGTGTGTGTTATTGTCATGAGTGTGTATGTCTGTGAAGTGTGTGTGTTATTGTCATGAGTGTGTATGACTGTAATGTGTGTGTGTGTGTGTGTGTGTGATGTGTGTGTGTTATTGTCATGAGTGTGTATGTCTGTGAAGTGTGTGTGTTATTGTCATGAGTGTGTATGTCTGTATGTGTGTGTGTGTGTGTGTAATGAGTGTGTGTATGTGTGTGTGTGTGTTTGTGTGTGTGTGTGTCTGTGTGTGGTGTGTGTGTGTGTGTGTGTGTGTGTTGTGTTATTGTCATGAGTGTGTATGACTGTAATGTGTGTGTGTGTGTGTGTGTGTGTGTGTGTATGTGTGTATGACTGTGTGTGGTGTGTGTGTTGTGTGTGTGTGTGTGTGTGTGTGTGTGTGTGTGTGTGTGTGTTGTGTGTGTTTATTGTCATGAGTGTGTATGACTGTAATGTGTGTGTGTGTGTGTGTGTGTGTGTGTGTATTGTCATGAGTGTGTATGTGGTGTGTGTGTGTGTGTGATGTGTGTGTGTTATATTGTCATGAGTGTGTATGACTGTAATGTGTGTGTGTGTGTGTGTGTGTGTGTGTTGTGTGTGTGTTATTGTCATGAGTGTGTATGACTGTAATGTGTGTGTGTGGTGTGTGTGTGTGTGTGTGTGTTATTGTCATGAGTGTGTATGACTGTGAGTGTGTATGACTGTAATGTGTGTGTGTGTGTGTGTGTGTGTTATATTGTCATGAGTGTGTATGACTGTAATGTGTGTGTGTGTGTGTGTGTGTGTGTGTGTGTGTGTGATGTGTGTGTGTATATTGTCATGAGTGTGTATGACTGTAATGTGTGTGTGTGTGTGTGTGTGTGTGTGTGTGTTGTCATGAGTGTGTATGACTGTAATGTGTGTGTGTGTGTGTGTGTTATATTGTCATGAGTGTGTATGACTGTATGTGTGTGTGTGTGTGTGTTATATTGTCATGAGTGTGTATGACTGTAATGTGTGTGTGTGTGTGTGTGTGTGTGATGTGTGTGTGTTATTGTCATGAGTGTGTATGACTGTAATGTGTGTGTGTGTTATATTGTCATGAGTGTGTATGACTGTAATGTGTGTGTGTGTGTGTGAGATGTGTGTGTGTTATTGTCATGAGTGTGTACTGTATCTGTGTTTTTTACTTGTACGAGTCTGAGTACATGAGTCTAGTGTCAGGCCCGGTGCAGATACTGGTCTCAGTGCATCTCCAGTGAAAACACTTCTGACATGTTCTTCAGGTCCTTTAAAGTAGTTTCAAAAGTTCAATTATTGCATGTACAGTATTGTGTCACTGTTGTATATGGAACGTGTACTAAGATACAAGTAAAATCTCCTTTAGTGGACCGATGAAATGCGTGTGTATATGAGGGCGAGGCAGTGAGAGAGCGTTGAGATGATTGACAGCTGCAGACAGCGAGGACAGATTTTCAGCTACGGGTCGCGGTGGAGATCAGTTATGCATAACATGTGTGATTCGTCCCTTGAGTCCGATATAATGAACACACACTTCCCACCGAACCCCACATGTTAAACTACTAACACACACACAATGCAACACTTCCTCTGCTCACTCGAGAGCTTAAACACACACAATCACACACTCAGCTCTGCCTCTCTGACACGAGAAACTCTTAGAAAGATTCTTCTGTGGATTTATACTGAAGAATCCTCTTTTCAAGAATCACTTCATGTCTGTAAATATTCTAGAAAACCACACACACATAGAGACATGAGTTATGACAGTGTGTGTGCTTACATGTCAGAATGTGTGTGTCAGCATGTGTAGTGCATTAACAGGACTCGGACACAATAACTCACTTGATGTCTAGATGCATTTGTGAGATTTACACACGCGCTGACTGACACATTAGCAACACACAGAACATCAGCACATTTAATGAATGAGCCCCCGTGACCGTGTGTTCCCGTAAACAACCTCCGTCTTCATTAACATGAAACACAAGAAAGCCGCTTCGCCTCCAGCTCATGAAGAACTTACCGATAACTGCGTCAACACTGAGCCCAACATTTCACTCTGTGACAATACATGTGTGTGTTCTACACTACTGAGACGGTGTGTGTTTGGTACATGTACAGTGTTGAGTGTGTGTCCATGTGTGGCTGTTTGTGTGCCTGCTTGCGTGTTGTGCAGCATTAAGAGTGTGTGTGTTGTGCATTATTGAAAGTGTGTGTTGTACAGTAATGAGAGAGTGTGTTGTGCAGCATTAAGAGTGTGTGTGTTGTGCAGCATTGAGAGTGTGTGTGTTGTGCATTATTGAAAGTGTGTGTTGTACAGTAATGAGAGAGTGTGTTGTGCAGCATTGAGAGTGTGTGTGTGTTGTGTGTTTGGTACATGTACAGTGTTGAGTGTGTGTCCATGTGTGGCTGTTTGTGTGCCTGCTTGTGTGTTGTACAGCATTGAGAGTGTGTGTGTTGTGCATTATTGAAAGTGTGTGTTGTACAGTAATGAGAGAGTGTGTTGTGCAGCATTAAGAGTGTGTGTGTTGTGTGTTTGGTACATGTACAGCATTGAGAGTGTGTGTTGTACAGTAATGAGAGAGTGTGTTGTGCAGCATTGAGAGTGTGTGTGCGTGCATGTGTGTGTTGTACATGTACAGTATTGAGTGTGTGTGTCTCTATGTGTGTGTGTGTGTTTGTGTTCCTGCGTGCATGAGTGTGTGTTGTACATTATTAAAAGTGTGTGCTGTACAGTAATGAGAGAGTGTGTTGTACAGCATTAAGTGTGTGTCTTTGTGTGTGTATGCGTGAGTGTTGTACATGTACAGTATTGAGTGTGTGTGTGTTTGTGTGCCTGAGTGTGTTTTTTACAGTATTGAGTGTGTGTATTGTACAGTATTGCGTGTGTGTGTGTGCATGAGTGTGTGTGTTGTACAGTATTGTGTGTGTGTGTGTATTGTACAGTATTGCGTGTGTGTGTGTGCATGAGTGTGTGTGTTTGTACAGTAGTGAGCGTGTGTGTTGTACAGTATTGTGTGTGTGTGGTGTATTGTACAGTATTGCGTGTGTGTGTGTGCATGAGTGTGTGTGTTGTACAGTATTGTGTGTGTGTGGGTGTGTGTGTGAGCGTGTGTATGTGTGCATGACTGTGTGTGTGTGTGTGTGTGTGTGTGTGTGTGAGTGTGTGTTGTACAGTCTTGAGTGTGTGTGTGTGTGAGTTTGGTAGTGTGTGGTGTGTGTGCGTGTACAGTGTGTGTGAGTGTGTGTGTACAGTATGTGTGTGTGTGTGCATGAGTGTGTGTGTTGTACAGTATTGTGTGTGTGTGTGTGCATGAGTGTGTGTGTTGTACAGTATTGTGTGTGTGTGTGTGTGTGTGTATGTGTGTGTGTGCATGAGTGTGTGTGTTGTACAGTATTGTGTGTGTGTGTGTGTGTATTGTACAGTATTGCGTGTGTGTGTGTGCATGTGTGTTGTACAGTATTGTGTGTGTGTGGGTGTGTGTGTGAGCGTGTGAATGTGTGCATGACTGTGTGTGTGTGTGTGCGTACGTGCATGAGTGTGTGTTGTACAGTCTTGAGTGTGTGTGTGCATGAGTGAGTGTGTGTTTGCGTACGTGCGTGTGTGTGTGTGTGTGTGTGTGTACGTGCGTGCGTGAGTGAGTGAGTGAGTGTGTGTTGTACAGTCTTGAGTGTGTGTGTGCATGAGTGAGTGTGTGTTTGCGTACGTGCGTGTGTGTGTGTGTGTGTGTGTGTGTGTACGTGCGTGAGTGAGTGAGTGTGTGTTGTACAGCAATCATACAGTTTAATGATTGTCAGTGCTTGTCATCAGTAATAAACGATCATTAATTCTATTTATCATTTTTCTTTAATGCTTCATGTCATGTCATAGTCATACAGTATACATAGTTCAGTGTATGTTATTAAATCAATAACATGTCAATAAATTAAATAAATTACAAATGAATCACACAATTTCTTACAAATGTGCTTGACTGAACTTTAAATGACTTTAGCTTCTTTAAATCAGCAGTTGTTTGTGGTTTATAAGGTTTGTATGGAATACAGTTTGTGTGTCTATGAGTGTGTGTTTGTGTGTCTCAGGAGTGTTTCTGATGGTTTCTGCAGGTTTTAGGGATGTTATGAATAACACATCATTCATACAGCTCCCTCACTATATAAACTCACTGTGTAACTCTTCATGTGTGTGCATGTGTGTGTGTCTGTGCGTGCGTGCGTGTGTGTGCGTGTCAAAGGGCAAAAACATAATTGTGAGTGTAAAGGGGAAAGTCTTAGTTAGTAACTTCAGGTCAGCGGTGTGTCCAGAATAACTTGTATGTATATCACCATGGAAACAGGCAGGTTTAATGAGGGGCTCTGTGATTGGCCGTTGAGTGAGACCTCAGACCAGTGTCTCGTCTTCATCGCACTGGTATTGGAAAGTGTTTTCTCTCACTAATGGAAGCAACTCTCGCCGCCTGTGTTCAGATCGTCCACCGGCCGTGTGTGGAGGTCACTGGGTCCCGTGGTTCAGTAAAAATCATATTTACATAACAACAAACATCCCGGACGGGCTCGAAGCGTTCTCTGGAGTTTAAAGCACACATCATCGAACGACGGTGTGAAGGACGGAAGTTTTTCGTCTAGACAGAGTCGGCGAGCGGAACAGAGAGATATAGCAGCACACGCTGGAATTCATCCGTCTCCCTCGGATCTCATCTTACACACATCACCGGGAATATGTGTGTGTGTAGCTGTCACGCACACGGTTACGTGTCTCCGGAGTGCCCGTGACCTCTGGGTCAACATGAGAACCAGAAAGACCTCTGAAAGCTTTTGACACGAGCACGCTGACAGACGTACACAAGAACAAACACTCAAAACTCAACAATAAAACTTCTTCATCACTGCTTTCATTCACTGAGGACTGAAAAACAACGCAGAAGTCACGATGTTTGTCCCTAAATACATATTTCTGTACCAGATGATTCCGGACAGTGTTGGGTGTTACTAGTTAGTAATTAGTTACTGTAATTGAATTACTTTTCCCTTTAAAAGTAAAGTAAGGGATTACGAGATTCTTTCCGTCATTTAATACAGTTACTTCTGATGAAATTTAACTAAGTACTGTGTAATATATTCAACAGTGGAAACGACATCAAAATTATACGTCTAACTTTAAAATGTATGCTTTAATATATCCTGCTCACATCTGTATACTTTGCTCAGTTAATAAGAGTCATTTATGAATTTATTAGGCCAAAAGTTTGCCAAAAATATATATTTTCACTTAGAAAAACAAAAACAAACTATTTACTTACCCAATTCTGACTGGCATAATGTTACCATAGAATGTTAAAGCACATCATATAGATGACTCTGGATTTTCTGTATACGTTACACATAATGACACCACACGCTTTTTTTAATAACAAAACATAAAGATAACTTCCAAAATGATGTTATTTCTTTTTATTTATGTCTCTTTATTTATAACAACCGTGTGCATGACGTAGAGAACTTAGAAAGGATACTGTTGGCCAGGGCCGTCCCACCGACGGCTGCGACCAGGGGCGGACTGGTGGACGTATTATAAACGCGAATGCATGCAACGCGAAGCCATTAGCGAGCCGGACACGTATGCATGTTACGCAATGCACACGTTACATACAACCAACCCTCCCCCCTCGGTCGACAGATTTGATTGGACGACTGATGCCAACAAACACAACAACAGCCCCCCCATGTTGACAGAATTGGTGGAGGGCCAATATGGGCCCAATAATCCAGGGACGATTTTGCTTCCCAGTCCTCCCCTACTGTTGGTCGGCTGTATGATGACCACACGCACAAACCCCCACCCCCCAATTCCGTCACGAATTAAAATACACATCGAATTTATGCAATTTACGCGGAGGTATTTCTTATACTTGAATGAATTTAATAAGCCGTTTCACGTCTATCCTTCAATCATTTATACTCAAGGTTGATGTAGTTGATGTAATACATAATGAAATACTTTTTGGAGAGAGTCATTTGTACAGTAATCTAATGACACTATTGAATATGTCTTTAGTAACTAGTAATTCATTACTCTTTCAGAGTAACTTACGCAACACTGTTGCTGGACTACCATAGTATTATATTGATTGATTATAGAATCAGATACTCGCACCACATTACTTCAGCAGAATTTCTCCATGACAGCCTCCATCCAAAAACGCTGTCAATCACTCACATCCAGAGTGTTCAGACGAGCACCTATCATTTCAATTTCATTATCAATTTTTTTTTAAAGTTGATTTGATGATATTCCTTTTAGCTTGAACGCATTCAAGTGTGTTAGTGATTTGTGTACACATCAGAGTCACACACTGCTGTTGTTCAGTCAACCGTGACCTTCGACTCTCCTTTAATGAATCTCATTTCCTTTCGTTGTATTCGCTATGATCATAACTTACAAAATATGAAGAGCATTTGGCATTTCAAAAGAGAGTCTGACATTAAAACAGTTCATATCTACTTTATTGTACAGACATTGACACGTGTGTGTGTGTGTGTGTGTGTGTGTGAGTGTGTGTACCTCAGCGGGTGGGGCACCTTCAGGTGGGCGGCACTGCAGTAACACTTCCTGTTCCAGTGACACTTCCTTACCCAACGGCTCCTGTTCAAACGTCTTCCTCAGAACTGATGAAGGTGGAAGAGAGAACATGAGAAAATTCAGCCTGTGATTTCAGTGGGAATGGACAAACACACACACACACACGGACACACACACACACACACGGACACACACCCTCACAGAGATGTGATTTATTTGCCTATTACCAGCTCCCTCTGTGAGACCATCAGCAATGTGAACAAAAACACACATTTAGAATGTGTGTGTGTGTGCGTATCTGTTCGTGTGTGTGCGTGCGTGTGTGTGCGTGTGTGTGTGTGCATGTGTGTTTTATGTCCAGCTGAATAGAGAAATCTCAGTATAGACCAAAATTTGTGAAATTTTGACAATATTCAATAAACAATGAAATATTGTAGCTGAAGAAACCAAACCGCCAGTGACAGCAGTAATATTCTAAATGTTTATTACCGAATGTTTAAAGTAAGAAATGCCTCGGGCAGATCATTGAGTCAGACTGTGATGTTCGGCCGTACACACAAACATTTCACAGTTTACAGTTCACAGGTTCACATGCGACGTGTTGCTTTGGCCTTCTGTCCATGAGACGTCGAGCGTTACACACCCACACAAACACGCACACACGGCCGTGAACATTTACAGACAGCATCAGGAGAAATGATATTCATACCCACACGTATTCATACATGAGAGAATGAAGCGAATGCTTTTCTTTACTGTAGAATACAGCGGATGACACACAATCTGAGGATGAGAGTGACCACCTGTATAAGAGACTGATACACATGTGAATAAAGTCTCATCCTCTGACACACGTACTGTATGATGCTCATGTTATGACCTTTACATACGGCGGACTCCAAAAATCTGTTGCTTTTCCATTTAAACCAACAAAAAATGTGTATAAGAAGGACTGTAAAAACTAAAAGTTCACATTAAAAAATACAAACAATTGGACATGAGATGCTCTAGTGGAAGATTCTCAGCTCGTGCTGGAATGACTTCAATCATCAAGTGTGAGTGTGTGTGTGTGTGCGTGTGTGTGCATGCATGTGTGTGTGCGTGCGTGTGTGTGCGTGTGTGTGCATGCATGTGTGTGTGTGTGTGTTTGGGTCAGGAATACACTGCTTGTGTTGTGATTTGAGTTAGGTTTATCAATTGTTTTGCAGACTTAATCACATTATATCACTTTGAGGAAGAATTGTTGATAATTATTGTTAATAAATGTAATTACTTTTACTATTAAAAATTTCTCTTCTTATCACGTGGTTGCCACAGTTTTCTTACATCAGTAAGTCAGCTCATGTTGTGTTGACACATAATTTACCCCAAAATCATCCCATCATTTACTCATTATGAACACATGACGTTCATTCTGACATCTGCTACAGTTTTTGCTGTTTGGTGAGTTTTGAAACAGTTTTATGTTGTGTTTTTATTGACACTATTTTGGACTTTGACAGACGTCACTCAACTTCATCATATAGAAATGATTGGCCAGCATATGAATCCTGAAGTTTTGTGATATATGAAACACATGTACAACAACGGACGAGTGCTAATGACAGCATTTTTACATTTGGATAATTTAGTCTGAAACTCAACGTGACGTCATGATTCATAGTTGATTGTTTCACATGTAATCCATTAAAGCAGTAAGTCATGAGAGATCACGTTACAGTGATTTCACCGCAGTAAAGAGGTGCAGCAGTAGGATGAATGCGATTAATAAGAATGTGTAATACTTTAATATAGATGAATATTAATAAATATCACAATAAACATAAGTAATATTGTTAATAATCATAACTGGGGCTCTTAAGAGTTTACTGCATTAATGTGTTATTTCTTTACCACTGGTGCAGATTTATCAACTGCGTGTGTGTGGATGTGTGTGCGTGGATGCGTGTGTGTGGATGTGTGTGTGGATGCGTGTGTGTGTGGATGTGTGTGTGGATGCGTGCGTGGATGCGTGTGCGTGGATGCGTGTGCGTGGATGCGTGTGTGTGTGTGTGTGGATGCGCGCGCATAAACATGCAGGGAGGTTTGTGTGATGGTTTAGTTTAGGGGTAGGACGAGGGTTACAGGATACAATATACAGTTTGTACAGTCTAAAAATCATCATGACTTAACCAAACCAGTGTGTGTGTGTGTGTGTGTGTCTGTTCATGATATCAGTGCTGTTCAAGATGTGTTACTGTAGTGATGTTGTGCACTAAAACTGTGAGTTGAATGCATTACCTTACCCACAAAAACACACACACACATGTCCACACACACATGTCCACACACCACACATGTCCACACACACACATGCACACACACACGAATACAGGCACGCACACAGACACACACAATGAGGGTGTGTGTTCTGTCAGACAACTCACGTGAATTTATTTGGCCTGTAACTTTGTTGTGGGTGGTAAATCAGTGAGATCATCTATCATCTCGTTCAATCTTCCTGTCATGTTTGTGTCTCTCTGTTTGATAGCAGTTATATGTCAATGGTAATGCTTGTGTGTGTGTGTGAGTGTGTTGGTGTGTGACAGAGTGAGATTTTTTGCCCTGTTAAATCACCCATAAAATAACCCAGCTGAGAGTTCCCACAATGCCAACACACACACACACACACACACACACACACACGCCCGTGCACACACACACGCATATACACACAAACACACACACACGCATATACACACACACACGCATATACACACATGCACGCACTTTGTATATATACATAAGTATCTGTGTGTATTTATTGTTTCAATGTCATTTTAATACAGAGCTAATAAAAAGGTGCCAAAACACGCAGCACAAATGTAAAGCACATCATCCATCCGTCTGTCCGTCTGTCTGGTGTTTTTAATGTTGTTTTGCTAAGTGCATTGATTTATTTTCACTCAGATTCTGAAGACAGGAAGTTGGTGGTGTTACGCCACCGATCAGCTCCAGTCTTTCTGTCTCTAACACACACACACACACACACACACCTTTGTGATTCAGAGGCCCGTTTCAAAGAAACAGTAGGATGCCTCCCATTTATTTGATTTGATTTTAACACTGTATTTAAAATATTTATATTTCGGCGAGTAGCGTATTAAACAAATTCTGTCCACCCTGTATTTTATTCGTTTAGACAGAAGTATTTTACAATTACTAAAATATTATTTTTATATAAATAAAGTACATAAAGTTCAGTCGGACGCTAATGCTCCACAAAGTTTCTTTTTAAAGGCCCGTTGGGACGATGCGCACACACACATAAACACACACGCAGGCACACACACAAACACACGCAAACATATGCACACACACACATAAACACTTACGCACACACACATAAACACATTCGCACACACACTTAAACACACGCGCGCACACAAACACACACATACGTACACATGCACACACACACATAAACACACACGCACACACACATAAACACACACACAAACACACGCAAACATATGTGCACACACATAAACACATATTCATAAACACAAACATGTTCAGAAAACACGTTCAGACACTGTGTGTGCATGTGTGTGTGTGAGACAGACTGTCTCCTGTCCGTTTCTGATCTGCATAAACACTCCAGTCACCCGTACACGCACTTACAGTACTCACAGACTGTGTGTGTGTGTGTTTGTGTCGATAAAAGTGAAGCCAAAGAGTCTCTCAGACAGAGAATCTCCTGCAGTAACATCAGTGTCAAGGCTCTTCTCGTAAAACACTGTGTGTGTGTGTGTGTGTGTGTGTGTGTGCGTGTGTGCGTGCGTGTGTGTGTGTTTCTATACTCACAAGCAATGCGGACGTGCACCTTGCGGCTCTTTGTGGTTCCTGCTGAGCTCCAGGCGACACACTGGCACCAGTAATCCTCCAAACCAAACAACTCCTCCACCTGCTGTCGAGAGATCTCAATCCTCGCTTCCCGCACCACCAAACCTGCAGCGCGCACAAACACACACATCAGATGTCTGGTGCGTGATTTACACCTGTATTTAACTTGTGTTGACACTAAAGCAACTTTATAAACCGAGTAACGACACAAACACGCAATGATGCCATTTCCAGTCTGAAGGCTCATTGTGAGCGCTGGAGGAGACTTTCATGCACATGTGCAAGAACAGAAACATCACAGTGTCTTAAAGAAATATTTCCTGATAACAAATCAATACTGTTGGTTTGCCCGCTGGGTTTGTTTGCTTGGAATTATGGGTGTTTTTATGGTTGTTTGTGGCATTTGTGAAACGTTGGATGTGAAAACCTGCAGCCTTGAGCGTCCTGCGATGTGGAAAAAAAAGACTCACATACACATGAATATTTGAAGAGACATCACTGATGGTCAAGCAGTTATAAAAGAGACACTAAAGCAGATTTCACACGAGATAATGTGGAGAATGCTGATGTGTTACATAGTCAAGGCCTAACACACACAAACACACACACAAACACACACAGCCAGCAGGAGGAAACACAAACAAAACGGGCAAATGAATAAAATAAAATAAAGTTTTGTGTCTTTATGTCTTTGTTTCTGTGTAAGTGAAATAAACAGAACATCTGATGTGTCAATAAACGTACAGTTTGGGGTAAGTTTGGTTAATTATCTTATTTTAGAGTAATTATGACAATGAACATATATCTAATATAAAATATATAATCGTCAATCATAAGAAATCCGGTTTCTTCTCTTTATCCTAATCTCAACGTTGTTAAGACATCTGGTGAACGTCTTCTCCGAAGTTTCTGCAGGGTGGGATGGATTCAGTATGCAAATAAATACTCAACGCTGGCGTATCGTAGGTGCATGCCATCACATGTACGGTATGTTTGGTTGCTAGGCTAGAGTGGGTTGCTATGCAGTCGCTAGGGCGTCACTAGGGGGCTGTTTAAATCTCAAGTCTCTAGTAGGACCAGTAGTAATAATGATGCTTAGTTTAGCAAACCTCACTAATAAAAACTGAATGCTGGAGGAAGATCAATACACCACTGCATAAAAATCACACACACGCGCACACACACTCACACGCACACACACAAAGACATAAACGCACTCAGGAAATCAATGATGGCAATAATGTGATGGGGGTGTATTTACAATGAAATCTTTTTGAATTGGATTATTAGGAGTATGAATTGAAATCTGGCACAAAAGTGAGTTCATGTTTTGGAGTTCTCTCAGGCAGGGTTTTCAAACTGGGGTCCAGGGATCCCCAGGGGCCTCCGGAAAGTTGCAGGTTTTCTAGGAAAAAAGATTAAGCAAAAAACGATAAAAGTCCACAGATTTGATCTGCTTTTCTGCTATGGAGAGTTTCCAGAATTGTTTAGATAGTTTAGACTCAAAATAAAATTGTTGCCGACTATTTAGGTTTAGAAACAAGTTGTTGTCCTTATAATATCCTATGAACTATTTATCTAAAAAATATATGGATTAATATATTTTGGAAAAGGGGGTCCCTCACAAAAGGTTAATCATATGTGGGGGTCCTTGGCATTCGTATTGCCAAAGATTTTGCAGCTGAAATAGTGTAATATGTAAACAAACGAAAATAAAGATAATAGACTGTAGTAATAAAATGGGATAGAATAAAAAAAAAAACGATACAAAAAATTTTTACAAAAATTAATAAAATAAAATAAACATTTATAAAAATATGTATATAAAGAGTATAGTTTAGACAAGATTTACAAAATCAAAATTACAATACATTTCTGTATTCCTTTGGCTCCGTGGTTAGGGCAAGGCAATGCCAAGGTCATGGGTTGGATCCCAGGGGATTGCACACAAAGTCAGAAACAAATGTATAATACAATGTAATGTAATGTAAGTCGCTTTAGATAAAAGCCTCTGCCAAATACATAAATGTAAATGTGCATTTAAGTAGCAGAATAAAGGGATATAATAATATAATGTGATGAACATATTGGAAACATCAAGTCAGGGTAGATTGATTGTTTGGTTGTCTCTCTCTCTCTCTCTCTCTCTCTCCTTGTCTGGCGCCATGTCATTCACTTCCTTGAAAATATCATAAATGTGAAAACTCATATACTGTGCACACATCAGGTGGAATGAGACCACATCTAATAAAGATTCCGTGTTCATTGGATAGAAAGGCAAAAAACACATAAGGTCAATTTTTGTCAGGTAGAAATGTGTGAATAGCATTTCCTCTTGTTTCAGCTTCTTCAAACATGGTGGAAAACTTATATAAAAATAAGTCCATTAGTGAACGCTGCAGTTGTTTAAAGGAACGCTTCTCTGTCGCACAAATTTACTAACAAGTCTGTTAAGCGAGGTCCTGCGAGACGAAGACTCCGGCAGTAAAGAGTCTTTCCCGATGGAACCGGATAATGAGTCTCGTTCTGTGTCTTCTGCACAATTTAGACGCAGACACACAAAAAAACGACACTCGCAACGAGCCAATTACACACCGGCATTTCATGACATGGAACAGATTTAACCTTGTTTACACGGAATGGGCAAAACAAACAATGAAATTGATTCATAACTATATTACGCTAGTCCAGAGAGAGAGAGAGAGAGAGCAGTGGGCGTTTAAGATAGACAAACCATGGGAGAGAAAACCTAATTAAATGCATAAACTATACCTCTCTCTCTCTCTCTCTCTCTCTCTCTCTCTCTCTCTCCTGCTCTCGTTCCCTCTCTCCCAAGCACACACACACACACACACACAGAATGATGTTTTGTGTCATACAAGGTCTTTATAAATAGTTTCACGACAGCATTTGGAGCGGTCCGAAGCGTTTTAATTGGCCGTACCGTCACACTTTGACCTGGAGTGATTCTGAGGTGTGATTATGACAGTGAAGTTTCCACCACAGACACATTAGAGCGGAATTATTGCGGCGAGTTGATATCAAAGATCCATTAGAGTCATTAGCTCAATAGGAGCTTGTTAACCTCGGTGTGATGAACTACTGAGAGAGCGGCTCGTGTGCGATCGCTCTCAGACGATGCTGATCTGAGCGAGAGAACGCAAGCATCACAGCTTTTACAGCGGGGTGTTTCAAGGACAAACATCAGGCTGGAAACATACTCTCCACACAAATGCTTCTAGCCGAACAAGCTCGATTTCATGCATAGCTGCTTTTTTAAACGCGTCCGACCTCAATTTGGATTTCAAAGGTCTGCGGACTTCTGCGCTACTTCACATCAAAGTGATGGGACCTGGGGATCAATTAGATGTAAGTGATAATAACTGTGTTGAAGAAATAAAACTACACACAATTGTGAATTGTTAGAAATGATAAAACGGTCGGTTCTGGTCCTTGATTCTGATTGGTTGAGCCGTTATAAAATACCCTGATTGATAACTGCTGGCCGCATTAGGCCGTGTTCACACTTGACTTCTTTTTTGACGAGAAAAAATTGACAATGGAGCTTTTTTAGTTATAGGCAGCGTAACGGAAGTCTATTTGAATTATAAACAGAGAGCGTCTTTAAAAAGTATTTAAGAACTACAATACTAAATTCTCTCTAGAAATGCAATCAGAAGTTATTGAAAGTGAAAATTAAACTTACATTTATACAAAACTATGCTCCAACCGGCGTTTCGGCCGCCATTTTATTTTTTCCAGCTTGAGCTTTCTCGACCAATCACGTTCCTCGCATGTTGTTATGGACATGCAGGTCTCTGTCATTGATTAGCTGTGAAAAAGTTGATTTACTAGGGCTTTTTTGTCAGAAAGTTGAACTTTTTTCAAGCTCAAAAGACACTACGAGCTGCAGAAAAAGACGCTGGCACTGGCGTTTAAAAAAGGACTTTTTTGAAAACACGGTTCACTACATAGGATTATAATGTAAAACAGACGCTAGCAGCTTCAAAAAACAAGTCAAGTGTGAACACGGCCTTAAATAACCTAAATAACACTTTATTTTATAAAACCTTGCTGCTCATATGGAACACCCGTTTTATAAAAGCTTTATTATAATTATGGTAACTTAGCAAAGACAACACCAACAGGCTTACCGAAAAACATAATTTGCGTTATTAAAACGGCGAAAGCAGGGAAAAGAGACACATGAATGGATGATAAGAGATTGAAACATTAATTTCGATTAAGATAAAAATTGTGAGAGATAATAATATTTTAGCTAAATCGCCAAGGCCTAGAAAAGTTTGAAATTGGTTTTTGTATGAAAGCATTTTAGTTTTTAAAGGAAATTAAATGATGAATAACAGTTATTTTTGAACGCAGTATCACGGCGAGTGTGAAGTTTGGTTGTTGCGGGAACACATGGAGGTGATAACCGGGGCTACTTCCCGTCCATAACATTCATATTTATCGTAGTAAAGAAGTCTCATAAAAATTCCTCGTAACATTACATAAATAATACACAAACCCGTACAGTATGTGTGTGTGTATATGGGTGTCTATGCTGCCAGCGGTACCTAAAGCAATGAAGCCATGAATAAACCAGAGCTATCAGAATTTTATTACACTTCAGGAAAGACCGTAATGTTTCTCCGGTCATAAATGAAAGTAGTGCTGAATGTGTGTGTGTGACTGACCCGACGTCTCGTCCACCCTCTCTTCAATCGTGTGTTCTCTCTGATGGACCCACTCGCCGTTACACTTAAAGTAGATTTGAGTGGCGGGCGTGGCCGTGCAGTATAGATTGACACCCTTGTTTTTGATGATGTAAGAGTCTTCCGGCTCCAACAGGAAGTGTGGGAGGGGCTCTGGAGGGTCGCTGGGGAAGGTCTCCGGAAGCTCGCCTAATCCCAACAGGAAGTCATCATCCGCTGAGGAGAGAAACAACGTGTGAGATGAGATGAGAGCATCAGAAGTGATGTGTACAAAAGCCATTGTGTTTGAGAATTTCAGGTAAACTGCACACCTGTCATTTTCTGTTTGAAAGCCACGGAAGGAAATGACAAATGATTATGAATGAAGGTTAGAGAGAACTGTCTCTCAGCTCTGCACAAGTTCCTTTTCACAACAAAAGTCCCATTTCGCCAATTTATTCCAAAATGAATTTTTGCAGGGCCGCTTATATAATTGAATGTAATTTTCATTACACTGGAGATGTTTCTATTTCACACACACACCACAGAGAGAGAGAGAGAGAGAGAGAGAGAGAGAGAGAGAGAGAGAGACTGGTGCATGTGTGTTTTGGGGTGTCATTATGAAACAGAATGTTGTGGTGGTCTCTAAGTGATCCTGAGGAATGGAGTAACTGAGTGTTATTTTTAGCATACAAACATGACTCTTTATATAACACTCAATCCAATCATTCAGTCTTCTTAAATTATATGCGAATGAATGAACAAACAAACACCTGAATGGCAACATAAACAAATGAATCTACAGTGTAAACTAATGAATGAAGAAATATACTTAATGGAATGAAAGAAAGAAGGCATGAATGGATGAACAATGAAATGAAAATGACCACCCATATATATATATGAAGAAATCAAAGAACATGTATGTGAAGACAAACATAATGTACACACGAATACAAAAAACATATGCATGTATGTATGTATGGATGAGTGGATGAATAATAGAGTGAATGAATGGATGGATAAATTAATGAATGAGTGAATGGATGGATGGATGGATGGATGGATAAATAAATAATAAAAATAAATAAATAAATGAATGAATGAATGAATGAATGAATGAATGAATGAATGAATGAATGAATGAACGATCGATCAATCAATCAAGCAATCAATCAATTAGTGAATGGACGGATGAATGATTAGGTGGATGGATGAATAAATGAGTGAGTGAGTGAGTGAGTGAGAGAGAGAGAGAGTGAATAAGTGAGTGGATGGATGGATGGATGGATGGATGGATGGATGGATGGATGGGTGGATGGATGGATCGATCAATCAATCAATCAATCAATCAATCATCAATCAATCAATCAATTAGTGAATGGACAGATGAATGATTGGGTGGATGGATGGATGGATGGATGGATGGATGAATAAATTAATAAATAAGAGAGTGGACAGATGAATGAATGAATGAATGAATGAATGAATGAATGAATGAATGAATGAATGAATGAATGAATGAATGAATGAATGAATGAATGAATGAATGAATGAATGAATGAATAAGTGAATGAATGAATAAGTGAATGAATAAGTGAATGAATAAGTGAATGGATAAATAAATGACTGACTGACTGACTGACTGAATGGATGGATGGATAAATGAATGGATAAATTAGAGAGTGGACAGATGAATGGATGTCTGGATAAATGAAGAAGTAAATGGATGGATAAATTAATGAATTTAACAAAATTAGCGAATGGACAGATGAATGGATGGATGAATAAGTGAGTGTCTGCCTGACTGAATAAACGGATGAATGGATGGATGAATAAATGAGTGAATGGATGAAGAAACAGATTCATTTACAGTAAAATCACATTCATTTGTCACGGTTCCCTTCTGTTTTCCCCAAGGACTTCACTTCCCACAATCCCTCATGCTCCGCACCTGTGTCTCGTCTGCAATCCCGCACTCGACAGTCATCAGCCCCATCCCCAGTGGACTATATATATATTCATTGTGTTCCTTTGTTCTTTGTCCGGTATTGTTCAAGTTAAGGTTACGGTGCTTGTGGTTTCCATTGTGTTATTCTTGGTAGTAGACTATCGAAGTCTATGCTAGTGGAATATCTTCACCCGTCGAGCGTTTCTCCGCACAAGAACGTCCCATCATTAATGTAGCTCAGGTTCAAACACACCTTCAGCTCTATACTTCCATAAAAACACAAACACTGGCACTTACAGGGCGTTAAATCTACACATTTGATCAGTACGTGTGCGATCAAACCTTTTCATGTGTTCATTCACCTCAAACTCAATTCAGTCATCGTCACTCGTGCCATTTAAACACACACGGCTTTAACTTCTTAGAGACACGAAATCCCACGAATCACAGAAGGTGAAGAGTAACACGAACATTACTCAGAACTGTGTGTGATCCAGAGCAAACAGGTCAGACATGTTTAGAATAGCAGGAGGATGAGGCTGAATTTTCATTATCAGGTGAACTGTTCCTTTAAGATGTTATTTACTGTCTTCATTACGGCGTTTTTACTGTATGGATCATTGGCTGCTCCTCACAATATAGAAAAACTTGACCCCCCACACACATGAGCATAACGGATGGATGAGAACTCAGAGGTATTGATCCCTGCACTTATCAATACACACACAAGCGTCACATTATTATTGAATGCCTCCATTAGATGCCCACTGACCCGTCCAATGGCACGCAGTCTGAGTCATAACTCATCTCTGACCGTCTCTTTCCATCACACACACCCCAAATTAACACTCTGTAGGGTACATTACCTTCCCTCAATGGGTCACAGCACAGTCAAGGTGTTAATGAGACAGACGGCTTGTCTGTTTTGTTTGGGTGTGTGTCGTGTGGTGTTTGCCAATGTTATTATGAGGATAAATTCATTGACTTCAATCCAAGATTAAGGACATACACGAGCACACTCCATCCCTATCACCTGATTCACACTGAACAAACACAAACACATGAGACTGTGGGACATTTTAACGATGACGTACCACTCCGAAGAATGTTTGTAACCAAATAGTTCTGGGGCACTGTTGACTATAGCAGGGAGAAAAAATACAATGGTAGTCAATAGTGTCCCAGAACTGTTTGGTTACAAACATTCTTCCAAATATCTTTCTTTGTGTTCAGCTGAACAACAAACTTCAAACAAGTTTGGAACAACCTGAGGGTGAGTGTGTTTGTGTGTGTATGTGTTTGTTTGTGAGTGTGTGTTTGTGTGTGTGAGTGTGTTTGTGTGTATGTTCGTGTGTGTGTGTGTGTGCGCGAATGTGCATTCATGTGTATGTATATGTGCGTGCGTGCGTGTATGTGTTTGTTTGTGAGTGTGTGTCTGTGTGTGTGTGCGTGTTCATGTGTGTGTGTGTGTGTGTGTATGTGCGTTTATGTGTATGTGAGTGTGTGTGTGTGCGTGCGTGTGCGTGTGTGTGCGTTCATGTGTATGTGTGTGTGTATGCGTGCGCTATGTGTATATTCGTGTGTGTGTGAATGTGTGTGAAATGTATGTGAGTGGTGTATGTGCGTTATGTGTATGTTGTGTGGTGTGCGTGCGTGTGGTGTGTGTGTGTATGTGTGTGTGTGTGTGCGTTTATGTGTATATTCGTGTGTGTGTGTGTGAATGTGTGTGAATGTGCGTTTATGTGTGTTCGTGTGTGTGCGTGTGTGTGTGTGTGTATATGTGATGTGTTATGTGAGTGTGTGTATGCGTGCGTTTATGTGTATGTGAGTGTGTGTGCGTGCGTGTGTGCGTGCGTGTGCGTGTGTGTGCGTTCATGTGTATGTGTGTGTGTGTATGCGTGCGTTTATGTGTATATTCGTGTGTGTGTGTGTGAATGTTTGTGAATGTGCGTTTATGTGTATGTTCGTGTGTGTGCGTGCGTGTGCGTGTGTGTGTGTGTGTGTATATTCGTCTGTGTGTGTGTGAATGTGCGTTCATGTGTATGTGAGTGTGTGTGTGCGTGCGTGCGTTTATGTGTATGTTCGTGTGTGTGCATGCGTGTGCATGTGCGTGCGTGCGTGTGTGTGTGTGTGTGTGTGCGTATGTGCATTCATGTGTATGTGTGTGCGTGTGTGTGTTTTCAGCTCAATTTCACCTCACAGCGTCCCTCTGCCTATAACAAACACCATTAAACCTCACTGCTTCTCTAGCGTTCTCCTTCTCTCTTAATCTGTCCTTCTCATCTCTCTTGTGCTCTTTAAAGGGACAGTATCGCAGTAAAGCGGATCTCTCAAGCTCTTCTGAAACAAATGTTCACTGTAGTACGTGATAAACATTCACAGCTGCATGTCGAGCTCAGATCTTCAAATGAAACCAAACCACAAACACTGTTCGTTCAGAATACATGAGATGACATTATAAGCCTGAGATCGTCACACATGACCACGCACATGTCACTCGCAGCTCCACAGATCCTGATCAATGTGATCTACACTGACATGTATTTGGACTATTTGCACGCGTCTACATTTAAAATAACCAACATGCGTGCTGAAAAGACGCGCAATGTGAATCGGGCCATAGACCTGCTGAGAGCGGCGCTGTTAAACGTGCTGCTGTGAGTCCTGTCACCAATGTTAATCAGAGAACAAAAGAAAAGAAGAAATCAAGGTCATTTTGTAGCTTTAATGACGATTCTTCTGTATCTTATGTATTTAGCAGTAAAGACTGTTTGAGAACTCTTTTTATTTTCTGTAAACTTCCTACCTGTTAGACACTTATTATATTATAGGCACACTTATTATAACGGGTTTGATTAGTAGAAAATAGAAATAGATATATTTAATAAAGACATCAGTTGCAAAGCCAACAATATTAGAATGTTGGATTTCATAAAATGATGCTGTTAAAGAAAATTGTTGTTTCTACATTAATTTGGAGATGAAATGTGAAATGATTCAAATGTAAAAGTATATTTAAAATTATAAAAGCTGTGTGTGATCAGTTAGTTCATTTCTTTAAACGATTGACAGCACTAAAATAAACATGTTAAACAAAATAAATAGTGTATGTTTAATTTCACTATACGTGTGCGATTAATCGCAGTTAATCGCACGATAAGGGTGCGATTAATCGCGATCAAAAAATTCAAAACTCCAGGACCCTTTCAACAAATTGTTAATTTAATAAAAAAACTTTACAATAAAATAATAATATAAATTAATTTTAACATAAATATAAATAGTTATATTATTAGACACAAACACAAACCAGAAGTTAACTGGGGGTCAGGCGAGTGTGTGTCCAATGAAACGCTCTTTACAACCTGACCTATTTAAATCTCTCTCTCTGTGTCCATCTCTCTCTCTCAGACTTCTGTCACCTTTTAGGTGCCAAACGACCCAGCAGAAGTTCACATGATTAACTCTCCCAATAATGGGGTTTAAAGACCAAGCTGGGACCTTTCACATACGAGAGAGAGAGAGAGAGAGAGAGAGTGAGAGAGAGGGAGGTTAAGTTTATTAGCTTAACCTTTCTGAGCGTGTGAGTGTAATATTGATAAACACTGAGCGGTTCGATAATAAAGAGACATTTAAACCTAAATACATCTCAACCTCATTCAACACCAACAGAGATGTGCTGTCAATTACCACAGAAAATCATTCCTGAGCAGATTCTCTTAGACCAGCGCAAACACCTGTATGAGTTTGATTCATAATCAGGTCTGAATCACTATTTCTAACTAGATTTTAACATTACAAAAAGATTTGATTTGCTTGAAATTACAGTTCCTCTGTACACATTAGAAAGAAAAAACGTTTTAATATCGCCGTTTTCTCTTCCAGACATCATTGAAATGAAATCTAGAGCGAATGGGAACTTCTCGTATGCGTCTATAGATATAGATATTTCTCCTTAGAAAAAGAGTCTCTCAAAAGTGTCTGTCATGAGAGTCATTTTTCAGATTTGTCTCGTCTGCAATCAAAAGTCAATATTAGTGAAGATCTCAATATCAATTTCTCGTCACATTTACTCAAATCACCTCTAAAATCTACATCCATTTACACCACCATAAGCAATTTGAGGAGAAACATCTGAGACTAATCTGATACTTAAATGAAACACAACAGAGAACTCCATCAAATCTCCAGACTCAGAGCTATACATGAGCAGAATCTGAGCAGTAACCATTTCAGCGGCTGCCAAATATCCAGATATCATCTTTGCTACATCACCGGCCCTTATCGACACTAAAGATCCACAGAAAACATCCTTTAATAGTTAAAGAGTCCATTCCTCCAAACACACACACACACACACACACAGAACTCAATGGACACTTCACTAATGTACTTGATGTTTGTGTGAGTGTCAGACACGAGTCAAGGAGAGTGAACAGCGTGAACGAGCTCTTACAATCAAGAGTGTTTATCTCTGCTACACAGACTCATCCTTTACACACAACACCACGATAAACATCAGCTTTAATTACTGACCCACACCGCCCACAGCAGCGACACACACTTCAAAGCTATCGGGAGCAGGCAGACTGTGTGTGTGTGTGTGTGTGTGTGTGTGCGCTCAATATCAGCCCAACACATGCTCATTTAAATACAGACAATGAGTGTTGTTGTTGTGATCTCTCATGTGAGCACTCATCTATCATATACATGACATGACTACAGCTCAGCTGGACCGTCTGGACACACACGGACACACACACACACACATGGGGAGGGGGGGGTTGCCATTGAGATCTATTGTTGTTAAATAAAGCGAATTATAATGACATAAATACTGAATGTGTGTAGACAGAAATCTGAAAGCTTTGCTATTTATTAGTGTGTAACGATACGCTCAGCTCACCATTCAATACGATACACGATACTAAGAATATTATGATTGCATCACGACATTCGTACAAAAATATGTATGAAACTGACCGATTTTTTGTATCGGTAACATTTGTTATTTTGTAAACGAATTGACAATATTCAAGGTTTATCTCAAGCATTTTTATTTACACAAAAAAACTAATAAAGCAAAATTTGAACATAAAAATACGATTTTTTTATATATATGCCATAGTTTACGATACATTTCTTAATGTTTTTGAATTGCGATATATGAAACTTCGATACATTGTTACACCCCATACTATTTATATTTATTATAGGCTATGTATCAACAGTCATTTTGAACCATGAGTCTGTTTCACAAACCGAAACTCTGTGTAGCTCTTGAGTTATCAGCTTCATAGTAAATAACAGCTTGGATTTCCATCGTACACAATGTAATAACTTCAAAACAAACTAATCGAGTTGTTCAGACTAAAGTATGCTTCATAAAAAGCATTTGCGTTTGTTCCACAAATGAGAGTAAATCTGGTGATAAAGTTCGTCTACGCTGGCTCGAAATGACACGAGGTCGAGTTAAAAATGACAGAGAATGTTCATTTTCGTGTGAACGGTGCCTTTAAAGTGAGAGCGCATCAACACGCGAGAAACTGGGTAACAAGAGGCTGTTTTCCGTCCTCATTATCCGTGACAACAAAAACGTCTGTCACCACCACCTCACACACTCTCAAACATGAACATCATTACAAACAAAGCCCGAGTCCCTCATCCCATCAGACTCACGACGCTTCAAAGCTCAACGTTTGAGAAAAACTCATTTCAGACTGAACATTATGACTGAAGACTTCACAAAAGCAATAACAGATGCAGCGAACGGAAGAGAACTTTTGAGCAAATGTGACACGTCACGCTCCACATTTCAACAAAAGCATTACGTGGTAGAAATAGATGCTTTGTAGGTACACAGGCAAACTTTCACCTTTACTGAAAACAGTTTTAAAACGAAGAATTTAAAGTATTCAACTTCTTAAATGAAATGTGGACATGAACACAGACCATCGAGAAACCTCGTGATTTTGCTCTCGGTGTGCTACGTTTTATTTTCAAAGTACCGATTTTACATTGTGATTTAAAACATGTTTTATACTTGAAGTCCAAAAAAACATGAGCATGGCAACATCACCGGTTGTCTTTTCTGTTACATGCTGGTTTCAAAACCTCGAGATAAAATTAAATAAAAAAAATAGAAATGATCCAATGGTTTAAAACAATATATTTTCTTCAACATCTTATATTTAAAATAATGTCCTCTATTAGACAGGTTTCCCTAGATAAATAAAATACCATGTATTTAAATGTGTTGGTTAAATGTAAATGTGTTAAAAAAACACATTTGGTTGGTTTATAAATGTCATTTCGACCAAAGACTAGAAACTTGAAGCTTGACTTGAACTTGCAATTAAAAATGTTGAGACTTAACTTAGACTCCATCTTAAGGATCTTCCCTCACTTATCCTCAGAAGAGGTTAGGTTACGTGTGATTGACAGCTGTCAGTTAAAGTGAGGGCTGGATGATGACATCTGTTGACCTGAGGATTTCTTCATCATGTTCAGTATAAATTACAGTATTCACAGCATGTCACGTTATTTATTATATATAACATTTCATATATAATACATATAACAGCTGAAGCAGGAACTGTTCCCTTCATTTCCGTCTCTCTCACTGAAACATTAAGTGTGGAATGCAAACCGCATCTGAACTCTGGAATATAAGTGAACAGGTCCACTATTTCTCCATCCATATTACAGACGGAGAACGTCCACAAATAATGATAATGTGGTTTTCTTGCACCACAAACAACCAGAATGTATTTCTTGATGAACATTTCTATCCTTTTCTTGCGACAGTATCTTCGTGACATGTATTCGATATGTAAAATGATTTCTGTTTGGTATCGTGTCTGTGTGATCTGTATGTGTGCACGTCGTACAAAACCTCCCTCACAGTTTAAAAAGATTATAAAGGTGAACAAATGCTGGGTTGTTTCAACTCGGCTTGGCTCAAATATGGACATTTTATAGACGGTTTCATCTTAACAACATAAAGAAACGTTACTGCGCATGCGCACTTTTGTGACCCGAACTTTATTTACGGTACACATTCACAAACAATAGAGCGCCTGTAGATGATTTCTGATAACAATCCAAAGAAACCAAGAAGAAGCGTTACTTGGCAAAACTTGTCTCTCCAATATTTTGAATTTAGACTGCGATACCAAGCTCAACCACTAGATGTCAATGTACCAGACGGTTCCTTTAAATGCAACCGAACTACAGGACCCATTCAACGAATTGTTTATTTAATAAAATGAACATACGACAAAATTTAACAAATAGTTTATTTAATACAATTATTATACAATAAAATAATCATATACATGAGTATTAACATAAATTAAATTAAATATATATAGTTATATATTATTCGACAATAGCCAAACACAAACCGGAAGTTAACTGGGGTCAGACGCGCGTGCGTCCGATCAAACGGTCTATACTGTAGATTCATGTAAACCAGCACTTTAGTTAATCCGTATTTTTCCCAATTAGAGGCTCAAACTTAGTTCATTAACTGAGGAATACATGTTGTGCCATTGGGGTAAAAAGAGGAAAAGGTTGTCAGATGGCTTGGAAATGTTATTCTTGACCACAGTTTTCAGTCTTTCCTCATTCAAGCAAATATGAACTTTCATCTTCATTATAAACTCTATTTCAATGCAGAACATGATTGAAAAAGTTGCCTGGGGGTTTGTTACCAATAAATCCTCTGTGACAACCGACTTTCACTATTAAACGCAGAATGCTCAGAATGATCAGACTGCAAATTAACAACTAAAATGAACAATTCTGGGCGAAATGTTGAATGTGCTCTCATTTGTAAGTCGCTTCCTAAAAAATGAATAAATGTAAAATTGTGTCAATCAAGAACAACAACAGCCTCACTCCCCGAGCAGCGTGTGTGAGACAGGGCTCTGATGATGCTGAAGGCCATGATAATGATGAAGTATTTCCTCCAGAACTTCCTGCCTGTCAGTGTACAGTGATTGTGCATGTGATATGTCCTCAAACCTGGACAAAAGTTCCCAGGAGTGGATGGCAACTAAACATCACAAACACACACACTTCACTCCTGCACGATGGACTCACTGCAACGCGACACAATAACAAGCATGCCAGGAAATAACAGAGAGAGAGAGAGAGAGAGAGAGAGATGGAAACAGAACTTTTAGTTTCCTGCACAATCGTTGATCAAAGCCGCGAACTTGAGAATGAAGCCCCCTATTGAGTTACTGTCAATCACATACTTAACTTACACACTCAGAGAAATATAGCACACTAATAAGGGCTGCAGCACCTCGATAAATCCATCACTGTGATAACAGCTGCCGACTCGAACACACACACACACATCTCACCGTAGAGCTGAAATCTACACCACACTTTACACACGAGTAAACAGATTCACAAACTGAAAGTTTTCTGCTAACAAAAACGTGATTGTTCAGATTTTTCTCTTTCGAAGCTCAGAAGATTTGATGGAGATCTCTATTTCTGTTATTTTATTACAGATTTTCCATGTAGAATGTAGGAAATGACATTTTACAGTTTTTTTTTACGGTCAAAAAACTTAAAATTACAGCAAAAGACCGCAAATTACAGGGAAAACCTGTAAAAAAAAAACGTTATTTCTGGCGCCGCAGCTGTGGCCATCTGTGTCCCAGCTGCCCCAAATTTCTGTTTTTTTAACAAGATTTCTGTTCTTTATTTTTAAAATACGGTCAAAAACTATAAAATTACAGAGCATGACAACACATTTACAAGAAAAATGGGGAAAACCATTTAATATATGTCCTATAATTGTACAGATTATTTTTCGGTATATTTCTGCCTTTCCAGTTTACAGTAAGTTTCCGTTTAGTTTTTACAGATTTGTTTACAGTGTGCGCTTTATGTGTTAACTCAGCCTCCGATGTTCCTGCTACAATTGCTTATGAGAAATTAAAAAACACAGTAAATGGGCAATTCCGTGAAAATGTCAACCTTATAATGATAAAAATCTAGTTTTTACCAAAGGTTTTTACTCTACTAACAGCACAGATGTCAACATTTAGTGATTAAAACACTCATGTGAGGTCTCTCTTCAAGTTTCTAAATTTGTTTTATTTTTGCGTATTCAATTTCATGGTCAGGGAAGTGCCATTTTTTAGGATGGTCACATCCATAACGGTACATATTCCTCTTGAATGGACACATGGAAATTAAAATAAAGTATTTTATGATGTATGAAGAGGCATCCCTTCTCCAAAGTCTGAATATGCGCTCCATTTACGTCTAGGAGAAATAATGGAGATATCAGAGATGTTTGGGGTTTCAACGAAAAGAAAAGATGTTTTTAATGAGATTTTCTCACCACATTGGTAAACATCACAACATTTTGTTAGACTTCTCTGAAAGCAACAGATGGAATCACTGTAAATACATCTTGTTTTTAGGATGTTTAGATCACGAAAATGAGGCAAAAAAACACTACACGATAACAAGGTTCATTATTGCTTTTCACTAATAATCCTATATATTTTTCACCTCATGAAATAGTTACAAGTTCCTGTCACACCGGGCTGAACAGTCCGTAGAATCCAGCTGTTTCATTGCATTCGATGTCTACGGAACACTCAGAAGTTCGGTTCAAGATCATTTCTTGTGTTGCTTTCTCATCGTTCTCAATAAAGCGAGGGAAACGACAAGCCTTTAAAAACCCAGTCAAGCGTTTCCATTTCATCCAAACACCTACAGAGGTCAGCGTCACAAACTAACCGCGTATCTCTATAAAAAACCTCACTGGTACAGTAACGTCTCCCACCGCCGGTTCATTCATCATCTCAGCCGGCTACTTCCCCGTCCTGTCAGAGGAGAACCGGGTTCAACGGTGGGGTTACCACACTCATCATGAGCCCGCTGTACACCAGACACGGGTCGGCCGGGAGAGACGTGCAAATAAGCCCAGAAAGTTTTGACGGAGGGAATGTGGAGGATTCTGAACGGCGGGCTCTACACGGGTCTGGCCTTGTTGATCTGGAGAAGGTTTTCCGGGCCGGTCTGCGGGAGAGACTGAAGGTTACACATCACAGGCCACGCCGTCTCTCCTGAGGGATTTAAGGACAAGCTGGATAACCTCTGATAACTTGTAAAACTCTGAGATCCGAGTTACCTTGAGAGGTTACAAGTCCACGCCGCTGAGATGCTTGAGATCTCTCGCACAGAAACTCTGAAAACAACTCCAGAACGTTCCCCATGAAAGCATCAGCAACGCAGAAGGTCCCGCGGCGGACCGAAGTGGACTCGACTTTCTCAACCACACAACACAAAGTGTCTGACTCGCCGGGATGCACGATCAGCATTACAAATATCCATCAATGATTCATGGCAAACCAAAACATCTATAAATTATGGAAAGCTTATTTAATTTTTGATGAATGATTTATCGGCGCTGTAGATGGTTCACATCTGACTCGGGCTAATCTCTGCCTTGACTTCTTACCTATTTAGTCATTCGCTGAATTATTCACGAATGTCAATTTTTGCATCATTAATCTGATTTCCTACTAACCGATGGTACACGTGCATATAGATACAAATGAGCATGTGCGAGGCCGGAAGCTGTCTCTGTGAACTTGAAGAATTACATTTTGTGGTTCGATTTTTGTAGCCTTGAGGAACGAGGAACTCACAAACTGAAAATATGTTTCATTGAAACACTTTGAATAGAAAACATTGCACCAGGACACAACAGCCTGATCTCACGCGTATTCCTACAATGTGCATAAAAACCCCGTGAACCGGAAGTGGGGATCGTTTTTACCTCCGTATGAGAAAAAAAAGTGGGCGTGACCCTAGTCTCTTTCTGCGATTGGATTGGACTGCTTGTTGTTATTTTCCTTGAATTTTATTATAATTGTGAATTTCTATTACTTTTATTTTATTTTCTCTTTCTTATGTAAAGCGCTTTGAGATGCTACTTTTATAGGCGCTATATAAAATAAAGTTATTACTATTATTTTGAAATGGAACTGGCAGCAGACTGACAGTTGAGGGGGAGGAGTTAACGGATGCTCCGCCCAAGCCGTCTAATATACATCATAACAGGGCGGAAGTGCATTTTCAGATTATGAGGGCACACGAATTTTAAAAGAGAATTGATAAACTATTTACAATAAACGCTGCAATATTTACTTGAACAAAATAGGCATTGTCATTTTTTATTTCACACAAAACAGATCGCACTGAAACATATGAATGAGAAAAAGTCACTGAAAAACATTACATGAACTGGCCATTAGAATGTGTCAGATAAACATTGAAATGGTTAAAAATGAGGAGCAATGTGGAGGTTTTAGCAGCATCTAGTGGTAAGATTGCGAATTGTAACCAACGGCTAAGTCCACCGCTCACCCCTCCCTTTCAGAGCACTACGGTGGGTGACACTGGACTAAGATGTCGTCATGTTTTTGCTTCTTTATTACGTAAGGTCTTTATACACCTCAGAACACATAGTTATGTACTGTATATTATAGTGCGTTTCTGTACATAGATAGATCCTGCTAAAAATGACACATTGGACCTTTAAATGTGTTTACAACATATAACATCTAGAAATACAAAAACTGTAAAAAAATAACATATTATTTTATTCAAGGTATTAGTAAACATACATAAGAAGATCATCTACCTCAAAAGTAGTTCCAGCAAGAAAATAAATAAAGTAAGAGAAACGCTGCACACAAACTTTTTTCTATTGCAAACTGAGAGACAAATGGCAATGATGCTCTGTGGTGATCCACACAGACGCTGATGTTACAGCTTAACTCGTATTAAGCCCAGAACATTCAACAAAGCGAGATGTGAAGAGAATAAGGAACACAAGTAAACCTTTGAATGTGAATCTCTGAACTGCCGGCTGTCAACAAACACATCGACTCAGAGAGTTGTGTCGACTCTTTTGTGTAGTGTGAGCACAGGAGACGTCCTCTTTTAGTGCGAGGGCCACAGGGGACTTCACAACAAAGGCACGATGTTGTGTGTTTTGTGTGTGTGGATCACAGTATAAAGAATGTGATAACCAATGGGTGCACACCGACAAACTTATACACAGACGCACACACTGACATGAAAATAAATGCTTCCACACATGTGCATATGAATGAGCAATTCGTTCGGACGGTGGTACGAAAATGGGCGGGAGCGATTCCTCCATTTCAAACATTTCTGTAGCGAGTGGTCACGCTGCGACGTTTTGATCTTCTATTGTTTCTCGCACTCACGTGACGCGAATTCGCAGGTCAGAGTTCTCCAAACTTGAACTTTGCTACGCAGTGAAATGAGAAATATCTATGCGTTTCCGATCTGTCGCATTCGCATGCGTATGAATGGAAGTCAAGTGTGACCGCGGATCTACACACACATCTACCGTAAAATGTGTACAGATAGATGGAAAGAAATATCAAATTGTACGTTGTACACATTGTTGTATAGCTACGTAAGATACACACACACGTGTAAGGGACTGTGCTGGCATCTCTGTGAAAGCTAATGGGGTCTTGCAAATACTAGAAAAAGGGAGACACAGAGAGAGAGAGAGAGAGAGAGAGAGAGATTCATAAAGGACACGCCCTTTCTACTCTATGACAAATCACACGCTGGCATAAGGGGGTATTCACACTAAAAAGTGCGCGCGCACCGCTGTCTCATCGTGGTGCGCGCGGATCTCTGAAAAGCCAAAATATTTCCATCTCGAAAAGTTGCGTGTCTACAGTTAAAATAAAGAACTTGTGCCGCGCAAAGAAAGCAAAATGTGAATCGGCCCTTAGACGTTTGCTCCTCGTATTACTCCTGAGTTTGACGAATGACTCGATCTGAGAGTCCAGCTGCCGGTTCACACACACGTGTTCATGAGATGACAGAAGCCGTGACTTTTCCTCTTTCACACACACATTCATAAACTGAATCTAAACACATGACATCGACTTCTGTTGTTTATAGGCTTCTGAATATATTAAGTTGACTTTCATTACTTCAGACTATTAACATCATTACACAAAACTTAATTTCAGACTCTGAATCACTTTTATAAACACAATAAACCAGGACTTTAATTCATACAAGATTTTACACCCTGACTTTAGAAGTGATTTCAGTGTGTGCACTTGCCATGTTTGTTTGCATTTTGCTTTAGGCGGTCTGAGACGAATGATACATACACAGATTTTAATACTCATACTTTGAGATTTTAGATGTTTTGCACTTGCCATGTTTGTTTGCATTTTGCTTGCGGTGTCGGATTTGCCGATAACGTCTGATACGACTGTTACACATCAAATCCTACTGTTAACACTAAACGGAGAGCTCATCTTCTCAACAGACTAGAAAGAGGAGAGGGGAAGGAACCACGTCTAGTTAGAGAGAGAGAGAGGGGAGAGAGAGAGAGAGAGAGAGAGAAAGAGAGAGAGAGAGAAAGAGAGAGAGAGAAGTCCTTGAATCTAGAGAGAGACGACGGCATATTTTGATGCCAAATTTAAACCCACAACATCCCTTGAAATGGAGAATTCAGAGGTTCAGGATTCACAGTAACACCTCACTCACTAACCTCACAGTATGGTCCAGATTCACTGGGTGCATGTTTTCGGTTTTTAATACATAAATGCTTGTGACACGTGCGCTCTAAAACAGTGGTGTTACTACGTAAAAAAACATAGCATTTTTAACACTTTCTTGGACATTTCATGGATTAAAAAGGGAAATCCTCTGCATTTTGAAGTGGACCTGCGCACCCACTCCCTTACAATTCACTCACTAGACTCCGTCGCCGCCGCATTTCCAGCCCTACACATTATTATACATCACAAACTCATTCATTTAATGTGACCGAATAAACATTTACAGTAACTTTCACAATACTCCGCCAATAACTCTCTCCCGTCACAAACCTCTCATAATCACACGCACGCACACACACACACACACACACACACACACACACACACACACAACACACACACACACACACACACACACACAACCACACACACACACACTCACACACGCACACACACAACACACACACCACACCACACACACACACACACTCACACACACACACACACACCACACCCACCACACACACCACTCACACGATTCACACACTGAGGGCTTAGGAGGCTGAAGCCCTGAAAGTTTTCAATAAAACCCTGAATGTTTTATTACCATACCGTACGAATCACTTAGGGGCCGTTTACATTTTGCATCTTTCGCGTGTCTACCCATCGGCCAATGTGAGTGGGTCCTTAATTCTCCTTAAAGAAATGTAGAGTGTCAAAACACACCAATTCCCAAGCGGTTTCCGTGCGTAGTGAGTTAGCCGTGTGAGAATTAGTACTGACACTACATACGAGTGCAAGATCGAATCCACCTTTTGCCGAACTCCATTCACATCACATATCGGATCAAACAGGCATTTATTTTCAACAAAATCAAGAACATATTTGAAAATGGCTGACGGGTATTTAATAATGAGGGTTAAAGTAAATTAAAATAATGAATAAAGTTAAGGGTAGTAGAGAGGTCTTATGAGTTGTCATCTATTTAATCTTTTCAATTCATATAATCATTAACGCTCTCATTATCATTGTATAATGTAAAAGCTGTTTTATCATAGAAATGTTAGGACGGTTAGAACGCTGGCTGCCTCGCTTTTTCCCTCTTTCTGGATCTTGGGAGTTTGCGCTCCTGCTTTTCTTAACAAACTAAAAGATGTAAAATTACTTTTGTTTGTATTTCGTATTATGGATATAGAATGCACTGCATGTTGCTTGCTTAGTTTGTTCAAAGGCATGATGCATGTCTACTTGTCATAATAAAAAGGAACTATGCTTCTAACCACAGCTGTAGACCTGCAGTTCCAACCACGCAACTTTGCGATTGATCATTGGAACGATGGCTTCGGGAAAAACTTAAGATATGAGGTTGACCATTGAAACGTTACTGGTCACATGACACGGAGTTTGTAAAATGTTACCGTTGTCGTCTTTGTAGACATGGTTCCACGGATGCTAGGCCCGAAGAACCATCTGATCAAAGTCATTGAGAACAACAGGACGTCGTTGAACTTTGCAGGAACGACGGGACTTGCGACCATAGTTGGTTAAAGATGTTTTTGGGAAACGCACCCCTGGGCGCACACGTCATCGCCCATGCCTAAATCTGACACACGCACAGATGAAGTGACTTCAGAACACTAGACATACACCGCGACTGTTGTGTGCTGGTACGAGGCTTGTTTCTGATGATCTGGGAAAATTCTGCTCACGTACAGAATTTCAAACTTTTGGGATTGACATAATGTGGCACTTTAGAGTTTATATCTACAGAACGAAGTCTGACTTGACCCGTGCGGTTCAACGAATTCATCGCAGAAATAAAGGGAAAGAAATGAAAAGATGAATTTAGATCTAGTGCTGCAGTGTGAAGAGAGAGCTGCAGGGTGATGTCACACGTGACTTTACCCAGAATGCTCAGCGACACAGAAACAACCTCTCACACACACACACACACAATCTCACAGACTGAAGAGGTCTTCTGAGGGCCAGAAGCGTGAGAACCAGAGACATTTAACCAGAGAGGAATCAAGAAAGTCAAAAGAAGGAGGAAAGAACCTCAAGAAAAACAAAAGTATTTTTGAGAAAACTGACATCTTTATAGCTAACATAACAACACTCCTCCACACACACACACACACACACACACAGGCCTGCTTCTGAGGGATGATGTCATATCTGGAATCTATAGATGGAACAAAAACGGTTGTTGAAGAAAACAGCATTCATACAGAATACGATACTCTCTCTCTCTCTCTCTCTCTCTCTCTCTCTCTCTCTCTCTCTCTCTCTCTCTCTTTTTTTTTACTTTTTGTCAATTTATCTTATTCAAGTTACTATAGAAACATATCTGAATATTATAGCATTCATAATACATATATTGAGAAAAGCCCAATTCTAACAAATCTGTACATCTTTAACATCATAATATTTTAATAACAGAATGCAGTTTAAAATATAATAATGGCTGAAACAACTCAAAACTGAACAATGTTAGAAGTTTATGATCCACTTCTTAAACAAACAATATATATATATATAATCTAAATGTCTTCTTTCTTTTTCAAACATCTCTTTGATAAATATATAGACAGTCCAGGAAAACACACAGAGGGATAAATCATTAAATGAATGGAAAAGTGACATTGTGTGTTTGTGTGTTGTCTGACTGCGTCTGTATTTAGATTGATCTGTTGATGTGCTGTATCAGTTTTTGGCCCTTCAATGTGTGTGTGCGTGTCTATTTGTCAGCTTTTATTATTGCATTACAGCGCAAACTCATTTGTTGTGATGCCAATCGTTTAGCAAAGGTTAGCAGGCGGACTGACAGTCACTCTGAACAATGTAATTTAACTAATGCTTCTGACGTGTGTGTGTGTGTCTCTTAGTGAATTTAAAGCCAATCTATAGGTCTGATCTATCGCTCTCTCTCTCTCTCTCTCTCTCTCTCTATATATATATATATATATTTCACACTGTTCAGAGAGCAAAGCCATTAAGAGCTGACACTGCTTTAACACTCATCCTCACAACATCCAAACACACATCTGCGTCAAAAATGTCTCTGTCATAAGAGTTTCAGAAGAGATGTCAACAGTCGATTGTGCTTAATAAGCTGCTAACATGTAATGTCCTGGTTTATTGAGATATCCGTTTAGTTTGTGTATGTAATCGCACTGGCGGTTACATACAAAATAAAACCATTTTACGCGTTTACATGACCTTACTTGTTGTCAGATTACTAAGCATAATCGGAGGAAGACCTCTACAATGTTTACCTCTACAATAAACATTCATTTTTCACCTTCATACTCCTCGTGTGCTTCAACAATGGCACTCTCATTTGTGTCTGAGACTAAGTAGATGAGACACGACTGAGAACTTCATCAAATTCCCCATAAGAGCAACATCTGATGTTCACATCTCCTGCAATCCCTTTAGTAATAATAATAAACATTTATTTATATAGCACTTTTTATACATAAAATGTAAATCAAAGTGCTTCACAGCTAGGTGCAAAAACAAATGACATAATATAATAATAATAATACCTAAAAAACGACAAACATGATCTTCTCTGAGAAGTTATGATCTTAGAATCAGGAATTGTTTCACGATTCGTATACGTACACAACAATGTTGCATAAAATCCAGCAGACCCTGACTGTATTACCTTTGTGTGCTTCTCCATTCAATATTTATTCCTATTGACTTCTGCTGTACATGCCTATTACAACTACTGATCAATTTGGATATTGTTTAATTCTTCTGTGCGCTGAACCGCTCGATGTTTATTGAGTCTTAAAGCTGCGGCGCACCATTTTCTGCAACACTACACTGTTTATTTTTTTCGTTTTTCGGTACAAATATTTAAACATTCTTTAATCAAGGTACATTTATTTGAGAAGCAAAATGACTTCAGATATTATGTCACGTTTCCTAAAAAGAAGAGTTTATGGCAAAAAAAAAGAAAACATGTTTGCCAATGGGAGTAAGAAAAATCCTACAAAAATGAATTCAAGGTTTTCTTCTCCTACTGGCTAATGAGGGCTGTGCAATTAATCCAAAGTTAATCGTAATCGTCAATTTTGACCTTCAACAATTACAAAAACAAAATAATCGAGGTTAAACTATTATTTTTGCAAGGATCCTTTACTTTCCTTTCCTTCACAGTGGAGGGTTTTTTTCTATGTTGTTTTAAAAGTTAATGAGTAATCATGATAAATAATCTGAATCAATAAAATAACAAATCAAGAAACAACATTAAATATCCCAAGTCATTTCTCATTCCCAAACACATTGAGATTTAAGAATGTTTTAAGAAAACAAGACAAAAAAAGTGAATTAGAAATTAATTTCCCGCAGCGTTAACTCAATAAAATAACAACAAAAAAACGACATTTCCGAATCCTCCCAGATTGCACTGTTAACAAACAAGCCCCGCCCCACTCTCACACCATTGGTGCTCAAAAAAGATCAATCAATGTATTTAAACAACTCAGATGAACGGTTGGTTATCAGTGTTTATCAAGAAAATCATTTGACATAAAATAATGTCATCACCTTTAGATGTGTTTATAAACTTCTAAGCGTCAGACAGATGCCTGATCGAGCCCATGCTGAGCGTGACGGAGTTTGTCTGAGATTCTGACAGCACGGCAGTATTTTAAATATGGGACCATATGATATAAGCCTCTCATGAATAAATCATGTGACAGCGAGAAGTTCATCGTCTCTCAGCTGTTCTCAGGGCTCTCTCTCTCTCTCTCTCTCTCTCTCCTCTCTGTGTGTGTCGCTCGCTCGTCTCTGTTGAAGAAAACATGTCTTTCACAGGCACATCTGTCTACAAACCGCTCAATAAAGTCCTTTCATTGAGTCAAACTCTCTTTAACAGAGGTTTCATGTGTCCCGTGTCCATTGTTTATTGATTCTATACTATTAGGTCTGCCAATATAACATTTACATTATGTTTGAATGTGATTTCTCTAAAGCTTCCAAAAAGTCTCGGGCTTCCCTGATGTGCACCTCATTCAAATGGAAATCCAATTGGGCTGAAGTTCACCCGTCTACATTTGGTTTGTATTGACACTTATTTATCAATGGCTTTCCTCCAAAGTGACTTACAAATAATGTCTAAGTCTTTGTGTTTTTTGGACGCTTTGTCCTCTAAACGAAAGCGTTTTGTGTCTTTAATGGCTGAGATCGGCAATACTTATTTGCTCTTTGACTGATGTTTTTGTGGTGATCTAACTACTGTTTGCACTGTAAGTCTATCTCACACGCACACACACATAAACGCACACACACACACACACACACACACACAAAGAGTAATGGGTTTCAGCTGTTATCAGTAGCTTGTTGTGGTGTAAAGTGTCAAACTCAGATGAGGAGCAGTAATGTGTTCCAGATGTCTTTTCACAGTGTGTGTGTGTCTTCATTATTCCTGCTGTGCTGACAGCACGAGGGAAACTTCATTTGAGACACGCTAAACATGCTACACAGTAAAAGCCATGTTAACCCCCCCATGACCGAGTATGAGCCCACATGATCTGTCCGTCCCGTCCCGACCCGTCTCCGATGAAACCTCACACACACCAATGCAACGGTTTACTGGTCTCACGTACTGTGTGTTTCTCATACTGTGCTTTACTTTTATAACGGTACGAACACACTTCACATCTCAAGCTTTCATATCAGCGTCTCTTCACAAGCCCATGAACATTCTGCTTTATTCTATTCATTTCTTCTCTTAACTCGCTGCCTTTTATCTCTGTTCTCTTGTTGTCGTTTAATTTGATTTTAAGTTGTGCTTTATCTCTCTTCTTGGCTAATCTGAATTGGGTTCGTTTCATTTGTGTTTGTGTGTGCAGAGAGTAATAGTTCCTGTCCTACTTCCTCTAGATAGATATGCTCATCCTCTCTCGATCGCTCTATCTCTCTCTCTAGCTCTCTCTTCTATCTCTCTCTCTCTCTCTCTCTCTCTCTCTCGCTCTCTCTCTCTCTCTCTCTCTCTCTGTACGTCCATCCGTCCCTCTCTCTCTCTGCATGTGTTTGACTCCAGTAAACATTCCTCCTGTCTTCCACCGTCAGGCAAAGAGATGACTTCATTAACACACACACACACACACACACACATGCATACACACTTATTTTCACCTTTCTAAATGACAGTGAATGTACAAAACTTCATTTCCATGAAGCCGTGTGTAATCTGAGAATGCACATGTGCTTTCAGTAATAGAAATGTAGTTTAGATTACATATAATCCTCATTTATCCTACTCAGTATGTGTGTGCGTGCGCGTGTGTGTGTGTGTGTGTGCGTGTAAGAGAGAGAGAGATAGTCTTTCATGATCGTCTGCTTTTACACACACTGAACTGAACTACACTAACAGAAGCACACTACACACAAAATAATAATAAAATCTGAAATTCTGACTAAAACAAAATCTTTTATTTCAAATGACCTCTATCATGATTTTACAATTTTGACACAGAATTGTGAAACAACAACTTTAAAATGGTTTATGTGTTTAGTTTTTGCTAACTTTTTACAACAGTTAAGAAATCAATAATACAAATATTACATTTGTCAAAACTTTGCGTCTTGGTTTTCTGCAAGATTTTCAAAATGAACATCATCCGTCTCTCTGTCTCTTCATGTTAAGTGCGGGGAAATAAATTCACTTGTCTTCACTCAGCCGAGGCTATTTACTCGTGAATCAATTAAGGAAACTACAGGGAAGCGATTAGTCAATATTAAGACGTGTAACGGTGAGTTCTGCTTCACGGTGACATGATGCAGCAATACACATTCATGCACAAAACACCACATTTATATCATCAAACGTTATATCATCTCCACTTTTAGGAAATGAAGAACACAAATGAGATGACTTTATAGTTGTTTCTCCTAAATAAATCCTATTTCTCATTCCATTGACCTGATCTGTGCTCTCTATATTCTCTGTATGTCAACAGTTTGATCAAATGTCTATTTCTACTGAACGTCTGGGAAGTTCAATCAAACCTGAGAACTGCATTCATAGTGCTGTACTGTTGGTGACAAACAAAACCTTGAGAAACCTGAAGACAAAGACACATTGCATTTCTTCTATTCAGAGCGTTTCAAGTGATGTATCCTCTACAGCGAGTGAGGTAACACAGGTGACGTGCCAAATATTCCATTAGGCCTTTCAAAAGCAGTCGACGACAATCTCTCATCTCTCCATTAGCATACAGAACATCTCACTCGCCCGATGTGTGACGTCACCCACGACACCATGAAAGTGCCACTGCAAATCTTTCACCGAAAAATGCAGAACTCTCTCATCAATAACCCCCCTCATGCCGTACGGATGACCACAAGCTATCACAAACTAAATCTTATTTGTAATGTATTTCGTAATGATCGGTCATGTGATCTTTTGACAAAATCACATTTTAACCCCTGCTGATAAACATAGCTAACATGAAGAAAACTCCACGATATATTGAATCAATATGCATTTGTGTCCATTTAAATCGTCATTTTTATCTTCATGAAAACAAAACACTGTTTGCCTCAACAAACTGTAAACCCCAGGGGCTTCATTTAATCTGTGCTTATTTAATTACAATAATTACAAGTTTACATCGAAACATCTGAATCAACAAAACAGAATATAATAAAACACCGTCTGTCTGTCTGTCTATCATATCTGCTCTTCTATTAATAGAAGTCCTGTCAGATGTGATGAAATCTGATGTCAAAAACAGATTTTCATGGAAAAATAGCGAGCTATAGATTTCTTTGGTTTCCATCTCTTAGAAAATCTTGTGTGTAGTTGACATTTTAAGAAGAGACATATAAGAAAGAGTTGGGATGCCTTTGATAAGTTCAAAGTTCAAGCAACTTCCTCTCACTATCCCTGTGTTCGACTCGACAGCAAACCCTCCAGAGAAATCGACAGAGAACAGAATGAGAGACAATCTGTGTGCGAGTCTTTCTACACACGCACCTGCTGTTGTTAATGAGAAAACTACAGCTCCACATTTCTCTTTTTAAAGCAAAAATATTTTCATGTTCTCCATGAAGCTCGGCCAATGAGAACACGCCCAGACAACCACACCATCATTGGGAAACTCAACAGATACCTGTCGATCGGACACCGTCTTCGATCACGTTCAGACGCACGCAGAACATGTGAGGAGTTTACAAACCATCCGACACGTCTCTGTAGACGTCTTTCATTCATTCGCTCCTGCGATAAGCCCGATTCATTCTGAAGCTGAACGGGAAGCAAACAGAAAACCAAAGTGAACTGAGAACAAACGAAAGAAATCATCACAGCCGGAACTGAAACGGTTGGGCGGCAGATAAACCCGGACCAGAGACAGACGACATAACCGCTACATCTGCATGTCCTCTTCACACAAACCCTGCGTCGGGATCCTTTCAAAGACCTCATGAAATCAAAGTCTGGGTTTGTGGCTTTTAGTCCACGTCTGTTAGCTTTGATGCCATCAACACGCCAGTGAAACTTGACACATTTCAGGAGATTCATGCGTGAATCATTTACACTCGCTCCCTTTGGGGAATATGTGTGGAATTGAAAAGCAGCTCCCATCAGAAACACGGAATACTGCCCATCGTATCCCATCAGAAACACAGAATACTGCCCATCATATCCCATACGCCCATCCCATATACTGCCCATCAGAAACACGGAATACTGCCCATCATCTGCCCATCATATCCCATCAGAAACACGAATACTGCCCATCATATCCCATCCATCATATCCCATCAGAATACTGCCCATCATATCCCATCAGAAACACGGAATACTGCCCATCATATCCCATCAGAAACACGGAATACTGCCCATCATATCCCATCAGAAACACAGAATACTGCCCATCATATCCCATCAGAAACACAGAATACTGCCCATCATATCCCATCAGAAACACGGAATACTGCCCATCATATCCCATCAGAAACACAGAATACTGCCCATCATATCCCATCAACCCAGATGAGATCTCTCTAATATCTAAATTATTTATTCTAGAGTTGAATGACATTAAATAGAGCAAATGGAAAGTAAAAGTCTCATGTGTATCTCAGATATTTCTCCTGAGAAAATGTTTCGGAAAACCGACTAATGAGTTTGAGATGTCAACAATGTGTCGAACTGAGCTCAGTTTTGTCAATACCATTGAAGATCTCAAACATTGCTCATCACATTTACTCAAATCCAGATTATTTGACCTCAACAATCTACATTCATTTACACCTCCTCCAGATCACTCTCTCCTTTACTTTGTTTTTTATAAGCAATTTTAAGAGAAACATCTGCAGAACTGAGAACTCCATCCAATCGTCGGAGCACTAACATATTCTCTGGGTTAATAATGATCCTTCTGGGAATATGGGTTGTGTTTGGAATATACTGAATGCTGTACAGTACGTTATGTATAATTTTCAAATTATCATCTCAGTTTAATTTCCCATAAAGTGTCTTTGAATGACTAGTTTTGTAAGGTGAACACCACCATTCCTCTACAATACTGTAATGTATATTTGTAACCTCTCCAGAGTTTTCTAAACCCAGCGACGCTCACATGCGAATGTAGTTCGTGATCCATCTTCTGAAATCTGTACCGAGTCCCTCTGCGCATTACATGAGCTTTGTTCCCGCCCTCTCATGGCAGAAAGTGCTGTGATTGGCTACTGCAGCTGTCGCTCTTTTAAAGTGTTCAGGTAATATAAGGCGCAGCTGCAGATGTTAGCCCTTTAACTGAAGGATGTAATTTTTTTATCGGCTATAATTATCCGCGCGCTGAATAAACGAGGGGAACGGAGCGCGCTCTCAGCCGGAGACAACATGTTTACATTTATCATCCGCACTAAGAATAGATTCCTAATGCTGACGACTGCGAATGTCCGTGATTAAAGGCCTGAGAAACATGCGTATCATGTAAAGATGCGTCTCCGTCTGCCCGCTCTTCTGTTTCTGTGGTGAACTTGTGTTTGGTTGGGCTCTCTCCACACACACTACATCTTACTGTGACACACAATACTCTCATTGTGCGAGCGGTCCACCGCGGGGATGAAGGAGCTGCTGAGTGTGACGGACCGTCTGTGTCGAGATATTTGTGTGTGTGTGTGTGAGCTCGGAGGTGATATATAACCGTCATAATCCCGGTAATTACAGCCTCACATCAACACACACAGAGAGAGAAAGAGAGAGCGAGAGTTTAAAGTTTAAACTGTACGTTATTTCTATTTTTCTTTAAATCTTACAAAATTTTAAAGAGATTTAATTTTTATTCAATTTAATTACACACATTACACTTTTCATTTCATACGATTATTATTATTATTATTATTTTCTTTCTGTTTGTGTACATATTTGCACTAATTGTACGCAGCCCAGCTGCAAATGCTTTGGCAATACGAATGTACAATTCTCATGCCAGTAAAGCACACTTAGGCCACATTTACACGAGGAAAAACGGAAACGTGTTTCCTTTGCGTCTTGCCAAATTGAATTGAAATTGAGAGAGCGAGAGAGAATATACAGACATTCTCATAAGGTCAACATGGAATAATATTCACCATATTTCCATTCTTAATTTCCATTCCAGGTCTTATTTTGCACAGTTCACGTCATTAAAAAGCAATGTCATAATATTTATTACGTCTTAAACTCCCTTTACAGGAACATCAGACTTTAAAATAAATCATTTGTAACATTCTGAGAAAAAAAGCTTTCATCTTTCTGAAATGTGTCAACACAACCCACAGAACTTTTATTTTTTACCGTTCAACCTCTGTGATGATATTTGTGACTCTTTTGGTTTGTGTTGTTGAGTGTGTTTTGACGTCTATCATGTGAAAGAGCCTTAAAATACAAACACAACGCATTTTCTTTGACCGTCTTGTTGTTCGTGACGCATGTGAGACTTGAAACACAAATCACTTTTATCGGTATAAAAGAAAGAAAGAACAAAACTCAAAGTCTTCTGTATTCACAAGCGCTCCTCAAAAGCCAAACGGCTCATTCGGGCATTAAAAAACATGGGCTTTTTCACAGACACTGCAGTGACACGGGTTTGCCCTGAGGTCAGGAGGTTAATGTCGCTCACGCTGGACTCTGATTGGCTGTGGCTTCAGTATTATATTCTGGGCTATTGCAGATAAAGAGAGGATCATGGGCCTTATCCTGAGGCGAGGTCTCTATCTCCCTCTCGCTTTCTCTCTCTATTCTCTTCTGCTGTAAATAAATCGAGGATGAGAAACAGAGACCCGGCTGACATTAGTTACTCTCAACATAAAAACAACAGAAATGTTTGACCAAAAACTGCCCCCTAAAATAAATTCACAAATGCAACTAGATCTTTACAATTTCTGAAGAACGTGTGAGTATTGCTGACCTGAGCAACACTGCACCGTAAAAAAAGATTCTATTTTTTTGTTGTTGGTTCAACTTAAAAATGCTTGCCTTCAAATTTTAAGTTAATTTAGCTTAAAAATATTAGTTAAATTAAATGAGTTGACCAAACTCGTTTTTCGTTTAAGTTGAATTAACTTAACATTTTAAGACAACCAGGTCACTTTTTTTAAGTTGAACCAACTTTTTTTTACATTGTGTTTGGGAGGAAAGTGAAACTGTTGCTAGGATGTTGAAGGTGGTTGCTAGGGAGTTTAATTTGAGATTAAAAGAGAAACGTTTAAGTCATTATTGTGTGTCTCAGATATTTCTCCTGAGAGTCAGAAGAAGAGTCAGAAATCTGACAAAAGTGTCTGTCATGAGAGTTTGAGAAGAGATGTCAACAGTGACGTGAGCTCAGATTTGTCTCGTCTGCAATCAATATTAGTGAAGTCAATTTCATGACAGATATCAAATCAATTTCATTCAAACATTTCTCATCACATTTACTCAAATCCAGATGATTTCACCTCATTCATTTTACACTTTCATCCTCTTCATGTGTTTTAACAATTACACTCTCGTTTATTTCTCATGAGCACTTTTAGGAGAACCATCTGTGACTCTGTTCCTATGAGAACTCCATCAAACAGAGAAACCTCTGAGCAAAACACATTTCCTCCATTCATTTAAGTGTAGTTTATCCCTTGTCAATGAACGGCAATGATTTTTTAGATTTGTTCATACCGGAGGGCAAACCGATGTTCAAACTGAAAAGAGTAAAACCATTTCAGTGTGCAGCTCAACAGAAGTCACTCTTGACCGCAGACGTTGGGTTCAGAAAAACGTCTTCACACTTTTTTGTCACTCCAAACATACAAGACGACGTGTGAAAAGCAAGAGCGCTGTGTGAATGACACAACCAACCTGAGAGATGTGTTTGGACAACCAAAGCAACAAAAATCATCGCCACTGAGCTGACGTGTGTTGTGTGTGTTTTTCCGCACGTCAACCCCTTTTCAAAATAACGTAAACAAAATGGAGTCAGGGGATTGGGGGTTAAAAAAGAGCTTGGTGACAGCCGACAAAAACTAACTAGAAGTCATTATATTTTACAAAAATATCTATGAAACAATAATGTTGTGCGCTGGTCCATCATCAACAAAAAAACACCAATGTATCTAAGAAAGCAAACATGGTCCGTTTTCAACTCATGTTGAGATCAAATTTTCTCTTAAATCGTATTTCTCTCTTTCTCTCGGCGTGTGTGTTTGTTTGACACACAACACAAACTCGGTGGCAGGAGAGACGGCTTTAGCTAATGGCTTTTTAATGGCCCGCTGGGTTTCTTGTGTCTCTGAGCTGATGGCCACCACTTACCCTAAACACACACGCACTCACACCGCACACAAAGCCAGTCTCTCACACTTCGTCTTGTCCTCTGAAAGTGACTCACTTCACTAACAACATCCCGCCTCTCCACAACATGACAACTGATTCTATTACTGACTTACACAACACAAGACCGACGGCTGTGGCGTTTCATAATTCAACATTTTGGCACACTTTACACGCGCACCCAAACGGGAACACACTTCTTATTGTTCTAATAGAGCCACGACTGTGAGATCTGTGGTCGAACCTCCTGTATCAACCCGAACGAGTGCCGTAATGAATTATGACGTGCCCGAAACCGTACAAAGAAATGTCAAACACAGAGAAAACCGAGATTAAAAAGGAAAAGTCACTCGGGAATTAAATTCTGTTTTGATTAACTCACCTTTTTTATCTTCCGTGGCCTATGAAAGATGACATTTGGTGAATGAAGACTTATGTTTCAGTCTGTTTGCCATAAAGTCATCTCATAGCTACAGAAGACTACAGTAGAAATGTATGGATTAGTTTGCAGTCTGCTCCTGGTCAATTTGCTTTTAAGGCAAGAGCAATGCGAACATTTCTCAAAATATCTCCTTTTATAATGCTTGAAATGAAGCCAAACGGGGTTAAAATAACACAGAGATGGTGAGTAAATGGGGTGTGAACTGTGTAACTCGGTTGGTAAAGCATTGCGTTTACATCACAAGGGCTGTGGGTTCTGTTCCCGTTAAATGCACAGATTGATACAAACTGTGTGCCATTAAATGCACCGAAAGCTCCTTTGGACGAAAGCGAAATGCATTTGGCATGCAAACATTCTGTTACGAAAATACATTTACATTCATATTTACATTGTATTGTGAAACCAATTATGATCTCGAATTATCACCATTCCTATTAATAATATAAATAGCTTGTGAAGTTTGGCACACAGATATAGGACCGTCAGGCACACACACGAATGGACTGATGGGAATCTCTGAGACTGTGGATTCTTTCAGTAAATCTCCGCTGGGATCAGACTCTCGGAGTTCCAGCGCTGCGCGTAACGCAACTTACACTGCGACTTATTCTTGCTCCTCGCGCTGTTAATAAGTGTCTACGTTAACACATCAAGAACAGAATTTATAAATGATTTATCCAGCGCACCATTTATTATATTATTTAATCATCTTCACAGTCACCATAAACCTTAATACAAATAAATAATCATTAAAAAGCGTATCATATTCTCCGCAAGTGATTTAAATAACTCTTAAGGCATAGCTGTGGCTTTGCGGTCATACATTCTCAGGAACAGATCAGATCTCTCTAAATCGGTCGGTGGTCTTTGGTGGTCTTACCTTGCGCGTAAACCATCTCCAGCCGAACCCACAGAAAGAGCACGTGAAGCACTAATCCGAATCCAAATCTCCGAGCGTGTCCGTTTTCACCCATGACTTGGTTTGGAGTTTGGAAACTCCGCGGCGCGGAATATTCCGTCAGCGGAGACGGAGGAGCTGCTGTGGCGGTGCACGGAGGACAGGCGTCGTTACGCGTCTCGTTGCTTCGCCACCGAACCGAGTTCTGTGTGTGTCTCCTTTGGGGGAAAGCAGAGCGAGGTCCCGGGACCGGAGGAGTCGAGCGGTAACGGAGGTGAGGAGCGATGCGTCGCCGCCCTCTAGCTCTCATCTATGCGCTCTCTCCAAAGACGCACACGAGCATTGCGCGCTCGCCTCCTCTCGATTGCAGAAGTTGCTCATCGGATCGGGCACTGGTTGATGATGATGTGCTCGGGGTTGGTTTTCTCTATATGTGTTCAGATTCGTTGGTGGTTGTGTTTCGGCATCCAGTGGTCTGCGTGTGCGCCACGAGCTCGCCGAGTATGAAGCGCGTAAGGCTCGTTTCTCGGTTTAAGCCGCATCCACCTGCCCGCCTCTGCCCTCCACCGGCTGCTTCAAACACTAGGAGCGGATTCACAGACGGATCTTCTGAAAGCATCTCTTAGCTGATTAAAACCCACACTGCAAAAGAGAGAAAATCAAGCTACTGCTGCCTGGTTTCAACCTTTACAGTTTAATGCAGACAGTGACTTCAGAAATAAACATTGAACATTATTTGAAGATTAAAAAGTAACAATAATTCATGCATAATAAAGTCATGAAATTTGTAAAAAGAATGGTATTGCTCGCTTTTGTGGACTGATGGTATGGCCCCAGGTGTTGACTCAGTTACAACCATAATTACATTTTTTCCTTAATAAAACTGTTGTTTCATATGACAAAATGATGCATTTAGTGCATCTAGGACATCTAATCCAAACTAATTTGGTTTTTACACATCCAGGGATTAAATTAACACCGCTTTGTTTCCGGGCCTTTAGCAGGCCCCACTTATGAAATCACCCCAATGAAATGTGAATCAAATCCTATTTCGGTCATTCTTTTGTTGTTCCTATATTTAGTTCGTCACCTTCATATTTACATAGTTACACTACATCAATATAATACTTGGTCACCCATCTCAAAAACTGATCACAATCGGTACATTATTCAAGGTCACATTTATGTGATGCATTTTAGAAAAGAACCACCCAAAAAAGTGTATGTTTGATACGCAACGCAGCGATGTACGCTTTGCTGCCCTGTTCGATTTGATACACAGAAAGAGGAGCATTGGATTCCAGGTGAAGAAAAACGTCTGCCAGCCAGTGGAATAAACTGATATCGGCTGTGACATCACTCCTCAAAAATTCAATACACACACACACTTGAACAAATACAATCTTCAGATAGCTCACTGTGTCAGCGTTATCTGTTCATTCTATTCAACATGGCTTTAACCGAGTCAGAGTCGCTGTTGTGGAGATAATTCAGTTACGGCTGTGCTTCCCCGGGTAAGATTACCATCCCGGCCCCAGTAACCCCAAAAACATCCTCCGTACCCCATCACAGGTCACACTAAAGCCAGTATGCATCACGGAAAGAGTTTAGATGAGAAACGCTGCCGCTCCTACAGTTTGTCAGATTCACTTTGGAGCAAAACTCAACGCTTGACAGGCTCGCTGTGTTCGATGATTGACATCCAGTTTTCTGTGTCTGATGTGTGTGTGTGTGTGTGTGTGTTCTGAGACTTCGCCGTACAGTTGCATCAGTACATTTAGCTTCAATATATAAGGCTGAATTGAGTCACCTTGAAGAAAATTACCTCCATAAAATGAGTTTGTGATTGGATTCAACCATCACACACACACACACACACGTACACACACACGCGCACACACGTCTATCTTCTTTGAGAAACAGACATTGAGTTAGAGATCAAGAAAGCGAGGTGGTTCTGACTCTCTCTCACCCGCCGGTCACCTCAGCACTCTTAAGGTGGTTCTGTTTATCAGTTTGACAGAACTGTCATTTTAATGAAGCGGCGAGCGGAGTCAGCACCGGTGTCACCCGCACACGCTCGGATGATAATCAGACGTGTGTGACTTCACATTTTCACATGGCAGTTAAAGTGCCAATATGTTTCGTGGATGACCCGGTGGTCTCAGTCGGCTTCAGCTCGGTCTCTGTGCCGGAGGAAACTTGCGTTCAGACCCCAAAACGTTAGAGACAAACCGCACTTCTGTAAGACTTACCTAAGCACAGATTATCTGACGGTGGCTAAGAGTGAAATAAAGAGTGACATCAACTGGAGAAGATACACCTCGAGTTATCTAAGAGCCAAAATATCACAGAAACATCACATGAGGACGATTCCTTTCACTAAAACACCCTAGCGACCACCAAACCATGCCATAGCAACCACCACATACTTTACAGAACAGCACCAGCAACCTGCAACATCTCAGCACCATGACGTTTCACATGCTCACACATATTATCCTTAGAAAATATACAATTGTTTTTAGTGATCTACAGTGCTGTGAAAAAGTATTTGCCCCTTCCGGATTTTTTGTTATTTTGCATATTTGTCATGCTTAAATGATCCAGACCATCAAACAAATTGTAATATTACACAAAGAAAACCAGAGTAAATACAAAATGCAGTTTTTAAATGATGGTTTAATTTATTAAGGGAAAAAACAATCCAAACATTTCTGACCCGATGTGAAAAAGTAACCGCCCCCTAAACCTAATAACTAGTTGTGTCACCCTTGGGGGCATCAACTGCATCAAGTGTTTGTGATCGCTCACAATGAGTCTTTCACATCGCTGTGGAGGAATGTTGGTCCTCTCTTCTATGCAGAATTGATTTAATTCAGACACATCGGAGCGTCTTCGAGCATGAACAGCCCTTTTAAGAACATGCCACAGCATCTCAATTGGATTTAAGTCCGACTTTGACTAGGCCACTCCAAAACCTTCATCAACCAGATGTTTTTAGCCATTCAGAGGTGGAACTGCTGGTGTGTTTTGGATCATTGTCCTGCTGCAGAACCCAAGTGTGTTTAAGCTTGAGGTCTCAACCTTTGTCTCATCAGTCCACAGAATATTTGCCCAAATGTTTTGGGGATCATCAAGATGTTTTGGAGCAAATGTGAGATGAGCCCTTGTGTTCTTTTTGGTCAGCGGTGGTTTTGGCCTTGGATCTCTCCCATGGAGGCCATTTTTGCAGCGTCTCTTTCTTATTGTAGAATCATGACCACTGAGCTTAACTGAAGCAAGAGAGGCCTGCAGTTCTTCAGAGGTTGTTCTGGGATCTTTTATGACCTCCTGGACGAGTCGTCGTTGTGCTATTGGAGTCATTTTGGTAGGCTCCTGGGACGGTTTACCACTGTTTCATGCTTTCTCCATTTGTGGATAATGGCTCTCGCTGTGGTTCGCTGGAGTCCCAAAGCCTTAGAAGTGACTTTGTAACCCTTTCTAGACCGATGCATTTCAATTCCTCTGTTTCTCATCTGTTCTTGAATTTCTTTAGATCGCGGCACGATGTGTTGCTATTTGAGATCTTTTAGACTACTTCAGTTTGTCAGACAGGTTCTACTTCAGTGATTTCTGGATTCAACAGGTCTGGTAGTATTTAGGCTCGAGTGTGGCTAGTGAAATTGAGCTCAGTTATTCAACTCATCACAGTTAATTCAGGATTTACCATGGGGGCCATTACTTTTTTTCACATCGGGTCAGAAATGTTTGGATTGTTTTTTCCCTTCATAAATAAAACCATCATTTAAAAACGGCATTTTGTATTTACTCTGGTTTTCTTTGTGTAATATTACAATTTGTTTGATGCAAAAAAACAAAAATCCTGAAGGGGGCAAATACTTTTCACACCACTGTACATGTAAGAAAGCGGGATAAAAGAAAGCATTTTACATTCCAAGAAATGACACGCGTCATCTTTAAAGGGTGAAAATGACAGAAAACAACGTAGATAGAGTTCAAAAATAAGACATCAAGAAACAAGTCGTCATTCTGACATGTTAATCTCATCATAGACATACAGCCGTGGAAAAAAAGAGACCATTTCAAAATTCACACAGTTCTTCTGAATTAACCATTTATGTGTTTAGGTAAAATGATCATTTTTGTTTAATTACTGACAATAATTCTACCATATTTCAACTGGAAATACTGTTTATTGCATTTACTGGCAGAAAACTGGAGAAACAGGTGAAAATAACAGAAGACACTCCGACCTCAAATACTGCAGAGAAAACAAGTTCAGAATCCCAGTAACATTTCCACATGTATCTAGAAGAAGGCTTGTTCATGCAGCGATGCCACAGAACCGTTTTTAGTTCTTGAAGAACCTTTTCTTTCAAGCTTTTCATAGATTAAAGAAACCTTTTCCAATATAAAGACTGTAGAAGTCTTTAGATGAAGTAGTCTGCTTTCTTCTTTAGGGTGGATTTATGGTTGTAGTACAAGAAAAGTTCACTACGTGCACTTCTGAGGACAAAACAATGTAAGCGAAGTATAAAGTAAACGCTTTGAAGGTGAAGTGCAGTACAGCAGTGAGTGTGAAGTGTGTTGAAGATGCTGTTTTGTGACTATTTTTGGATTGATTCATCTCTCACAAACACACACACGCACATACACACACACAAACGCACGCACAAACACACATGGACGCACATACAGGCACCACACACTCACACTGACGCGCAAACACACAAAACCACACACAGGGACACACACACACATGCACACACACAAACGCACGCACGCACAAACACACACGGACGCACACATGCCCACACACGCATACAGGGACGCACACACATGGACGCACATACACACACACAAACGCACACACAAACACACATGGACGCACATACAGGCACCACACACTCACACTGACGCACAAACACTCACATGGATACACACACGCACGAACGCACGCACACACGGACACACACACACACATGCACACGCACACACACAAAACCCACACACACGGATAAACACACGCACGGACGCACGCACACACGGACACACATGCACACACACAAACGCACACACAAACACACACGGACGCACACATGCCCACACACGCATACAGGGACGCACACACATGGACGCACATACACACACCACACACTGACGCGCACAAACACAAAACCACGCACACGGATGCACACACGGACGCACGCACACAAACACACGGGGACACACACACGCACACACACGCTAGCACACATACACATGCACACACAAGCACAAGCAGGTGATGAAAAGAAAACCTTGTTCTTCATCCTCATTTCTCTTCTCATCTGCCTCCATCTTTCTCTCCATGTGCAGGAGGATTTCTTTCTGATCTCACTCATGCTGTCTTGTCAATAATGAGACGCTTCTGTTATCAACAATAACCAGCGATCACAACGCCTGCTGTAATATAACAGCTTAATGGTTTGACGCTGTTATATCGATCAATCACAGACTGATTGACATTCAATGGGGATTTAGAGAAAAAATTGCAAAACAGAAGAAATCATCTGGACATCACAACAATTTCAGGAACAGAGCAGATACTCAAACACACACCTGTAGATCAGATCACATCTCTCTGTCATTACCATCACTTCATTAATAAACCTCATCTGAAGATACACAAAACACATTCACGTGCCTCCACATTCCTCTTTTAAATGTGCTCTGAGGGCAGGTTATTCCAAAATGATTATGTGTGTGTGTGTGTTTTGTAAATGATAAATAAATTCGCCCCTGCGGTCACGGTAAGGGTCACAAAGTCAGGGACAGAATAAGTAATAAAAATCACCATGGAAACAAGAATCCCTAACCTTGCGTTAACTTTAACACTTTGAAATTGCTGTTCTACTCTCACTGTTCTCAAGTTATTTATATTTGCAACAAAGAAGCAAAAGTTTGCCGCATATATATTATGTTTGTTTTTCTGAAACTTTTTGCCGTTAAGCATCTGTAATGATCTGTGAATCAGAGATTTCTTATGTGAGCGTTTTCATTAGTGCTGTGTACAGAAAACACAGGTTACATAACAAATGAACCGCTGTATCACTGCTATCAACATCCATCCATCCATCATCTCTCACACTTCTCTCTATTGAGGTCAGACCGAGACACAGAAACACCGGCACACTCCTCTTACTTTATTGGCTTTACAATAACTTACATTTACATTTATGTGTTTGGCACTTCCATACAAAGTGACCCACAGAGCTATCAATCAGTTTTTATCAGTTTGTGTGTTCCCTGGAAATGGAGTTCATGACCTTTGTGTTACAAACGCAACGGAGCAACAGCAACTTAATGTTCCTTTCCTGAGCTCATAAAGAAAGAAAGAGTTTGTCAACAATTCTTTCATTTACTCATTTTCATCTTGAGGATGTCCCCGAGCCAAGGCTTGTCAGAGTAAGGATCCTTTTGTGACTATTGTCCTGAAACTCTCTCTATATCCTCGCGCTCTCGCTCTCGCTCTCTCTCTAGACGCTCGAACGCTCTAACTCGAACTCTCTCTCTCTATCTCTCTCTCTATCTCTCTAACTCTCTAACTCTCTAACTCTCTAACCCTCTACTCTCTCTCTCTCTCTCTCTCCCTCTCTCTCTCCTCTCTCGCTCTCTCTCATCTCTCTCTATAAAGTCTCTCTCTCTCTCTGAGTGCAAGGAAGCGTGTGGGAGGTGAGGTGAGGGGGAATTTTGAACACGGTTTTCTTAACTATTGTTTTGGGAGCCTATTGGGAGGTTTTTTTTTTTTTTTTGTGTGCAATTTCGCAGAACTAGTTTGGTTTTAGTCTGTAACCTTCCTGGATTTTTCTGTGTGTATTAGTAAAGTATTGATCGTGTCGGGGACGGAGATGGCGTCGCACGGGAGTGTGCAGGCGTCGTCTCTGTCACTCCGTCACGGTATCAGGTGTGTCACGAACGCCGGCGAATCTGTGGAAGACGTGTTGTTGGGTGTAGCTGAACGCGTCGGTCACGACAACATTGTTTCTGCGTCTCGAATGAACAAAGCGGTGGTGGTTTTTCTCAAGGATGAACGACTAGTGGCTGTTTTGATCGAAAGCGGGATTTCGGTAAGTGGCGCTTTTATTCATGTTCAACCGTTAGCAACACCAACAAGTAAAGTAACCATTTCAAATGTTCCGCCGTTCATTCCTAATGCTGATATTGAACGTGAGCTTTCGCGTTTTGGTAAACTTGCTAGTGGAATCAAAATGGTTCCACTTGGCTGCAAAAATGTAGCTTTGAAACATGTGATGTCGTTTAGGCGGCACGTATTCATGTTTTTTGAACTCGCAGAATCTTAATGTGTCGTTTAGGTGCATGTATGAAGGCAAGTCGTACATGTTTATATGCGAGCGCAGGTGAGATGCGATGTTTTGAATGCGGTGCTTTTGGGCACGTAAGGTTGTCATGTCCTGATAAAACCGAGGCAGGCCCGAGTGGAAGTGAAACTGACGTGCAAATAGATCCACATGATGATCAGGTTGTTGTGGTGAATGTTGAGAATGTAAGGAATAATGAGGAAGTTCCTACTGAGAGAGTAATAAATGACGAGGTCTCTGAGAGTGTGAGGAAGGACGAAGAGTCGTCTGTTGAGAATGAACTAATGGATGACGGTGATGTTGAAGTACAGATGTCTGAAACAAAAGTTGACTCGAGGATTGAGGGTCGGATGAGCAGAGATTGTGTGGTGACCAGGTCTGGAAGAAAGGAGGATCAAAGAAGTGTCAGAGAGGTAAACTCAGGTGAGCCTAAAGAAAAAATAAAAAAAATAGGTGAAGAAGAAATAAAAGAGGCTGATGATGAGGAGGATGGGTTTCTATCTGATACTTCGGATCTGTCAGATACTTCTCAGATAGGTTGTGATCAGGTTTACTCGTTGGATGAGATAAATTCGTTTTTGGATGAGACTTTTGGAAAGGTTGCTGATGTGAAGAATTTCTTTCCAGATGTAAAGAAATTTGAAATTTCAGTTCGTTATTGGCAAAAGAGGGTAGGAGAAGAAAAACTGAACACACGGAAGAGGTTTCGCTTGAAAAAGTTTCTCACTAAAATTAGAAAGGGGAAAACCCCAGCTAAAAAGTAAACCAAAGTGATTTTTGCGAAATGAGATACACATCAAGGGTGTCTTTGCAGTGCTTTATGTTTTTCCTGCTTCTTTTTTTCCTCTTTTTATATCTCTTTATGGATATTTTGAGAATAGGATCTTTAAACATTAATGGAGGGAGGGATAGGAATAAAAGAGCAGCGATATCAGAATATGTTCACCTGAAAGACGTCAATGTTATGTTTTTACAGGAAACGCATTCAGATAAACAAAATGAAACTGAATTATATAGATGGTGGGAAGGTGAATGTATTCTGAGTCATGGAACAAACTTAAGCGCAGGAGTAGTAGCGATTATCTTTTCCAAACATTTGGATCTAAAGATCCTGTCCACTATTGAAGTAGAAAAAGGTAGAGTTTTAATAGCAATAGTGGAAATTAAGGAGTTAAAGTTTCTTTTTATTAATGTATATGCTCCAAATTTAGGTTCACAAAGATTAGAACTATTTGAAAAGTTAAGCATTGCATTAAGAAAATATGATGACGGAAAAATGTGTGTAATAATGGGAGGAGATTGGAATTGTACTACTGATTTTGTATTGGATAGGAATGGGCAAGAACCTCACTTACAGTCTAGTAATATGCTCCTCAGGATAACTCAAGAATTAGAACTGGATGATGTGTGGAGGAATAAGAATCAGTTAACAAAACAATACACATGGGTTAAAATTTTGGATTCTATTGTGAAGGGAGCACGCCTGGATAGAATTTATGTAAATAAATCAGACAATAATAGAGTCATGAATGTTGGGATAGCTCCTTGTGGGTTTTCTGATCATCATCTAGTGACTATTGATTTTAATACTAAAAGCATGTCACATTCAAAATCTTATTGGCATTTCAATGTCAAACTGGTGCAGGATAAGTTATTTTGTGAAAGATTCAAATGTTTCTGGGAGAGTTGGAAAGTAGAAAAAGAATATTTTGAAAATATAATTCAATGGTGGGAGGTAGGAAAAGTCCAAATCAAGATTTTTTGTCAGCAGTTTTCTTATAATAACACTGTGATTGTAAAGAGAAATATTGAAAGTTTGGAGAAAGATATTAATGAAATAGAAAATGTAATTGATTTGAAAGTTTCGGGTACGACTAAGGATTTAAATAAAAAGAGATTGGAGTTAAAAACACTGTTAGAGGAAAGAGCAAAAGGTGCCCTAATCAGAGCAAGAATATCTTCTATCAAGGAAATGGACGCTCCAACAAAGTTCTTTTTTAACCTGGAACGTAAAGTAGTAAGTCGAAAAAATATGCTTTATCTTCGGAAGGACAATGGCATATTAACTTCAAATCCTATCGAAATGAGGAGAATCGCAGTGGACTTTTATGCGGAACTTTTTGGGTCGAAGGACTGTGACCCTGAGAGTATGGATCAGTTATTAAAAGGACTGCCTATTTTGAAACCTGAGGACAGAAGAACCCTGGATAAATTAATCTCATATGATGAACTTTCAGAGGCCGTAAAGCAGTCGTCCACAGGGCGCTCCCCGGGAGTAGATGGTCTGCCTGCTGAATTTTATAAATCATTTTGGGACATTTTAGGAGAAGACTTTTATAATGTAATCTGTGAATGTTTTCAAAAAGGTACGTTACCCAGCAGTTGCCAAAGAGCAGTACTATCGCTTCTACCTAAGACTGGTGATTTAGGGTTGTTGAAAAACTGGCGTCCTGTCTCTTTAATGTGTCAAGACTACAAAATATTGTCTAAATGTTTAGCAAATAGATTAAAGAAGTTTTTGAGCATTATTGTGAGGAATGAGCAAACATATTGTGTTCCAGGACGTACAATAATGGATAATTTATTTTTAATAAGAGATGTTATGGATCTTTCTATGAATGATGATTTTAATATTGGTTTCTTATCGATTGATCAAGAAAAAGCTTTTGACCGTGTGGGTCATGAATACCTTTTAAATGTTTTGAAGGCATTTGGGTTCGGGGAGACTTTCATTTCCTGGATCAAATTACTGTATAGAGGGGCCTCAGTGATGCTTAAGGTTGGAGGGGGACTGAGTTTTTCAACTTCTGGACAACTCTACAGTTTAGTTATTGAACCCTTGCTTATTAAACTGAGAAATAATTTGAAAGGTTTTCATATACCTGGGGATTTTGATGGTTCAAGTGTTTCTGTTTCAGCCTATGCTGATGATGTCACTGTGTTTATCACTGGACATGGGGATATTCAGATACTGTCTAAAAGTTTAGCTTTATATGAGAGAGCCTCCTCAGCAAGAGTAAATTGGGCAAAGAGTGAGGGTTTTGTTGTGGGTCCCTGGAAAAATGGTGGGCCACCTAAGCTTCTAGGGGGGTTACAGTGGAATACGGAGGGAATTAAAATTCTTGGAGTATTTTTGGGTAAGGAAAATTATAGACAAAAAAACTGGGAGGGTATGCTGGAGAAGGTGTCTGCCAAGTTGTCTAAATGGAATTGGCTATTACCTGAGCTATCCTACAGGGGTAGAGTCTTGGTTACAAATAACCTGGCCGCCTCCATGCTATGGCATAGATTCAATGTGCTGGATCCTCCAAATGAACTGATAAAAGTTATACAGAAGAAGTTCGTGGAATTTTTTTGGGCGGGGCAACACTGGATTCCTGGATCCGCATTATATCTGCCTTTACAAGAAGGAGGACAAGCTCTGATAGACATCAGGAGCAGGATTATGACTTTTAGACTGCAAACAGCTCAAAGATTATTATATGAAGAAGATCTGGGATGGATTCGGGTTGCTTGTGCTATTTTAAGGGCAGCAGCTGGTCTTGGTTACGAGAAGCAATTGTTTTTACTGAGCCTTAAAGAATTGGACTTGAGTAATTTAACCAAATTCTATCAGTCAATGCTAAGAGCCTGGCTTGATAATTTTAATATCAACAGAGATCTTTCAGAACCAAAGGAGTGGATAATGGGGAGCCATTGTTTTACAACCCACTAATACAAACGAGAACTCTGTCATCGGGAAGTTTGATGAACTGCCTGGCGGGAGCTGGACTCAAGAGGATAGGGGATCTGAGAGACCTCAACGGATGGAGGACGGCTGCAGCATACAGCATTGAGACTGGTATTCGATCTCTCCGTCTTCTGCAGAAGGTGTTGGACGAGGTGCAGAGAGCATTGCCTGGAACCTGCAGGGAGGCACTGGAGATACAACCAGCTCAAGAATGGAGGAAAAACTATCAGTTTCCATCTATCAGTGTATCTGCAGCGGCAAAAGAAAACTATGAAGATGCTGATACAATGTTAACTTTTAAGACCCCGGAGATGGGACAGTTTCGTGAAATAACTAAAAAATCTATCTATTTTACTTGCGTTAAAGTTGCCCATCAGACTGTTCTAAAACGAGTACGAGCAGGGAGGTGGACAGAAGTGTTTGGACCAGACTTTATAGGATCCTGGAGGTCTCTGTACAAACCTCCCATGAGAAACGTACTGCAGACCTACAGTGGAGACTTATTCACGGTGCTATAGCTACAAAACAGACACGTGGCACACACTGAATCCAGCAGTGGGGAGGGAATGTCCTTTTTGTGGATTGAAAGAGACAGTTGAGCACTTGTTCATTAATTGTGTGAGGTTAAGCAGTCTTTTTATTATTTTAAAAAGTTTGTTTGAAGGTTTTGGTAAAGATTTTTCCAATCAGTGTTATATAAGTGGTCCTAAATATATATCTCATGAGAGAAGAAGAATATGCTTATTAATCTTTTGTTGGGAATGGCCAAAATGGCGATTTGGAAGACTCGAAAAAATAAGCTATTGGGTATAGGTACAGTAGATGCGGAAAATGCTTTTAAAGGCATGTGACTGCTAGAATCAAAATTGAATATACATATTTAAATGATTAATGATATTCAAGGGTTCGCCGAAATATGGTCCGTGGAAGGAGTTTTGTGTGAGGTTTTGGATGACATGTTGTATCTCAAATTTTAAAGAGGTTTGAAGTATAAATGTTATATGTGTATATATATAGGTGATTTTTGTATTATATGATCAGATAGGAAATGGTATTTGGAAAAGTTAATGTAATAATAAAAGTCGTGTTAAGCCTCTCTCTCTCTCTCTCTCTCTAACTCTCTAACTCTCTAACTCTCTAACTCTCTCTCTCTCTCTCTCTCTCCTCTCTATCTCTCGCTCTTACCTCTCACCTCTACCTCTCTCGCTGAATAGGAACTCCTATCTGACCTCACTCTCGCTCTCTCTCTTCTCACTCAGGTTGGGTTGTTGGAAGCACATGGCTTTGAACGTGACAAGAGAACGAAAACTCACAGGGACGCCTCATCTGCAACCGTCAATCTATCTCAACACATACAAACACACCAAATCACAACGCGCGCGTCGATATAAAGGGCAAAAGAGGAATCACAAATGAGATCTCTTTCATATCTCAATTGTTTCTCCCTCAAACATCAAGCCACTTCTCATCCTACGATAAAAAAGCAAAAGTCAAGTCAGGTGTGAATCACAGTTTTGGGGACTTGGAGGACGTCCAATCCTTAAATCGTCATGAAACCAACAGGTTGCAAACTGATCACATGCTGTTTTCTCGCCCAATCAATGTCTTTATCTTCTAAATATGTAAATAAGAACATTAACACATGTTCAGTGTGAAACCAGAACATGTGAACACGCAGGATGAATGACTAAATGAACAGTCTGAAACGTGAAACAAGACCATCCTGGATCACATTAACACTCAAACAGGATTGTCTCTGAAAACCTATTAGACAAAAAAAACGGCACAACAGAGACGTCTGTTGAGGAAAAGATTCTCGCATGTCTTCACTTGACTTTCAGGACAGATCGTGATCGGACCAGCCAAGATCCCAAACTCGGATCAAACATCAGACATTCATCAAATCATCAGCCACATTCTGCATTCACTTTATATCTTATAACCCTCAAAGTTGACAAGAAACAAACTTATGAAAAATGCTTCTTTTGTACAAACTTACATGGATGATTGGAATTGTTATGTGGTATATTTAGCCTTTTTTTGTGTATTTATAAGTGAAACATTACTAAAAACCTGTGATATTAAAACTATGAATAATTGTCAATATCAGCGAGTGGTCGCTTTATACTCACGCATTATTTTTAGTTTCATCTCGTTTCCAAGCTGAAGAGTTTCCATGTCTGGTCTCCATGGCGACGGAATTTTGTTCTTTTGTCAGAAACTGTGCAGAAAAAGAGTTCAACTTTTCCTTTTTTCTTTTAGACATCACGCACGCACACAGTCAACAAACAGCATGTATGAGAAGCACGGAACAGACAACAACAAACACGATTACTGTAAACATCACGACTTCATCCTGTCGTCATCACGTGAACACAAACATCAAAACTGACTACAGACCTGTGAAAGAGCATTTAAAGAACACACGCACACATGGAAGAGATGCATTCATGCCAATATGTCAACGTGGTTAAATTGGATTACAGCATCTCACATCTCTGCTGTCTGTTGTAAAAGGTAAACAGAAAAAGTGCTTCAAGAAATAAATAAATAAGTCATTGAATGAATATGTGCACAAAAAGCCAAAGCATTTCTGAATTCCCCAAACTAAAGCAGATCGTAGAGACACTTTATGGAAAATTCATGAACATCTACTCAAAGGCTGCTGCGTGATCAGAATGGAAATCTCACAAACACTATCTAGAACGTCTCTCTAATATCTCAATGATTTCTCCCAGACGTCAATGAGGTCAAATGGAGAGCAAACTTGACTTAAGTCTCAGATATTTCTCCTGAGAAAATGAGTCATAAATGACACACATGTGTCTGTCATGAGAGTTTGAGAAGAGATGTCAACAGTGACGTGAGCTCAGATTTGTCTCGTCTGCAATCAAAAGTCAATATTAGTGAAGATCTCAATATCAACTTCACTCAAATCCAGATGATTTCACCTCATTCATTTACACCTCCACATGTGTCTCATCAATTACACTCTCATTTGATTCTCTTTTTACTTCACAACTTTGGCAGACACATTTGATACTGAGCTGATACTTAAATCCAAAGCAATACACTTGAAGCAACTGGCTGTACAAACTGTTCTTGCTTTCATGTACAAATACTTCTTCACAACAGCGCTCCTCGTCTTTAGATCTTCCTCTGCTTGCTTACACACACACACAGTGAGAGAGAGACACACACACACACACAGAGAGAGAGAGAGAGAGAGAGAGAGAGAGAGAGAGAGAGAGAGAGAGAGACACACATACATGCAAACACAAACAGTGAGACACAAACACACACACACAGTGACAGAGACACACAAATAGTGAGAGACACACACATAGTGAGAGAGACACACTTACACACGCACACATACACACACACACACACACACGGAGAGAGACACCCACACACGCGCATACACACACATACAAACACACAGTGAGATACACACACACATTGACACACACACACACACACACATTGAGACACACGCACACACAAACAGTGTTTAGTAAAAGCACTTTACGGCACTCACACATCGACCTTCACCTTATCTTCACTCCTTCTGTTACTCTATTACTCTGTGTGATGGATCGAGTGACCTGGTTTCCAAAAAAGAAAAGACGTTCAGGTGAATTCTCTCACAGTCTCATCTCGCTCCCGTTCAAGGGGTTTGTGAGTTTGTTTTGAATAAATCTTCTCAGCTCTCATCTGTCAGCTAACAAACAGTCTTTCAGTCAAATACTGTAAACAATAAACATGATGAGAAATATGTGCTTGAAATCTGAAATCAGCACTGAAGTCTAATCCTGGAAAGCGGGTGTTTAAGAGGATATTCTCTCTCTCTCTCTCTCTTTCTCTTTCTCTGACCAGGCTATTTTTGCCTCCGTAACTTTATGACTTTATGCAAATAAGTTTCTTATGAATGTCTAACCCCAGCATCAAATGACTAACAACATTTACTCAAGGACTGCACACCAACACAAGCGTGAAGATTTCTCAATGACCCGGTTTTGCACTTTTGTTTTGATAAATGGCCCCAGAAACTCTTAATGAGTACATACATGTATATGCATGAGTAATGTATGTACTCTGTGTTCCTACTCTGTGCATTTCTCAAAGCAATGTTCCGTATTCATTTCACAAGCTGTTTCTACCGCAGGAGATCCTTTAAACACATGATCCGTGTATAGAGACTAAAGAAACAGTGATGGACATTACACCAATCAAACTGTAGCCAGAAGAATTACTGTAGGTTATATATGAGCTATGACACTGGGGTGATACAATTACCTCTAAATGACTTTTACTTCTGTTTAAAGTTGATTCAGTTTCACTTATGTGCATAAAACACGCAGGTTTACCAGAACAGCAGGTGATGAAACACTTTCATGAAGGAGAAACTCATCCCACAGAAACCACACCTGTAACACAAAACCAGACGTTAATCCAGCTGGAACAGAAACCAAATCACAAGCACAAGACGTAGATTTAGATTTAACAAACAACAACGTGTGTATGCAAGAATTAATATCACGGAAAAAAAGACATTTTCTGGCAGTTGAGTCGACAGAAAAATTGTGTATAATAGCCATTTTTTATGTGAAATTACATAGTTTATTTACAGTGAAATATGGTAAAAATAAACCAAGTAATTAACTGTAATTTTCTGGCAGTATAGGCCACCAGAAAAATAACTTTTTTCACATAAAAACATTCTGGTAAATATGCTGTTTTATGCTGTAATTTGACGGGGGTTTTTTTTACAGTATTTCATTCTGTTTTTTGTAAATAAGCTAATAATGCTTATAATAAGCTAATAATGGCAGCTGGGCCACCAGAAAAATAAAGTAACAAAGTAACTTTTTCCACATAAAATATTTACTGGTAAATTTGTTGTCTTCTTCTGTAATTTGACGTTTTTTGTACCATATTTCATTCTGTTATTAAAAAATAACAGTAAAATTCTGTAAAATTATATAAAATTGACACACAGTATTATCTATATTATACTGTAAACAATATATACAGTTGATAGATTGAGTTCAGAAAGCACTTCAAGAAGAAATGTCATAACCTGTGAAGCCAAAAGTGTGTGTTTGTGTGTGTACATGTGTGTGTGTGTGTGTGTGTGTGTGTGTGTGTGTGTGTGTGTGTGTGTGTGTGTGTGTGTGTGTGTGTGTGTGTGTGTGTGTGTGTCAAACACATCTCAACCTCTTCGCACAGCATTTAACTACATGACATGATTGATAGAACAGCACGCGGAGCTCCGGCAGTATGTAAATGTGCCATTCAGTTATAAGACTCAACTGCATTACCAGAGTTTACGAATGTTAAACATAAACAGACTAAATCAAAAAAGCCTTCAGCAAATGGCTGAACACATTAAGAATCCTCTTTCAAACGCCTGTGTTGATGAAGGCACGGATGCCTTTGAAAACCCCACAGAAGACACTAATGAAGATTTGAAGAGGTTTCTTTATCATCTGGAGGAGTTTTATATAACAGGCTAACAAACATCATCTCTCTCTCCAGATCAAACTGTAATGATGTCCCCTCACAGGTAAAATCCCACAGAGACACACGCGAGGAAACGAAGTCCTGCAGATCTTTAAACAGATGGAGAAACACTGGGAGATCAGACACGCTTCCCTGTGGACCGCTGAAGAACACTGAAAGTGTGTGGCATTCATCACATCTCATGCATTATAGAGGGAGAAGAAAAACAGATGTGAGATGGTCCTACAGACCGCACATGAGAACACAACGAGCTCACGGGAGACAGAGAAGAGAAGATGATTACTTGATAAGTGTTCTGCGACTCGTTTAGAAGTGAAACCACTGAGCCAAGTTATTTTAGTTTACAAAAATGTCATTTCTGTTTATTGAAATCAAATATGGGCCTGAAAAATTCAAATATGACCTCAGAAAAAAACTGGAATAAGTTTACGACACTTAAATTATAATAATAAAAAAACTAAAATTAAACAAATTAAAAATAAATGTATCTTGAATAGCAGCATAAAAACAATTAGCAAATAAAATAACATATTTGAAACATTTCAACTTTTTGATTATAATTTTTAATATGTCTTTAATTCAACATGCCACACAGGTCCCTGTTTGAGTAAATAATGACAGACGTTTTATTGTTGGGTTAACATCCTTCAAGTAAAATTAATTTTAAAGTTGAAAAACTTTATAACTAATATTTGTTTTACAGTTTGAAGAAATGAATATATTAGTCAAATGATGTTATACCGAAATTCATTTCTTTCATCTAACTTTGGTCATAAATTACTCACCATCGTGTCACTTTGAACTCAAACGTCCTTAATGTGTGAACACAAACACGAAGAAAGAAACTAGAACGAGATTTATGAACATGTTAGACTAGCACAGATACTGTTTGTAGGAGAGCGGTTACCCGGGGCAACTGCCAATTATAACCGGTTATCTGCCATCATACAAAATATATTTTTACCATCAGAAACAAGCATTCCAGAGAAAGGTGAAATAAACACATTATTTTTTCTACAATGAAGTCTTCAGGCCTCTCTGAATTGAGAGACTGGCCGATGCTCTTGACAAATCTGAGGATCAAATGTTACACACCAAATGTAAATTAAGCGTTAAATTACATACAAAGTCAATGCAAAGACGCGTATAGATGCGAACTCGTGGCAGGCGGTGCGAATGATGCGAATCGGGTGACGCTATTGCTGGTAACGCGCGTCATTCTCGTCTTCTGCAAAGGTTGAAAAATATTTGTCAAATCGCGCCACTCACGCGAAAATAAAGAACTTTTTCCGCGAGTTAATCCCCATTCAGACATCCAGAAACTAGCAGCGGCAAGGCGACGCGATATCATTCATTTCAATGGAGAGCTGGCGACTTCCGGCGACACGAGGGACAATGACCGTTGGCGACAGAAAGTGGGCGTGTCAAGCGACGGGAGTCAAGCGACAAAAGTTGAGAATTGTTCAACTTTATGATGAGCAACTTTCGTGAGCGACAAAGCGACATGATCCCATTAATTTCAATGGAGAGCTGGCGACTTCTGGTGACACGAGCAGTCGCAACTATTGTCGACCGGATGGGTGTGTCTATCAACGCGACACAGTTGAGAAATCTTCAACTTCATGCAAATGAAGAGTGATTTTCAGAAGCGACAGCCAATAAGAAGATGGTAAAGCTAACGTGATGAGTGGATGTCGTCACTAGTGGGAACGCTCACTGGCGACTTGCAGCGACAAAGTCGCTTATAATCTGAACGCAGCTTAATAACGAGCGTGGAACACTATTGTTCGCGTTTGGTGTGAACCCAACATTAGATCAGGACACACACTTCCTTCACCATGCGTATCGGCCTCCATCCATGTGACTGAATACCACGGTAAACATGGTAAATTGAAACAAAATAATAACGCAATATATAATAAACTATTATAATTAGATTTTCACATCATTGGTTAAAAACTAAAACCCTGAAAGATCTGTCATGATTTACTCACCCTCATCTGTGAAGCAGATAAGAAGAGGAGAAAATTGACTGCATATATTTGAAATTGATTTTGTCGTTTGACTTCAGAAGTGATGTTTATGACTTTAGAAGACTCGGAATGTAGCGCCCCAGTCAGACGGTCACATTTACGAAGTGTTTTTGTCATTCCTGCAGCTCAGCATCCATCATCCACACCCAGTTCATGAAAAGCAGCATCTGCTGAAAGAAAATCACCAGTGCGACTCAAAGGCAACAGAACTTTCACTTCTAAGGCCGTGTTCACATTTGACTTAATTTTTAAAAAGAATGGGTTGACAATGGCCCTTTTTTACAAATAGCAGCCAGCAATGTTCGAAGATAGCATTTGTGCACGAAGGCAGCTTAGAGAGACAGGCTTCTTAGGCAGCGCGGAAGTCTATTTGAATTATAAACAGAGAGCATCTTTGCAATAACCAATCACATATATAAAAACTATAAAGCTAATTTCTCGCTAGAAATGCAATCAGAAGTTGTTGAAAGTGAAAATTAAACTTACATTTATACAAAACTATGCTCCAATGCGAGTTTGAGCCGATATTTTATTATTCGAGCCTAAGCGTTCTCGACCAATCACGTTCCTCGCACGTTGTAATGGAAACGACAGGTCTCTGTCACTGGTTAGCTGCGAAAAAGGTGAAGTAAAGCGCTTTTTTTTCTCAGAAAAGTTGAACTTTCTTCAACTTCAAAAGTCGCTCTGAGCGGCAGAAAAAGACGCCGGAGCTCCGGATCTTTTTTGAAAACGCGCTAGCACCTTCAAAAGAAGTCAAGTGTGAACACGACCTTAGAGAACATTTCCAGAAACATTTTCATTCAGCGTAATGTTCAATAATAGCCACAAATATGTATATGTCAGTAATAAAAAAGGTAAACAGGCTCATTTTTAAACAATCTTGGGTCCAGCTCTATTCTCGCGGTTTCGTCTCTGGGATGTTTTTGTCTCGGCTGTGACGTTTCAGGTGTATGTTCAGGTGAGCGTTTCTGCTTCTTCAGCTCATCTGTCATGCACCGGGAAGCTTTCATTGAGCGGGTAACAGGGACAGGACGGTAATAGGCTTCTGATCTTCAGGCCATGGACAATAGAAACATTTAACAGCTTCAGTGTTTCTCTCTGGGCTGGTGAGTAATTGGAAATGAGAATTACTGTCCGATTGCCTCTCGTGTGACGAGAGCGGGTCCATCTCCTGCTTTCTAATGAGAGCGCAGCTTCAGTCCTCGCACTCAGCATCGCTCCTGCTGTCTTCTAGTCTCTCTCTCGTCCGATGGTGCTTTCACTGCCATAGAAATAATTCACATGCGCAAACACACACGTCTGTTTGATCTGATGTTTTTCAACACATCCGTCATTTAGAATCGAGACGGAGGCGTACCTCAAGGCTACCCACAAGTTCTGTTATATATTTATTGGATGGTTTTTATTGACGCGTTTATTGTAAAAAGTTGGTTTGAAAAGCCGTATCCACAGGGCCATTTCGATCACAGATACTAAGAAAGGTAAATTCATTTCAAAGCATGTTAGATCAACAGTGTTACCTGGAATGTTGTCCCAAAAGAGCTGTCGGGACAAACAACTTCATGTTGAGCGATGTCAGAGCTCCCAGCATGCACTGCAGCATAAATCGTGCGCTTATGGTTGTTCGGTTATTGTTTTGTCGTCTACTGTTCATTTTCTCATCATTGTTAAAGAAAGTAACGTCTGTCGGTATTCAAAACAAAGATCACAGAGTTCACTTCGTGTAAGACTGTCGGTGAAATATGAATCACGAGTTAGCAAATATAAGAAATCCTTGACAATCATGTGAAATAATTGATGTTTTTTCCATTGAATAAATAAACACATTTAAAATGGCAAAACAAGCAGCGTTCCTGAGGAAATCTCACTACATCAGGATGCGTTGATCTTCAACAGTTCACAACAATCAACAATTTCATCTAGTGCGATGGAAATGTGTTAATGTCTCGGCTTACAAAAGTGAAAGCCGTACATGAAGTGTCATTTCACCGACCTTCTGGATTTAATTGTCTCGCTGAAGAGTGAAATCGTGAACAAACAACTAAATCAAACCCCTCTGAACACTTTAAAGGAGCGATACACAGAATATAGAAGAAGTTCCAGCACACAGACCACTGGAGAGGATTACAGATCTTACCCAATGCACTCACCAGAAAATGTTATCTCTGGCTCGCTTTGCTTTGACCTCCAGAGCGAGCTTGTGTTTTTATAGAAGCGGAGGAGTTTGTGTTGTTTTTCTTTATGACCCTCCCTTTCGTGCAGTAAAAAGCTTCGGCAATAAAACCTTTTCTCGCCAACAACCTTCCAGCTAACCTTCTGGACTGAAATTCTGATCGTCTCGCTATCGTCCTTCACATCTGAGTTATAGACAGAGATTCTGCATTGAGCACTTTGGCTTAAGCAAACGGCGCCGCCATATTGGAAAGGGCACAACTGATATCAACAGATTTCAATGGTTTATGATCTATGTAGAGTAGACAAACATTCTGTCTCCACTTGAAGCGAATCTAAAAAACAGATCTTTTTGTGCATTCCAAGTATATCAATCAAAAAGCAGTTGGGTTGCTTTGATTAGTCCCAGTGAAATAAAAAATGACACTGCCTATTTTTCATGAAATATTGCGGTCATTTACTTTTTAAAAGTCGTGAGCCCTCATAATCTTGAGTTAAAATCTGAAAATACACTTCCTTCCTATAGTGACGATCAATCTTAAATGATGTATGTTAGACGGCTTGGGCGGAGCATCCGTTAACTCCTCCCCTTCAACTGTCAGTCTACTGCCAGTTCCATTTCAAAATGCATCCAATCAAGTCGCAGAGAGAGACAAAAGTCACGCCCACTAATTATCTTATCCGAAATTCCATTTCACTCGGGAATAGACACGGTTTGAGTTACAATAACTACAAAAATAGAGCTGAATGACATAACAAAACGTTTTATAAAAAAACATTGCTTTTTGAATATTTTTTAATTATTTCTGTTTTTAAATGTTAATTTCTGTTATCTGTTTTTGCAAATAAACTCTTCACTTACTTTCTCAATGTCTAAAAATGATTTATTGTCAGAAGGAAACTGGCATGATTTGATGTGTACATGTATTTTGCCCTCCACTATACGGCAGTGACGTTGATGCAGGGTTTATGTATCAGTCAATGTGGCGTCTATGTATACCTACGCTCTGATTGGTCAAATGGCCAGCTATGGTGTGAAGCCTGAGCTGTGATTGGCCCAACCTCTTACTGGTCAATTACTTTGTGTGATGTGAGGTCAGAATGGTAAAAACAATACTTAAGCATCTGAGCTCTGATCATCCATTATAATCTGAGCTGTGATTGGTGGAAGCAGATTAAGTCCGCACTGTAATGATGTCATTATGAAACAGATGGGAACACACATGATGTGCACATGTGTGTGCTGTTGGGAAAAGCTGCAATCAAAAACTTAATAGACACGACTTCAGCGTTCAAGAACAGAACGAAAGCCAAAAAGAAACTTGTAATCGTGCTGCCCTCCCTCGTGTCACGTTCTGTTGGGTGGTTTGTCTTCTCCATCACATCGCACCAGTGTGTGTGTTTCTGAGAGAGAGACGCTGTGGGATATGCCATCAGACAGCAGGATGCAACCTGTTTGCATCTTCCAGATGTTTCATTAATTCTCTTATTAGCGTTAAGTCATCGCAGCTGTTCAATCGCTCTCGCAAACACGAGCACATCAACACATTCGCTAAATAAAGATATTGAAGCAATGTGACAGCGAACTTACCTGCCGTAAAACCACCGTGAGTGACTCCTTTAAGAGTCTCGACAGCGATAACGGGGCTATAGGAGAAGACACAACGATACTAACAGTCATATTCATCAAGAACAATTACTGACAGTCAGTGCGTTTACCGTCTTCCTCCGATAGTTTTTTACCCGTTTCTACAATTTCACGCTGCATGTAAACGCCTTTACCGGGTTTCTCTCAGTTGTGTTGATGTGCGCATGTCTGACAGCGCAATAGTAAAAGTCTCAAACGGAAGTAAACAACGCAAAAACGTCAGCTGTAGAGTTGTGCAAATAATGTAGAAACGTCAAAATGAAGAACTATTGTTGCATATGCAGCTTCTGCGGACATGAGAAGAGAAATAATCGTACAGATTCTGACCGTTTTCCGCTGCATTTTTAATGACTAAACGGACTATCGACAGTGACGTCACTGCACGTCAGAAACCCAGTAAGTCTCAAACTTCCGTGTAAACTGCGTAGCCGGTTTATTTCTATCCATGTAAACATGTGTAAACAGGTTTCTTTTCAAGATTTTGATTTAGATTTTTGATAGATATCCGTTTATTTTGTGCATGTACACGACTCAGTAACATTTCTTCTCAAATACAGTTCATTAAGTGTAACCTTTCAGAGATACACAGAAGAAATGTTATTGCTCGGCGTTTGCTCTTTCATCAGATTTGATTGAGTTCTCAGTTGCGTTTCAGATGTTTCTAAAATTGCTCGGGAGAAATAAAAAGAGAATGAAATGAGAGTAATAATTGAAACACGTGAAGAGTCTGGAGGTGTAAAATGAATGAGGTGAAATCATCTGAGTGAATGTGATGAGAAATGTTTGAGTTCATATTGAGATCTTGAATAACATTGACTTTTGATTGCAGACGAGACAAATCTGAGCTCACGTCATTGTTGACATCTCTTCTCAAACTCTCATGACAGACACTTTTGTCAGATTTCTGACTCTTTTCCTGAGGAGAAATATCTGAGACGCACATGAGACTTCAGCAAATGTTTCCATTCTCTCTCCATTTAATCTCACCGATGTATTTGAGAAACAATTGAGACATTACAGAGACGTCATCTGTGTCTTTTAACATACACATATAGACCACGTGTGTGTGTTTGATCACGGCTCGTCCAATCAGAATTTAGAGTGCGTTTTGTTCTTCTGCGCGTGTTTATGGATGAGCGATTCATTTCCCTAAAACTTCCGACGCAGAAAACTTCTCAGAGGAGTCACCTTTGCCAAATACCATAAATCAAACGTGGCACTTAAATAGGAAAATTAATTATTTACTCTACAGATTGAAACACCTTGAGGAATAATCACGCAAACAGCACTTTCTCGTGAACGTTGTCATTTACGCTGGCAGCGAGCTCCACGTCTGCGGTCAGATATTTCATTCGCCTCTCAGCGTTTGGGGACCGGAGATAGCCGACGCTAATGAAGAATTCTTCCATTATATACAACCATGTCCCAGAGGAGAAATGCATCGCTCAGAGGTAACTCTTTTGAGACTTCTCGGTTTCAAACTTTGTCTATGATGTTTTTTTAAAGATCCACAGAAGATAAAAATGAATAATGGTCAATTAATTCAGTAAAAAATTTATTTAAGAACTTCGGGTTGAGAGCTGCCTTATAAATGTTTGCCTTAAAATCAAATTGACTTCACAAGTTGCTTGAATATAAATTATATTAAACATACTTGAAGTTGAAATTGGTTAAACTAGTTTTTTCAAGTTATACGAAACAAGTTTTTAAGTCAGTTTAATATCATTTAGATTCAAATGACATGTTCAAAAGCTGCCCTAAAAAGCCGTAATGGGTGAAATTTTGTACGATGCACTCTTAAAAAAAAACGGTGCTTCAAAAGGTTCTTGGATGCCATAGAAGAATATTTTGGTGCCAAAATGAACCTTTAACATTTTGAAGAACCTTTCTGTTTCACAAAAGGTTCTTTGTGGCAAAAAAAGGGTTCGTTGGATTATTAAAAAAAGTAAGAAATAGATGGTTCTTTAAAGAACCTTTGACAGAATGGCTCTTTGTGGAACCAAACATGTTTCGTAATCAATTTTAACCCGAGCTTTTGTTATATAAGAGGTAATGGTCTTCAAGCGAACATCCTGTAAGTGTCAGAACTGATAACAGCCTTGTTACTGAAATTACAACTTTTATTGACACCAGGCCCAGCGAACGCCAGGTCCTGGAATGCATATATCTATGACGTCATTTAACTTATATTATATTATATATCAACACCAAATATCTTCAGTTACCTTTCTTGTCAAGTACTTGAATTCTGATTTACGAATGTTTAGATATTTATACTACAAAACAAGACAAAGACACGTAGTTCTTGCAGTGAACTGGTGCCGGAGTGTTAAATCAACATATTTGCATTTGTCAGAGACGAGATCGAGAGAGTGAGAGATGTCTTGTATTTGATCTTCAAAATGAAACATCTTATGTTTCTCAAAACATTCAGAACACAAACAGCCATGAGTCTCACAGGCAGTGTTTAGTTTTATATATTCATCATTTCCATCAAAACGATTTCACGTTACAGCTCTCAACACATGCGGCGGCAGTGCGAGACGTTCCCCACTACGATGAGTTAAATAAAGACAAATCCACAGCATTAGGAAAGTCATAGTGCCATTAAATAAAGACGAGAGCTTGATCTAGTATTCATTCATAATAGAGAGAGAGAATGTTAGAGATGTTCATATACAGCAGATTAATGTAAAGTGTGAGCTCTGTTAGTCAGTGTAAAAGCTTTATTAATAAAGGACACACCGTCTCTCTCGTTCTTCCTCTTAAGATCCTTTAATAATTTAATAATATCCTTCACTCTTCTGTCGCATCGCTGCTGCCGAGACGCATGAGATGACAGATATTCATGAAGAGAAACTGCACATTTCATTAATCTCTCTCCAACACACACGACTGTGCACTATAATAGTTGCGAGATAGCTTTGGTTCACCAAAATCACTTTTTCAGGGTTCAAGGTTCTGCCCTTTTCGCCATAGAGGAACCGGTTTGGTTAAGAAACTTGCAGTCCAATGTTGTTAAAAGAATCACTTGTTTTTACCTTTTCAAAGCCTGAAGAACCATTTTCCACTTCGGAGAACTTTTTGAGGAACAGAAAAGTTATGTGAAGTTTGAACAATAGACACGATAGATAAATGATGCCATAGAGGAATACTTTTTTGCTGTTTGGTTCCATGAAAAACACTCGAAAAAAAAGGTGGCACTAAAAGTGGTTCTTAGCTCGTAATCATAGAAGCACTTTTAATGATATATAGAACCATATCTTGGTGCTTCAGTGGTTCTTCAGAGGTTCTTTGGGTTGACCGAGGTGCTCAAAAACAGGTGTGCTATGATTGGCCAGTTAACCAGTGCGTAGTGATTGGTGGCAATTTTACGTGTCTAATACATGCATGGGCATTGGGCAACTTATAACACACCAAAGACACAGAAAAGACGTATTCGCGCCAAATCACCCCTTTAAGAGTGAAGGTTCTTTATGGAAACATACCCACACACAATGAATCTTTAGAAAGTTTCCTTTCTTAAGAGTGTATGGAAGAGACTCGGGGTCCCGTGACTCAGGACAGTAGCAGTGACTTCATCCACAGCACCCTAGCAACCAACAACAACCAGGATATAACACTATATATGGAGCACAACATGAGCACGATTTCTTCTGAAACTGTCAAAATCTAGTTGTGTAAAATATGAGAAAATGTTTTGACCCAGCTGCTCTCTTGGGAACATAATTGGCGAAAAATTGAAATGCCCCAGAAATTAACTCCATGTGAAAATAAGTCATTTCTGAGCGCTCGACTCTTATTGAACTCAGCTTTGATCACAGTAAACGTATTTAAATCCATTCACAAGTGTCCAGCGGGAAACTCTTAAATACTTTCACAGAATGATCAAATATAAGACTTGAGCTGTAGTGGGAGAACACGGAGACAGCTTCATCATTCATGATGTGGGCATTTCATATCTCTCATCTGCTGCCAGCGATGATATCCAGCTTTCATATGTTAGAAAGAGACATCAAAACATCCACTGAAGCTCAAGCGATGTTTGCTGGGAAATATAAACAAGGTTATGTTTCACATTCATAAAAACAAAAAACTGAACTGAAGTTTGATTTCTGGCTCAAGAAACCTTTACTATCTCATATTCGACAAAAGCGTAGAATATCGTGGGTATTTATTACATACTAAAATGGCCTACAGACAGGGGCGGACTTATCCATTAGGCAAAGGTAGGCAATCGCCTTGGGCCCCGAGCTACCAGGGGCCCCCAAAAGACTGAATTATTAAAGCCATGTCAGCAGCTTTGTAAATAGTAATCCCAGATGTAATTTTTCCCCATGATTTCCATTAGGGAATTCATTATTTCATTTTTGTTTAATTAGTGAGTATCTGTGTATGTTAAGCTTAGTATTCCCCTGTTACTTTGACTGAGGGTAAAAAGTTGAAGAGAAAAAAATAAGGGTTGCAGTAAAGTAAAATGGCCCCCAAATGACTAAATCCGCCCCTGCCTACAGATAAATGGCATATGCGTAACTAAACAGAACGGATCATAGATCATTTGACACATTTGTGTTTTAATAGAGTAACAAAATAAAGCAGATGTCACACATTAAACTCCATTAAACGCGCAACAAATTTCATGATGGACGGAAACATTTCAGAGCGGCGACAAAATTTCCCCATCCCTACACCTCAATACATAAAAATATGTGAAAAAGACACACCAACATACCCTCTCAAAGAAAATGTGCTTTAGAAGGTTCTTCAGTGCCACATAAGAACCATTCGTGACTGTTTTCTTACACAAAAGAATCTCAGCGGTGGAAAAACATTATTTAGATTAATAAAAGTGAGAAATTGTTCTTGTAAGGACGTTGGCTGTATGGTTCTTTGGGGAACGATATTGCAGAAGAATCTTTAGTTTATAACAGTGTACAATACTGTTCTGAATTTTAGGGTCACTTCAATTCGCTAGTTGCACAAGATGGCCCTGGTGAGCTCTTGGGACGCTAGGGTCGGCAGAGTGATTTCCGGTCATTTTGTAGACAAAAATATTGTAATTTTCTGTTCTTTGCGATGACTCGGACTAAATAAGGAACTATTCCTTTAATTCAGCTTGCATAGTACTACAAGTACATACACACATAACCACTGAAAATACCTTCTCAGTTCCGACACTGACCTTGAGCTAACACATGTTTATAATTCTAAACTAAAACATGTAAGATGAAGATATGAATAAAACAGAAACAGTGAACAAAAACAGCAGAAACATGTCAAGCCCCTTCAGTGTTCAGCCAATGAAAAGAGTGTAAAATACAGGAGACTTTTTAATATAAAACTGCCAACAAGTAATTCTCACCATAAACCATCTGAGAGTTCTGCAGAAACCGCATCTGCAACAACTTCACAATCTCTGCAGATGTTGATGTGCTGAAATAAATATTTGGATTGATGTGCTGGTGCTCGATGAGTTCAGGTCAGAACGGAGGAAATCTTTAATTCTCAAACCTGCAGCGAAAGGTTATAGAGCCACATGAAGCAGACAGACGAAAACAAATAATGAATAGCGAAAAAACTGAGAAGAAAACCAGACAGTGAAGGCTGCTGCTGGAATCAATTACGACAAAATAAACAAGTCAAGACCGGATCTCTCTCTGCACACTTTATTTACTCAAACACTAACAGCATTCAGTATGCAGGGGCCGGTTCACGTTCTTAAGACAAAATGTTCGATTCTTAAAGTCACCATGAAATAGAAGTCGCGATTGACTTCTTTTCCCTATCGCGACGCAATCCGAGTGAAACGGCATCTGAAATTAGAAAAAAATATAGGGCGGGGCTTTATTTTGCCCTTCCCTTTGTGATTCGTGTGGCAGTTCCATTTCAAAACGCGACGGCTGTTTTTACACATCCAATCGAATCGCAGAGAAAGACGGAAGCCACGCCCGCTATTTTACTCATTAGAAATAACATTTCACTCGGAAACGCGTCAATATAAGGAAAGTAAAAAATATCGCAACTTCCGGTTCACGGGGACTTTAAGACGTTTTTTCTACACTACTGACTAATAAAAATGGGGAGGGGCTACTTGATAAGCCCCTCCCTAACGTCCTGTTCTAGTGTCAACACATCAAACAAATCTGTGCATTTCAATTGATTCTTTGAGCACTGCAGCACCGCAGAAAATATGAAAATCAATCTTACACCTCGAATGATGCTGATAAACAACAGACACAAACATATGCATAAACACACACAGGAGTCATGAATCACACGGTTAATAATACCCTGCTATAGTTGTGTATCACAGATTGTTCAAATGTGTCTCGTAAATCCTCGGATTTCTCTCTCTTTATCTCTCTCGTGTTTGCTCGGCTCAATATCTGTTTGTGTGTGTAATTTTCCAGCGTCTAATTGTGAATAATCTCGAATTGTTCCGCCGGTCTCAGTTCAGATGGAGTGAATGGAGTACCTGTATTTCATATCCACTATCCCCAAGTGTCATTTACAAGTAATTTAGCCGGCATTATTTATGCAGCGGTCATTTCACAAAGCAATCATGCGAACAGAGAAGCGATTACAGCGAGAGAGAGAGAGAGAGAGAGAGAGAAGGAGGGTTTGTGTTTGCTGTTATTATTGCTGATATTAAAACTCACTTATGTTCATTATTCAGTTCAGCAAGTTTAAAGATTGTAAAATTAATCTAATGTGCAATTACATAACAAATGCAAGTTGACGGAAACACGCACACAAACTTTCCGACACTGGGGCTCTGCTTCAAAATTTAGTGCGCTGACTTGTTGTCTATAATCCCTATGTAGGTAACTGTCATGCATCATTGCACGTCATCAGAGTTTGGTGTTAAAATATCACAAAGATTTACTAAAACACTGGCAAAATACACGGCACACACACAAACAGTGCGAGTCCATCATCAATTAGTCGGAAATATTTCCGAGATATGTATTGATTTCTTGAGCTTGTTGCAATGCATTATGGGATTTCGCAGTCTTTGAAGCATACATGCAATGTATTAGAATCTGCCCAAAATAAATCAACCTTGACTAAAGCTGAATTATTTGACTATTGTTACGAATAAGCCACCTACTGCTTTGTTTCACCGCAACTTTCTTTCTTCTTCAGAACACAAAAGAAGATATTTTGAAGAATGTTGACAACCAAACTACACTCAACCCCATTGGCTTCCATTGTGCGAGACATTTCTCAAAATATCTGCTTTTGTGTTCCACTTCAGAAAGACTCGCAGACAGATTTACAAACACACGAGAGAGAATAAACGACGGAATTGTTATTTAGGTGAAATACCTCTTTAAGAATCGTTACAGCGAGTCTCAGTGCGTGGAAAGCCAATCCAGACACCCACAGACACAGGATGAGATATTTGCAGTGTATAATGGACTCTTGTAATTTAGCCGCGTGTCATTAACAATTCCTGCAGCCCGTGCAGAGAGAGAGAGCGAGAGAGATCCATGTGTAATTAAGTCAAGACATCCCACAATGCACTGGGTGAGAGGCAGACTCCAGGTTTATCCATCTTACATCACCACCTACACAACAATAGAACGCCGACCCTCAGAAAGTGAATTATACTGTGTTTACAAGGCAACATATCAGAGTACACTGGAAACCGATGAGACGGGTTATAATGCAATCGTGTGTTCAGCATTCAACATCTAACCGCATGTTTAATTGTTGTGGTACAATATACAGTATCAGAAGAAACGATAATGCATAGCTTGAACCTTTTTATGTGCAAGAAAACATTTTAATCTAAGCTTTCGTTTTCACAAAGATACTTTTTCTTGTTTACTAAACAGTAACTTTGTGTTTTGGGAGATATATAATGCAGTTTTATTTATATTCTGTTCAAAATGCCTGATCAAAATCAGGGTACACGGCAGCGACTGTGAAGAAGAGAAATCAAAACCTGAACTCTTTAAAGGGGTCATATGATGAATATTATGGTTTGTTTTAGATGTAATGTATAAACACGATTTAAGGTTGAAAAATGCTGTATTTTAAAAATGCTCTTTGCTCCGCCTCTTAAATGTGCAGATTTGTATCAAAGCTCATGGCTCTGAGAAGCGAGGTGTGCTCTGATTGGCCAGTTCACCAGTGCGTAGTGATTGGTGGAATACTGCAAGCGTGTGAGGGAAATGTAACACCTCTGACCATATTTGGAACATCAGGTTCCTCTTCAATTGTGCTGACAGGTGCACCACCTTACTTGCGTATACATTTGTATATGTCTTAGTCAAATCAGACCACCAACTGACGTAGATTTGTGGGGGTGTGGCTACACGAGGCGTTTCAGGCAGGTCTGGGTTCACTTTTAGATAGAACGCATCTTTTGTTCCAACACTTTCACTTTTTTGCAATTTTACGTGTCTAATACATGCATGGGCAACTTATAACACACCAGAGACACAGAAAAACACGTGTTCACGCCACATGACCCCTTTAATCCCTTGACTGTTTGTTATTTGCTTCAGAAAAACGTCAATGTAGTGGAGCGGGTGAAGAATATCTCTGCTCTTGAGCTCAGGCAAATCATGATTCACACTGAGCATGCTCACTGTGCGCCGCTGGGATTGACAGATTGTGTCACTTCCTCTCTCAGCAGGAAGTGGATTGAGTGAGTGAACATTAATGAGGAGATACGGCAGCAGATCAGGAGGTGTAGATTTCAGACTGATCATCCATCTGTTCACCAAACAAACTTTTCACCTTCTCTCACACACACACACAATGATGTTTATACTGTACAAGCTGTATATTCTGTCCCCTCACACAAATAAACATGATTTAGTTTGAATCAATGAATCAGCCATTTGAATCGTATCCACAATGTAGTTGGTGTAGACTTTCGCTATCGTTGAGGGACATTTGGTGGAGTTTCTAAATGAAAGCAAATGTTATAATCTTCTCTAGAGAGACGATAATGAATGTAATACGGGTGTAGACACAAACTATGTAGTGTTGTTTCCATGGCAACCAAACCACTCGATGAAAACTCTTGCAAACGTGAGAAATGTGTAGTCATTTTCTTACCCTCGTGTGGTTCCAGACCTGCATGAAAAACTAAAAATACATATTTAAAGAAAAACTCAGATCTGTTATTTTCATTCAAGGAACGTTTAAATCTCTTAAAGGGACAGTGCACCCAAAAATTAAAATTCTGTCATCATTTACTCGCCTTCGAGTTGTTCCAAATCCGTATATAAATGTATTTGTTCTGATGAACACACAGGAAGATATTTGGAAGAATGTTAGCCACCGAATAGTTCTTTGACCCCACTGACTACATAGAAGGAACAATTACACGAAACACAAAAAAAGATATTTAGAAGAATGTAAGACAGCAAACATGGTTTTGACTAACATTGTCATTTTTTCTACTATGGTAGTCAATGGTGACCAAGACCTGTTTGGTTACGAGCATTCGTCCAAATATCTTTCGCTGTGTTCAACCAAAGAAAGAACTTTATGCAGGTTTGGAGCAACTGGAGAGTGAGTCATTCATGACAGAATTAAATGTTGGGGCGAACTGTACCTTTAAAACAACAGCAACAAAAAACATGTTACGCACAGTTATTTTGCTTTGTAAAATCTGTACACACAAAAGACATTTAACATCTAATATTCTGACAGCTACTTGAATATAATATTAAAATAATTCTTTACATCCATCTGCTATTTTCCTTTGCTCAAAATTACAATGAATTCATCATTAACTTGCTAAACATCCTTTATCCTTCACGCTGACTTCTGAATACAGATTTACGTTCTTTTAACGTTTCCAAAAGAATGTGGGCTCTTACATCACTTAGTTATTAGTGGTGACCGCTGTGCCTGTCAGTCAAAGAGTCCTATAGCATCAGAATCAGAAATTGAGGATTAAATCTAATATTTGTGTTTTAAAAATGATGCCCAAGAAGTTCAGGAAGCTACAGTCTCCATTCATATTTCCAAGAAAAAGACACTTGACTTTCCTCACACAAACATCACTCTGTAAGAGAGAAAGAATGGAAATATGAGAATAGCAGATGTTCATATTTTGTCAATGCAGACGGTCTGTAAGGTTTTGATTTGATGACGGTGGACAGCTTCACAGTTTGTGTCTGGTCTCTGATGATCTGTTCTCCTGTGGTTTCAGTGCTGGACCTCAGGCCACCAGACAAGCGGCCAGCTGGCTGACACATGACAACCTCGGCTGTGTGCCGTGTTAGAAAGTGAAATCTGGCGCTCGTGTCAGGGTCATCATCACATCAACACACACATGTGAGCAGAGTTCTTATAGTTTTGACTTTAGTTTTATTCATATTTTAGATTTAGTTAATTAAGTTTAAGCATTTTTTTACATGCTTTTGTAATTTTTAAATGTATTGTTTAATTTTTAATGTTGTTATAAAAGATTAATTAATTTTGATTTTAGTTTTATTTATATTTTCAATTATCTTTTATTTTTAGATTTTGTGATAATTTTAGTTAAAGTTTAAGCAATTTTGGTATTGATTTTGTCATTTTATAATTATTGGTTTATTTTTAATATTGCTATATAAGATTAATACATTTTTATTTTAGATTTATTTAATTTTAAATTATATTAGATTTTTTGTTTTTGTGTTAATTTTAGTTAAAGTTTTAGTAATTTTGGTATATAATTTTGTCATTTTATAATTTATTGGTTTATTTTTAATGTTGCTATATAAGATTCATTAATTTAGATTTTAGTTTTTGTTTATTATTATAATTTTACAGCTTTAAACGTGCTTCAGTTTAATTTTGAGGAAACATTTTCAATTTTCCTTGAGTTAAGTTTTTCCAATAATTTTTAGGTTAATATTTTATTTGATTTCAATGAGGAACATTTTCAAAGTTTTAATTTTGGTAAACTAAAACAACCTTGCATGTGAGACACACACACTCATGTTAGGTTTCCATAGGCGTAAGGATTTTTATACTTGACAAACTGTATATTCTATTGCCTTCCAACCTAACCTAACCTAACCTAACCTAACCCAAAACCTATCACAGAAAACTTTCTGCATTTTTACATTTTCAAATAAACATCATTTAGTATGTTTAATAATCCATTTGAATTGGCCATCTGTCCCCACAATGTAAGTATGTGCGACTTTCACTATCATTGTGGGGACATTTGGACCCCACAATGTATAAAAACACACGCACGCAGAAGAGATGTCAACAATGTGTCAAACTGAGCTCAGATTAGTCGAGTCTGCAATCAAAAGTCAATATTATTGATGTCACTCGTGTATTTTAACAAATACACTCATTTTATTCTCTTTTTATTTATCCTGAGCCATTTTAGAAGAAACATCAGATGTTTTCATTTCTTATCATCTAATCATTCAGTTATCATTTTCTTTTGGATATTGTGATTTTAGCTAAGGAACTTCACCTATCCTTAAACAAAAAAACATCTGTAAACACATCACACAACCGTGACCTTGTTTTTCAGTCATTGCTGCTGCATATCAGAAAACATCTGGACTTCAAGTATCTTGTCGTTTGAAAAGTTTTCATTGTCTATATACTACACATTATATTTCATTGCCAACACACTGTCTTCTGAGACCTGTCCTCAACTTTCACACACGGCAAACAGAAGAGCGAACATTAAGCGCATTATTTGAAAAGAGCAGAATGGTTGGGAGTATCTTAAGCTTCTGTATGAAGTGCAGCCACATTCAGCCTATTTCCATATCAAGCCGCCTCCCGCCTGGAGAAAAGCCCCCGTCTCTCTCTCTCTCTCCCTCTGAGACTGACTCCCAGAACAACATTCAACTCAATTAAACTTCACATCAGGGCCGTTCTCTCAAAGAGACGACGAGTGCTGATAAAACACTAATCACACACCTCAATAGAAGCGCTGACCCCTGCGAGGTCACCGGCACATGAGAGCAGATGTTTTGAAAGGGTTATGAGCGTGTGAGGATCAGTGAACCCCCTGCTGGAGTCTGAGCGAGTGTGAGAGAGTGATAACACCGGACCAGCGGACCCTCTAACTGATGTTGAGCTTTATAACTGTACATCACGCATGTGCTGCTTCATAACACATCACGGTCAATGATCTTTACAGATGCCCGTTTGATGCAAAGGTTTTTTAGAGGGATTCAGTTTTTGGCCAAATGCTAAAAAGTCTACTCATACTGATCAAACATCACTTTATCGTATTAATGCCCATTTCCGTGTGGGCTGGAGGGGCAGAGGTTCAATACCATATCTGTTATCCATTAAACTAATCGACTAAACGTCTGACAGCCTCCAAAAGCACATACCAGTTTTGTAAGTTATAGTCTTTCTAAGAGGACAATCAAGAGGACTATCTTATATGTTTTCGTTGTTTTTTATTTCTTTTTTCTTGTAAAGCTGCTTTTAATCAATGCAACGTTGTAAGAAGCTTATTGTAAATACATTTGAATTAGATCAAAAGGGAATTCCAATGGATTCTGATTGTCTGTCAATGTTTTATTGTTTAGTCCGAAAAAAATTATTCCAATCATCCCGTTCTTCTGTATCCGATTTATTGCATGTGTGATAGTCACAGCTACGTTCTTATAAAATTGAGAAAGATTTTAAAAACTTGTCATTGTCATTGGCGTCACCAAGCCTGAAGAAGGCACTGGGACAGTCCCAGAAGACAAGATGGCCGGCGAGGCTATACAAAATGAAATCTGTAAACTGAAGAAACAGAAACATGCCGTAAAATAATATTTTATATATATGAAGTTGTTTTCCCAGTTTCTCTTGTAAATTTGCTGTCTTTTTCTGTAATTTTACAGTTTTTCACCGTCTTTCAAAAATAAACTGTTAAATTAGGAATCTTGTTAAAAAACTGAAATTTTCTGGCAGCTGGGGTGCCATAAATAAATTGTAAAATAATGTTTTTTCCTTTTAAAATTACACGTTTTTCTTGGAAAAGCTGTAAAAATAACAGAAAAAATTAAGTAAAATTCTGTCAAATTAATTTATTTTATTATACATTTTTTATAGTGAAGAAAAATGTTTACAGTCATTTGCAGTAGGTTTGAGCTTCATTAGACACTAAAAAGACTTTGTTTATATATTTATAATATCATTGCACTTTTGGTTGGATCCTAGCTGAATTTCAATGGCCCTGAACTTGTTCTCGGCACAATGAAAATAACATCGAGTCTGATCAGATATAAATGGTGTAAATATGAGTGCCTTAAGATGCCAATGTTCACCACACGCTCACGAACATCTTCCAAAAACCAGATCTTCCTCATATTAACCTATAACATATTTCCCGTCTCACATTCTGATGCTCTGGACACGGACGTTAACGGCACACGACACACGTCTCATTAATGTCTGTTTCTTATTTCTCTCTTCATTCCGATACAAGCACTTGGGACAAAGTTAGTACATAAAAGAACCATAAAGGCGAGTTTGATGAAGCCAGTAATGTCCCTGTGGGCAGACGTTTGTTGACGGAGCGGCAGAAGTTCTCCGTCCTCTGTTGAAGCCTCGAGGGCCGTGGGCACGGGGCCATCCAGACCTCAGCAGAATGAACAGCTTGCCTTAATGTCTAATTAAAACATCTTAAGCACAATTAACACGTCTCACAATATGGTGTTTACCTTTTGAAGTCTTCAGCTGGCTTTCTGAGAGCCCATCGAGAAACTCTCACACATTCTCCAACTGAGAAACTCAAACGCCAACGTCCACATGAACATATGCCGAGTTACTTCAAATAATAAAACAACTATCAGACATATACCATCGGAATATTTAATGCTCTGAAAGATACTCGCTGATTCAGAGCTTTGCCACATACATTGTTACAGTATTATTGCATTAACAAACGGGTAAAAAAATCTAAATCTTCAAAGTAATGTGCACACTTTACTCAAAAACTTTCAAAACTTTCATGCAATATGACAATGCAACACTTTATTAATTGATTTACACTTTTACGTTTTGGTCGAAACTGTTATTTAAATTAATAATATTTTTGAATCATTATATACATATATATATAAGGGCTGTCAATAGATTAAGAAGTTTAATCGCAATTAATCGCACCCTTTTTGTGTGATTAATCGCACACGTATAGTGATATTAAGCATACACTATTTACTTTGTTTGAATACAACTATTTTAAATCACGCCTACATAGTGTAAAGGCCTTTATATGAATAAGAGCGTGACTATAATGTTACGTTAGACAATGATGACAGAAAGAAACGGGTGTTGCGTTAATGGCATTAAATATTTTCAACTTGTTGATCTAAAAAAATTCAACGCATACAGTATATATATATATAATAGATTTTTTGTTCAGTGTGTACAGATGACTTTAACATAATGGCTATGACAGAAGCTCTCTTTTCATTACAAAAAAACTCTCAGTTCAGTCTCAGTGCCAGTCATTTTATTTTTATCATCATATTTTAACATATTATTCTATATAAAATACATATATTTGATACATCTCATAACATCTCTATGGCTTGTACTGATATGTATTTCCTGTGAAGCTGCTTTGTTTGCAACAGAACAAAATTGTTCAAAGCACTGTAGAAATAAATGTGAATATTGCTTGTGGTTATGAAAGCAATGATCCAGGCGAGATGCTTCACATTACGATCATTTCAGAACGGTCTCACATCATGGTAGATGACATCCCTAACCGTGGTAAAAATCACAGTACTACAAAACCTCTTATTGCTTTCATTTGGCATCGCCTCAGACGACGGAAAAAGATTTTCAGTTTTTCGCCACTTTCACCTCGAGAATGTAGAAACTTCAGAATAGTAGATTTTAAGTCCTGACGCTCCACAACACAAACACACAGAAAGAAAGAGAGAGAGAGAGCGTCCGACACAGTGATTTATCTGATTCAATTAGCTTGCAAATGTAAAACAAGTCCGTTCAATAAAGAGCTAAAACCTTCCTTTCTCTCTCTTTCTCTCAATCCTCCCGCAGCCCGCTGCTGTCTGCTGAATAATGACACTGTGTAAATGCTTAATTAGATTAAAAGGCTGTGTAGAACCACATCGAGACCTGTGTGTGTGTGTGTGTGTGGTGCGTGCTCAGATCTGGCTACATTAGCGTTGTGTTATTGTGGGCAGGGCTGAGAATTTATGACGCACAAAAACCCTGAAACATCAAAGGCATTAAAGAATCCTGATTTATTTCCCGTGAGCGCAGGGGGAATATATCACCCATAAAGAGGTGCGTGTGTGTCGGGACCTCCCGGGAAGCGTGTGTTTAATGGGTGAAGCTTAGACCGGGCCTGTTTAGAGTCTGTGACCTGAAACACAAATCAGAACATGGAAATAAACGGTAGAGAAGAAAATATCACACGCTAGGAAGTAGGGCTGCACGTTTCATCCATAACGCTTCATGCCTCCCACTATTAACGGAGCATAATCGTTGTGATATTACTGTTTTTAAAGCAAGCGCAAAACTCATGATTAGGTCAGAAATCATTGCAAAGCTTGCATCTTTTAAACAGGAAATGGAAAAAACTATTTTTGTACTTTTTTTAATACCTTTTTTGCAACACCCACAGAGGAACATGAAGGGTGACCACTAGTAATGATATAAAAAAACCATGAAATCAAAAAAGTGGTTGCAGGGTTTCATTCTGAAGGTCACAAAATGTTCATTTGTGTGTTGGACTGTTTGATTGATGGACAGACGGTCGGATTGATGGATGGACGGATGGATAAATGGATTTATGGATGGATGGATGGATGGATGGACTGACTGACTGACTGACGGGCGGATTGATGGATGGATGGATAAATGGATGGATGGATGGATTGACTGACTGACGGACGGGCAGATTGATGGATGGATGGATGGATGGATGGATGGATTGACTGACGGACAGGCGGATTGATGGATGGATAAATGGATGGATGGACAGATGGATGGATTGCGTGCTTTGAAACACAGTGTTGAGAAGTTCAATGGCAGCAGATTATCACATATTCATTGGCTGTAAAGTATAGACCTGATAAACATGCTGAAGTGAAATTAAAGTCTAAAGTTCTGAACTGACAAAATAATCGTGTTTATTAATCGCGATTTAAATGTTGAGCAAAATAATCGTGATAATCGTTTTACTAATGATCTTGCAGCCCTACAAGGAAGTAAAGAGAAGCGTGTGGTGATACAGAAGTGAGGGGAGTGAATGATGGAATACAAAGAGCAATTTGTCCAAAATGTTAATCACTGGACTCAAACTTTCATCATATTTCTCTATTAAGGTCTTATGTTCAGTGATTTCATCTTCCAGAGCAACAGAACCTCTCTAAACACAGACAGTATTTTTGGCATGGTTTACACATTCTGTGAGGTCATGTGAAATGTGTACAGGAATATTATCAAATACACGTGGGATAGTTCACCCAAAAAATAAATTCTGTCACCTTGATACATTTCTATTTGTAACAATTGTTAGTACAGTATTGACTACCATAGCAGGAAGAAAAACTAATATAGTGCTCAATGGTGTCCTGGTTTTTCTTTTTTCAAAATATCTTCTTTTGTGTTCAAACAAACAAAGACATTTATATATATTTGGAACAACTTGAGTAAAAGATGACAGAATTGTCATTTTTGGTCTATTTTTTCACATTTGAATGTCAATCATTTAAATTTTTATTTATTTTTTGTACTGATTTTATCTTGTGTTTCGACAGCAAAAAACACATTGTCTGTATAGCTGCTTTAAAACAGTGCAACGGGGTATACAAATAAATTCACATTTAACAGAATTATACAAACTATAATATCCATAAATATTTAATTTTAATTTATGTAGTATAGTATATAACATTTAATATGTACAGAAAAACTACTTTTCACTACTTCAAATATTCACTGTAATACTGTGTTTTGTCACAACAGTCTATTATTGTGTTGAGGTATTATCTCTGATAGCCCCTCCCCTTAAAGTGATAGTTCACGCAAAAATAAAAAGTTCTTCTACACCTGTATACATTTCTTTGTTCGGTTAAACACAAAGATATTTGGTAAAATGTAGCAACTGCATATTTCTGGGACACTATTGACTATCATATTAGAAAAAATATTTAAAAATGATGTTCTGTAGAACACAAAAGAAGATATTTTGAAGAATTTAGAAAACAAACCGTTCTGGGGCACTTTTGCCTACTATTTGAATTTTTCTACTATGGTAGTCAATGGTGCCCCAGAAATGTCAGTTGATAACTTTTTCTCTAAATATCTTTCTTTGTGAACAAAGAAATGTATACCGGTTTGAAACAACTTGAGTTTGAGTAATTTTTGTGTGAACTATCCCTTTAAATGGCAACGGAGCAAACTATAACTGGTCGCTTTACCTGTCAATCAGATGACCCTGACCCCGACTGAGCGGTTCACAGTCAGACGTCTGGCAACACAAAACCACAATCAATATCAGAATTACCTCTAGTTGGTTCTGGAGAAAGAGCCATCTGAATATAACTTCTTTCTATCAGTCACAACACACAACAGACCTCATTTCCTATCCAGGCTAAACATGGTCAACATGAGCACAAGGGTCAGCTCGGGACTGAGCGGTCAATGAAAACCTCGTAGCACGACACGATCGATCGACAAAAGTCTCAGCTGCATCTCAGTGTATCGTTCAATCTGATACAAAAGACCGTTGATGTGTGGCACAGTGCGCACTGACCTTTGACCTCAGAGTTAGGCACCGCTGTGAGCGGAGGGTTTTCTCAGAGATCTCAGTGAATGTAAAGATCTAGCGCTGGAGGTTAAAGGGTTGTGAAGCGTCACGTTGAAAGTGCCTTTCAGAACCGTGTCCTTCAAGACCGGACTCAACTAAAACACACACACACACACACACACACACACACACGCACATCGAATCATTGGAACCTTTGTAACAATGTTAAAGTATTATTCAGATTGGAAGCTAATCATTAACTTGGACCTGTGAGATTGAAGTATATAATGAGTTGTTTGTACATGTGCGCAGTATTCACCTCATACGCTCCCGGTCCAGGGCTGATGTCTTTGGAGCATTTAAAGCGATCTTCTTTTGAGCCGATCCGGGATAACGTCGAGCTTGATTTCACGTCTGGACTGTAATGACCTGGACCTGAAAGCCACATAAAACATGTTATTCACAGACTCTACACAATAAATGTGTGTGTTCTCCAGAGCTTCGGTCACCGGGGATGTGAGGGTCGCTGTGGATGAAGGCGAGGTCTCGGGGGGCCGCAGACAGGAAGCTACCGTGTCGTTTTCGGGCTTTTTCGCTGCGCGGCTCGCTGTAGCGACGGGGGCCGTGAATCTTCTGGAATGATTCGCAGACGTTATACGAGCCCGGCGGAGGCGCATCCTGCCAACAGAGAATCCAATACATAACCACAGCATCATACACATCATTTACACAATGTATTTAGAGCAGGGACAGTGTGGTGTGTGTGTCTGTCTGTGTGTGTGTCTGTGAGCACATGTGTCTGTCTGTCTGTCTGTATGTGCATGTGTGTGTCTGTCTGTGGGTGTGTGTGTGTGTGTGTCTGTCTGTGGGTGCGCGTGTCTGTCTGTGTGTGCGTTTCTGTGTGTGTGTGTGTTTGTGTCTGTCTGTTTGTGGGTGCGTGTGTGTTTCTGTTGGTCTGTCTTGTCTGTCTGTGTGTGTGTGGTATGTCTGTGGGTGCGTGTGTTGTGTGTGCGTGTGTGTGTCCGTCTGTGGGTGTGCGTGTCTGTCTGTGTGTGTGTTTCTGTGTGTGTGTGTGTGTGTGTCTGTCTGTGGGTGCGTGTGTGTGGTGTTGTCTGTGTGTGTCTGTATGTGCGTGTGTGTGACTGTCTGTAGGTGCGTGTGTCTGTGTGTGTGTGTGTGTGTGTGTGTGTCTGTGTGTGCGTGTGTGTGCGTGTGTGTGTGTGTGTGTGTTTGTGTGTGTGTGTCTGTCTGTGCGTGTATGTGTGTGCGTGTCTGTCTGTGTGTGTGTGTGTCTGTCTGTGTGTGCGTGTGTGTCTGTCTGTGTGTGTGTGTGTGTGTGTGTTTCAAAACTGTCCAGTTGTAGATGAGAGACGAGGCGTTCGAGCTCATATCATGAAATATTTGCAGCATATGCATTAGAGTGCGAGTCAAACGCTCTCTTGGATATAAAACCCCACGTAAGGACAGCGCTGTGTGCTCATATCTGACTGTGTGTAATTACTGATTTCAGATATGGACCGAATTTAATCTCAACTCTCCGTGGAGTGAAACAACACACACTTCTCAGAAAGCTGGAGCGCAGGCGGTGTTTGACTTTCAATACTGAGCTGACATCTCATTCCCGCTCATAATTTATCACCGAGTCTCATTTCAGCCCAACACACTGATTTCCCAGAAGAAAAAAACATCTTTATTTCTCAAAGACTGCTCTCTGATTTTGAAACTTTTGAAACTCCAGAAGAGAAAGATGTGAGACTTTGTGAATTTCACAATAAATCTAACTCTGAGGAGGAAGACACCTCCAATAAAAACTCGGTTTATTCTCATTGTTTTGGGAGAGGGAATGAAATATTGCTCATGTCACTATAGGGATTTGTTTCCTGTGGGATTCAAGTTAAATGTGACATCATGATGAGTCTTACTTGAGCACACAGGGGACGCACGAGTCTTTCTGTGGCTGATTTGAAAGCAGCGCTGCTCCGTTTCTTATATAACTCCTCATATGTCTTCACCTGCAACAAACAACGAATAAACCACATTACACAAGTTCAAATATTAATGAACTACAGTCCATCAACAATCCTCGAATCAACAGTATCGTTATAGTCGAGATCTATGTGTGAAATACAAAATAAAAGCATACACCTATGTACTGCATACTACTACAATATAAAAGCGGTGTGTAAAACTCGACATAAACAGACGCCACATTCAGACAATCAAATATTACATTAGGATCGTCTTCACAAATATTTACTGGATACGTAACATTTGTAATCCACATACTACAAATGTAGACATCATTGTGGTTTTTATCAACAAAAACTTGAAAAGTTTTTCAATATGTTTTTGTGATGAAAGTCTTATATCAGGTGTGCCACAATATACCGGCATTGACAATTACCGTGATATGTAAAATCCTGATTATCAATACCTTCTATACATACGATAATATCATATAATCATCATAATCAAATTTTGATTTAAGAGCCACAATGGTTACAAATCTTTCTAATCCCTACACTTGAATTCTAAGTGTGGTTTGTAGAGCAAAAAGAGAGGAGAAATTAATAAATAAAAGAAATAAAAATGTATTAATTCATCTGTAAATTTAATAAAATAAACAAATAAAATGAATCATATTAAAGATTAATTTGAATGATAGCATTATTTGCTCATAAAAAAAGTATTTAAATAAATATCGCGCTAATATCATCATTACCGTGGATTCTTTTGGCCATGATTACCATGAAGTGAAAAATCGGATATCAATAACTGTTGAATAGTTTTAATTGAATTAAATACAACATACAATAATTAATATTAATATAAATTAAATACATATATGATTATATAACCAAACACAGACCGGGCCAGGCGCGTGTCCAATAAAAGCATCTAAATGTGTTCAGAACTTCATTTCTCCAGTCTCCTGCCGATTGTCTGTCACCAGATTCATTAAAATCCATCACTGTGCTCATCTCTTTACGTTCAGAATCTACAAACTTCTGCAAGTTCACTGCTAACAAGCCGATAAGTTACACAGACACACAAAGACTGTGTGAAACACAAAAACATCAGCTGTGATGTTTGCGAATCCTCGGCACAGACGACACAATTGGTCCGAGAGGTGTTTCGGATAAATAGTGCACAGTTCCAAACAGCCACATCTGTGTGAAACTACACAACCACGACACTCGCTCTGTGCTCAACCATCTCACCGATGGGGGCGTAGGGCGTGTAGAAAGAAATACAACAGGAGGAACGTTCTCAAAACACATTAGCTGAGGTCAGATTGGTTCACGAAGAGGGCTAACAAGAATACCACACCTGAAAAGATGAACATTTTCCAAAGAGTTTACTGCAGAGGTTACCTTAAAATACCTGAGAGAACGAGTTTACACTGATATGCATTATCACACCTAATATTTACTGTGGTATCTGCCTAAACCAGTGGTTCTCAAACTTCTTCGTAATAGGGCCCCCTTCTGATATATTGTTGAATACAGTGGGGGGCCTTGGAGTCAAAAAGGTTGAGAACCCCTGGTTCAGGGTGCATCGCTTTATGGCCCCCCAAATAAAGACTTATTATCTTGAACTTAGAATTTTAATTACATCAAAAACATATTTGGTTATACAATTCTGTAACATCAATTCTTTTCTTGGTGGTCTCAATGCTTGATTGCATAACATTTTTTACAAAATCCTACATTTCTTAAATGCCACAAAACCTGTGCCCCCCCTGGATCCGTCTTGGGGCCCCTCCAGTTTGAGAACCACTGCCCTAAACATCGCCGTTATAACAGTAATTGGGTTACTGCTCATAAAACTCAACAACACGCTAGAAGGAGGTTGCTAGGATAGGCGATAAAAAAGATTTTCACCATAGTTTCACTCTGGTTCCCATGGTAACCGTTTGCAAGTGCAGGTTTTAGTTTGATGAAATATGAATAGTAAATAATATCGAGTTCAACCGGACTCAAGGGAATCATCGGTAAAGATGTTTGTGAACCTCTCTGTAAAGTCTCAACGAGGTTTCAAGGGCACCGTCAGATTACTGTACTACAGACAACGAGGACACGCAAGACGGGTCGAGGAGCCGCTCACCTTGTACCGCGCCGGTCCCGGGCTCAGTGCCTCTTCTTTACTGGGGTGGAAAAGCTGTCGTGGTGCGACACAGCCGAAGGCTCCGTTTCTTTTGCCCTTTAGATTTGCTTTCTTCAAACTCTCCTGAGCCAAACTATAGTCATACACGTTATAAGAACCAGGACCTGCCGGGGAAATACAAACTCTATTGCTCTTTCATATCTCATCCCGTTTCATTTGACTGTCATCTTTATCACGACGGATAAATAAGAAAGGACACAAATGCTATTTGTTGACAGAGTAGAAAAAACTCTAATTTAAATCCTTACGTTTTTATTTCAGTTGAGAGTACGATTTATTTTAGACATAAATCTGAAAAATGGCTCTTGCTTTGGATAAAAGCGTCTGCTAAATGAATCAAAGTAAATTTAAATGAGAAAAATCTGATGTAATATCTGACTTTTTTTCTACAGAACCGACAAACAGTCACACGTAAAACATGACAATTTAAATCATTGTTTGTACAAAAATACGTGACAAAAGTCAGGTTTAAGGTGCGACTGTGTGTAATGTTGCCTTTCTTTACTCAAATCACAAAGTGCTTTTCTTAAGCCCATGTAAATGCAACTGTAATTCCCTTCAACACAACAAACCAAACAGCTTTTTCACAACGGTGTTTCATACATCAGGTTTGCACCGCAGGCAAACACAGGCATATCCCGACCTTCATTTTATCTATAAACTGCATTTCAGATTCGTCACGACGAGATGTTTTGGACAGAGAATGTGACAGAAATACAAACCTGGTGTGGCGTTCACTCTGTTTTCTGGAAGGAATCGCACAGCGCTCAGGCCAAAAGGGCTTTTATTGACCCCTCTGGGTTTCTTCAGAACGTCCAGAGCACCGCGCGGGTCATCATACGCACCTACAGGGGGCGCTTCATCTTTCACTGGACTGAACCTCTGAAAGAAAACTACTGAGGTCACTATAGAGCCAACATAAAACAAACATGTGAATGACAAATACTTGGAGAACAATGAGGACGGGAATTTTGGTCTATTTTACACCAGACCCCTGACAGTCAGAGGACCTGGACCACTGGATCCGTCTCTAATCCATGAAAACTAAAAATGTCATTTTGTCAAATCAACCAATCTTTTTATTTGCTTATATTAAAGGGACACTTCACCCAAAAATGTCTGTCATCATTTACTCACCTTCCAGTTGTTCCAAATCTGCATAAATGTCTTTGTTCTGATGAACACGGAGAGAGATATTTGGAAGAATGCTTATAACAGAAGGATCTCAACCCCGTTGACTCCCATAGTGGGAAAAATACAATCTTAGTTAAAAGTGCCCCAGAACTACTTGCTGTCCTACATTCTTCAAAATATCTTCTTTTATGACAAACAATAGATCCATAGTTTTCCTACTATGGGAGTCAAAATCTGTTTGGTTATAAGCATTCTTCCAAATATCTTTCTCCGTGTTCATCAGAACAAAGAAATGTATACAGATTTGGAACAAGTAAATGATGACAGAGTTTTCCTTTTTGGGTGAAGTATCACTTTAACTGCCATGGATAAATATTTATCAAGGAATCCCGTGTTTTGTAGATGGGAGTCAAAATGACCATTTTACCTGAGATTTGAGAAATTACAGGAGGTGAAAAATTAGGTTATAAAGATGTCAGCATCATTATTTTAGTTTAATTTTACACAGAGAGTAGATTTGGGAGATGATGAGAAAAGGCCATTTTTGGGTTCTTCAAAATTTTGCATGCACGCAATTTAGGAATTATTAAAGATATTTCAATGTGCTGATACTCCGGCTCTTAATAAGCTTGTTTTTTGGTATTTACATGTATAAGGCCCTATCTGGTACAGCTGAGTGATATGATAATCCAAAAGGACACGACAGTTTTAGGACACTTTACAAAAATAAGGATGTTTCAATCTTTTCTTTCCTTTTTAGCGTCATGCCTGCTTCAATGGCTAAGATCATGGTTTTGTTGTTCAAAAATAAGATGTTTAAGATTTAAATATAGTAAGGTAAAAAACCTATACAAAATGATACATTTTCCTTTTGGGATAATGTGCATTGATTAACAATGCACAATAAGTCCATATGAAGAAATTAGATTTCCGATAGATTCAGATGTAAGAGTGTGTTCGTGCCTGAGCTTGAGAGAGGAACGGTGGATTTGACACTCCATGTGGATTACTGGCTCGCTCAAACTGACTCTGTATGTGGTACTGTCCTGGACCCGGGACACCCTAGAGACACAAACACACACAATAAACCCTTACAAAGACTAAAAACAAAGCTTATCGGGCAATTCCCACAAATCTTGTTTTCAGGGCTGTCAAACGATTAATCGGGATTAATCGCATCCAGAATAAAAGTTTGTGTTTACGTAATTTATATAAATTATGTCGGTATACTGTGCTAATTCATTTTGTATTTATGAACACATACACATAAATGCATTTATTTAAGAAAAATATAAAGTATAACAACTAATAAACGTTTATTTAGAATTTAAATTATTGGAAAATATAAATTAATACATTTAAATATTTCCTAAATATATAGACAAGTATGTGTATGTTTTGTGTTTATAAATACACAATTAATATGCACTGTACACATATATAGATTATGTAAACACAAACTTTTATTCTGGATGCGATTAATCGTTTGACGGCCCTAAAACACTTGTATCAACAAATTCCCTTTTTTTTCATTGAAAACAAGGTATGAGATGTTTAAAGGCATTATTTCAAAACTTTTACTGACAGTTTAACACAATAACAAAAAATTTAAACATTCTCTTTACCGTCAATCTCATAGTGTGTTTTGGTAAAAGCAAGCAAAGCCATGATGCCAAAGCAAGTTTTTATTAATCATACATCATAAGACATGAATGACGTATATTTTAAGAGAATATTAAACATGTGAAATCTCTTTAAATGTTGAAAACGATCTGTATCGGTCACGAGAAGGGAAAAAGTTGTGTACACAACGTGACTAGAGAATATTAAGTTTTAAACTAGAAAAGGTCATTTGTTAACTAGGCCACCAGTAGATGTGTTTCTTCACATAAAATCAAACTTAATGTAAATATCTTTGTGTGTGTGTGTAAACAGTCTTTAAAAAAAGTTACAGAGGATGAAAATATGAGTCCTGGACACTTCTTTCTTCCACTATTTCTTCATTTTTATTCAACATGAATGTTCTGTCAACCTTTTTTTGTCATTTGAGAACACCTAGTAGAACATCCGATTGTTTTTTTTCACAATATCATAATTTCACTCTGTTTTTATTACACCATATAATGCATTCAGACAAATCTGGACGTGTTACGGTTATGAGAACTTCAGCAGAAAAAGCAATACAGTACACAAATAATTCATTCCCATGTCAAAATGATGTTTTGTCCAAGGTAGAGAACACGATTATCTTTATTGTGAACATTTTTTGTGTTACCGAATTGTATGTTTTATCATTCAAATATTTACTGCCATTATGTTTCAGTAATCCTGCTGCAATAGTGCCCTCTACAGGTAGAAGAGAACAGACACATCCACGCTTTATCAGCCATCGCTTTAGTTTTATAAAGAGAGACTATCATCTGTATTTGTCAAGGTTTGTCTCAACACTTTTAAACAAAAGATAGAAGCGTCACCCAGAGGACCACCGGTGAAATCAAACAATTATAAAGCGGCTATAAGTCAAGTTACTATAACAAAAACAGCTGCTGAAGATACGAGTAAGTAAAGTGTTCACCTTCTTCTCCTCCCGTTGAGCGATCAGCTCATGATACCGAGGGAGAATCAGCTCTGGTCGACCTCTCTGCTCTCGCCTCAGATTTACATTCTCATAAAGAGCTGCGTGATCCCTAAAACACACACAAATATCACGTCAACACAACTTCACGTGCAGCAAATCATCGGAAAAGGTGTGGATATATGATTTGTTTTTCCTGTAATCTGTCGTAATAGAAACTCTATGAACACCTCCAGGGAAAACATAAAAAATGTACGAGGTCATCTATCTGTATATGTTTGCTGAATCGTTCTAGGGCCGTCTGAAACCGAAACGTTTTTAGATGGTTGATCATTTAGAAATGAACTTGAATGGAAATGTAGTCTGTGTCCGTCGAACTCACTCGTGTGGTTCATATTGTCCTGGTCCAGGCCCGTCCGCATCCTTCACCTGGTCTCCCCGGCCCATCATTCGGCTGAAGTTCACACCTTTATACTTCTGAGATGAGAAGAGCTCCTCCTGTCATAAACGTCATACAGATTCACTTTCGGCGGAACTAATAACGCGGACATAATGTTCAGGTTTGATGAAAACTCTCTCTCGCCTCGATGAACAGCAGTATGAACTACATCGATACATGGAGTCCAGCCAATTTACATCACATTTAATCTTTTATCCGGAGCGACTTACAAATGAGGAAAAGCGCAAGCTATCTATCATACAGAAGCAACGATATTACAACATCAGCAACAACAGTAAAGTTTAACCAGGACCAGTTTAACAGCCCAGAAAATATATGAGACGCATGAAAACCTCTCTTCTGACTGAGAGACTGTGTTACTTCTTTAATTGTTACTTACATTTATACTGTGTATTTTTTGTTAAATCAACACATTTTTATTTTGTTTTTAATTGTTAAATGAATTATTCATTATTTGCAATTCATGCCAATAAGGCACACTTACAGTTGAAACACTGAGTGAGAGAGAAAATGAGAGAGAGTGAGTGAGAGGGCAGGTGAGCTAGAGAAAGAGAGAGAAAGAGAAAAAAAGAGAGAGAGAGAGAGAGAGAGAAAGAGAGAATGAGAGAGAGTGAGTGAGAGGGCGGGCGAGCGAGCGAGCGATAGAGAGCGAGTGAGTCGAGTGGACAAGCGAGCAAGCGAGAGAGTGTGAGAGAGAGTGAGTGAGAGAGTGAGTGAGTGAGAGGGTAAAAGAGAGTGAGTGAGAGAGTGTGAGAGGGCGGGCGGGCGAGAGAGAGCGAAAGAGAGAGAGGGATAGAGAGTTAATGAGCGAGACGAGTGAGCGAGACGAGTGGACAAGCGAGCGAGCGAGCGAGCGAGAGAGAGGGCGGGTGAGCGAGCGAGCGAGCGAGAGAGAGAGAGGCCAGCACTTTTATAAAGGACGTGAAAGCTGATTAGATTAAATCTGAGTCCAGCATCTGCTGCATTATTGTAAGTGAATGTTGAAATATAAAGTAAAGTCTAATTACCGAGGGTTTGCGTTTTTGACAGTAAAATGGACGAGCACCGGGCTGTGTGACTTTTTAAAATAATACAGCGATCATTACTCATGAAAATAACCCCGGGCCGGCACTAATGATCCACAGCAACAGGATTCTGGTAATGGACACATCTGACCTCTCCACACACACACGCACACACACTCACACACACGCACACACACTCACACACACACACACACACACACACACACACACACACACAAACGTGTCCAATACACATCCATCCTGTTCTCTTCACAGTCTCCGTGAGCTGCCTCCATAGGTGGCATACAATGATGCTGTCTTCTACAGGCCACATTTCAATCAATCAATTTATTTATCTAGCACGTTTAAAAACCACCGAGGTAGACCAAAGTGCTGTACAAGCAATAAATAACTAGACAGAAATGTACAAAACACAATCAACAAACATGAAAATTCTCAAAGGGTAATAAAACACTTGAGTTGGGATGTTGCCTGAGATGACAGCCGTACATACAGGCACAAAGATTTGAAATAAAGTCCCAGACATCCATTCACACACACACTGACCGGTGCGGGACTGTAGAAGGCTGGGCCGAGGGTCTTGTCTTTGACGGGGGGATTGAATCTGTGTAGGACACCCTGAGGGTCTTCTTCGTATCCAAACGCCTGTCCTGGAGATGGTATGGATGGTGCATCAGGACTCGGCAGCAACTTCACTCCTTTAGAGAGACCCTGCTGATGTCATATTTACATATTTATACACATCAGATGACACAATTGTAAAGGTAGCTCACACAACACTGAAACGAGTTTGCTCAGTTTAAAATAAACAAAACTTTAAATATATTGTTTGAAATGTTCAGTAATGCATATAATAGTCAAATAAGAATTAACAGTTTTTCAAAATCATACTTTTCCTACAGAAAATGAATCCATTAACATTTGCTTTGTGACTTCCTAAAAATAAAACATTTCCTCCAAGGCCAATGAAGTGTTTCCCAACGTTTCACTCAAATTGATTTGTATTATTCGTTTATTTCAAATAAAACAAAAGCTTGATATTAATAACGCCTCACCCTCGGGCTTTTCTCTGGATGATTCAATCTCTTTCCTGCAGGTGAAACATCATACGCTCCTGGTCCTGGAACATCTGACACCACGTCCTCAAACCGTTTGGATCGGTTCTGAAGACTGTTTCCTCCCACAATATGACTCTGTAATTCAGTTTAAAGTTACATTTGCCACAGACATCACGACAAAACAGCGTGTCACACGAGTGTCGACAGAGTGATGTCATACCCTGATGATGTCACTGTTGTACTGTCCCGGGCCTGGACAGATCAGATCGCTGCCCGACCTCAGGAACCCTTGATGTCTGCTGCACAGCGAGAGGAACGGGGCGTAAGAGTCTGAAGAAACACAAACACACAACTGCATGACACATTTCTTATGATTTCGAGGATTTGTAAGAAAAATAATATGTAAGCTGTTCTTGCACATTTGGACACCAATATCATGGTTCAAATCAATTACATTCAAATGTAGTTTTTCAGAGCTTTGCATTGATGCACAGCTGCCTTACAGTAAATACATATTAATACAGACCGTAGCTTTAAAAAAAAAGAGTAAATGATGTGTGTGTTTGGGTCTTCTGCTGCCTTCACGTGCTCTGGGAAATTCAATAATTCCCACTTCAACCCGGAAGTAACATCTGGATTTAGTAACATTAAAATTATTTAGTAACAATAAAACATTAATGTTACAAAATATGTAGTAACATTAAAACATTAGTATCTGCTAACATTAAAAGAGCACCGTTCCATCAATTGTTTCCGGGTTGAAGTGGGAATTATAGAATTTCCGAGAGCACGTGAAGCCAGCTGTAATGGTTTTCTATGGGTTCCCACCCTCAGAAAACATCCCATCAACAACAGAACAAGCATTACCAGTAGAAACTCGCGGAAATCATTATAATTTATATTAAAACCAATACAATTCCCATTATACACATCAGGATCTCTAGTTTCAGAAGTTTTCTCAGCAGGATTGTACTTTTTTTGCACGCGCAACGTTTGCCCTTTACGTCACATGAGGGTTTATCAAGAACTATCGAAGAACTGTAACTTTTTTAAGATGTTTTTCGTGTTAAAATAAAACTTACCGACTTTACTGACGAAAGATCTGCTGATATTATAAGATCCTGGTCCAACATCAGACGTGCTGCTGTTTAACGTCAGTCTGGGAGCTCGATCATACATGTTTATTTTTTGTATTTTAGCGCAAGTAGTGTAGTTATTTTACCGTAACACTGTCTGCTTCGGTCAATCAACAAACGCGTCTCCGCGTTGCCTGGACGCCAATTACGAGCGCTACTATGCTAACAGGTGTTCGATTTCATGAAGCGTTGCGCAGACCGGTAGGCGTATGAAATAAGAGTATCGCGAGAACACACAGATATCTATGCTTTCGATTCGATCTCGCGGTATTTTACTGTCACGGGGTGATTATTTTGCGCAGCGCTGCAGCCATGGAGACGTTTCCACGGTTACTTCCGGTCACTTAGCATGGTCGAGTCTTCAACATAGTAGGAAAAGCAAAAGTTTCGTCGCCTAAACACTGCCTGCGCTGAAAATAAATTCGCTTCAGTGAATGGAAAGACATATTACTAAACTATGTACAGCAAAAATAATCTATAAAATCGGACCATTTCTTTTTTTGTGACGCAAAACATAAGAAGTAAACAAATTGTCATATTTAACTCTTAACCAACTTTGGATTTTGTTTAAATGGGAGCTATCTTTTAATACATAACTTTGCACGTAAATTGTAAATGGACTAGACAATAAAGTCATCTAATATTAATATATCTAGTATAAAATAGAATACATGATCAATTGCTGGTTTTAGACAAGACACGTGGTAGATTTGTACACTTAACAAACCCACTTTCAGGGCTCTTTGAAGGGACTAGGGCACAGAGATGTTTACTTTTGCTCGTCCACGCCGACAGGCGGCGCTGCGCATTTACATCAGCTGACACTAACCTGCGCCGAAGAACCGTAAACAAAGAGATCCAGTAGAACAGGGTCACGGAACCGCAGCGCCTGCTGCCTAAACATCAACTGTGAGTTTAAATCAAATGAACACACATACACCACCACACAAGCCGCTCGACTCCGCATTAATCGTGTACCCAGCAGCTCGTCGGGTTGATAGTTGTGTTTGTTTTTCGCCCGCAGTGAAAGCAGGACACGTTGTTGGTCGAGCATGCCCAGTAACACGGCTCAACTCTTGGAGTCAGACGACACCGAGCCGGATCTCCCGGTACCCGGTACGGAATCTGAGCGGGTTGAGTCTGATGGATGATGAGAGTCTGTCAGAACCACGCGATGTTTCCCACCTGGGTGTGTTGGGTGCGGTTTTGGACCTTCAGCCATTATGTCAGCCGGGATCAGACGAGGAGAACATCAACAACAACCTCATCAGACACGACGGTGATCTGGAGCAGCTGATGGCTCGGGCCGTGCCTCGAGAACTCGCCGGTATGGAGGTCTCCGGGCCGGGCAGGCTCTTTCAGGACGGGCCGGTTGAGGTGGATTGGAGGATGATGATGATGTTGGACGATGGAGAGAGATGTGCGCTCAACACCAGGAGGAAGAGTGTCAACACTACCGAGTGTGTCGTCGTGCCCACATCTGAACATGTGGCGGAGATTGTTGGCCGACAGGGTGAGTTTGTTTCTTCTCATGAATGTGGCATGTGTGCCTTCTTAAGATGTATTTTTATAACTATCTTTCTCTCTTTAATGTAACTTGTTATTGCTTTAATGTTGTACTGTTCATTGCAATTAAAAAATATACAGTAAATATAATGTCACTCATCTTGCAGAGATTCAGGTTCACACGGAAGATCTTTATGGACATTTAACTTGTGCCTATATGTGAAAGTGTTTAGTGGTCAGACTGGGTTTAGACGGTCAGTTTTATCTGTGTTTTCATTTGATTCCAGACTGATCTGATGATCCTTGTAGTTCACAGTGTGGAGTAGTTAATTCCAATGTTTTCAACGTTTAAATCTGAATTTTCTATAAGTAACAATAAATATGGAAAGTTTTACTGTAAACAAACTAACATCCCTGTCAGCCACAGGATTATTGATTATTTTGTGTATTTTTAAATATTCTAACATATGCAAGTGCCTTTCAAAATATACATTGTGACCTCATTGAAGTGCACGTGACTTGTACATCATGTATTATGACTGCTGTGCTTATCTCTAATGACATTTCTTAACTGTATGACAACATGTTGACTGATACCAGAGCTTATGTAAGTTAGGGACGAGTGAATTCTGGCCGTATGATCTCTGATGTCACGGAAAACAGATTTGCATTACAGCAGGAGGTGTAGGAAGATGTTTTGTTATGAACCGAAGTTGACTCGTCTATCAGAGCGATTGATTCACGGCTTGGACTTTGACAACGTGTTGACTCATGTTTTGTATCTCCTCTCACTGCAGGCTGTAAGATCAAAGCTCTGAGAGCAAAGACCAACACCTACATTAAAACCCCCGTGAGAGGAGAAGAGCCGGTGTTTGTTGTGACGGGACGGAAAGAGGATGTGGCCATGGCCAAGCGTGAGATTATGTCGGCGGCCGAGCATTTCTCGCTGATCGGGGCGTCGAGGAACAAGGTGGCGTCAGGCGTTGGGCTCAACAGCGTCCCTTGTCACCCGGGTCAGACCAGCATCCAGGTGAGGGTGCCGTATCGAATGGTGGGTCTCGTGGTCGGGCCGAAAGGAGCCACCATCAAGAGGATCCAGCAGCAAACTCACACCTACATAGTCACTCCGAGCCGTGAGAAAGAGCCGGTGTTCGAGGTGACCGGCATGCCTGAGAACGTGGACCGAGCGAGGGAGGAGATCGAGGCGCACATCGCTCTGCGTACCGCCGGAAGCGTGGATTTCAGCATAGACGATGACGACTTCCACTACAACGGGACGGATGTCGGCTTCGAGTTGGGCGGCAACGGAACGTGGCTGTTCTCCAGCAGCGCTTCACGCGTCACTAACGCCAACTTCCAAGTCAATGGCGCCGGCTACCGCAACGACAGCTCCAGCTCGCTCGGAAGCAACTCCAGCGAGTCTTTCTACAGCAGCGGCGGGATGGCGGATCTCAGCCCCGGCAGCGGTGGATGTACGTTCTGGTTCGGTGATACCCAGCTGCCCCTAGGGTCGGACGATTCCGCAGGATCCACCAATCAGACGGCTTGGAACGCCTTGGAACGCGGAGGTACCAGTTTGCCAACCACACCGCGGCTTTCTCCAACCCTCCTCACCCGTCTGTCTCCATCCCTTCCGGAGGCGCTGGATCATCCGCTGGTTCGGTTGGTGCAGGAGAATTCCCAGAGCCTTCCCGCCTTCGGTCCGGTATTCTCCCCTTCGAGCGACAGCGCGGGCTCCGGCTCCCCGCCCAGCGCTCACAGCTACACCAAACACAGCCAAGTCCTCGCTTGCGACCGCTGCGGCGGAGGAGACGGCGTGGCTGCACTCGTCCTGGGTGGGCAAAATCTTCTCCGCCCAGAGTGTTCCAACTCCATCCTGCAGAGCACATAAAGCTCTCCGGCTACGCCAAACGTCCATTGGCGTTCATTGGGATCACGAGAAGTAAACTTGGGGTTCGTTTTTTTAAATCGATTCCTTCTTCTTTTCGATGGGAAATGCAGGTTTAGAGGGAAAAAAAATCAAAGTTGAGTTCATCTCAAAGATTTCTCCTTTACGTTTAGCTGCTAAAACGGCATCAACTACATGTTTTTGGTTTCTCATTTCCACATTCGATAAATACTGTGTTTACATTTTATGTGCCTGATACCACGGCAGCGTTACGTCAAAGCATTTGTGCCCTCAAAGTTCATTTTCCCCACACGTGGCCAGAGGAGAGCCGCCCTCATGATGCCTTCAAACATCTCCATCGTCGTTACCAAACTTAAATGATCTCTCCATGAAAATCCTTGGGCCACAGATCTATTCTTACGTCAATCGTCAAGCGCTCATTTTGTGAATACGGCCCATTACTGGAGTATGTTTGTGTGATGACTCTCATTGCCTTAACGTGAACGGGTCACTCTCAAAGTCCAACTGTTGACACGGTGTCATTGAACTCCGAGAAACCCTGAAGGCATCAGCCATCTGGAACCTCTCAAAATTAACTTTCTATTTCTTTTTGTACTGTTTTGTAGAGTTCCTGTAGTTTTGATTTCATTTCCAAATTGACACCCGTCAAGATGAAAGATTATTTGGCAAGCGGTGCACTGCGGTTGCTCGAAGTATTAGCTTGTAGAGTATTGAAGTTAGGTACTGTAGAGCAGGAATCTGCACACCTGCATGTTTTTATTATCTCAAGATTCCTTCAAAGCCAAGGATTCGATATATATAGAGAAATATATTAACGCTGCATTAGATCTGCAATGCATATTACCATATTCTTATATTGTGAACAAAAGCAAAGTCCTGCATTAAACATGACCTGGAATTTAATGTTTATCGGAGGGATTTTTACCGTCACACTGCTACGATGTTTATGTTTTTGATCATTCTTTTATTACGTGTGTATCATAGACATATATAATAAATATACACACACATGTGTTCATGTATGTAGGGACGAGAAGGCGTATAAGTTGTATTCTTAAAGTTTGAAATATATTTTATGATAAATGGCCTAACTGTCCTTTGGCCAAAGCACTGATATTATATATTTGCTGTAAAAAAGAATTAAGATTTTTATTTTTCTGATATTAAGAGTTCCTTAATAAATTGTTTCATTTAAAACACTCCGAGTGTTCGACTCATTTCATTCTGTGTGACTTCGGTTAGTTTGATTTCAGCTTCAAGTGCAACAAAACTCAACGAACCCTGTTGAAGAGAAAGAATCTCACGCCTCGATGCTATTTAAAAGGAATAGTTCAACCAAAAATGTGAAATATTCCCTCTGTACGTGACTCTTTCTTCAGAGGAACACAAAAGAAGATATTTTGAGAAACGTCTCAGTGGTTTTGTGTTCATACAATGGAAGTCAATGGGGTTCGGTGTTGTTTGATCATCAACGTTTTTCAAAATATCTTCTTTTGTGTTCTGCAGCAGAAAGAAACTCGCACAGGTTTGACTTGACGTGAGGATGATGAAACGACGATTTGTCATTTTGGGTGAGCTGTCCCTTTAAGGAAAGCGTTTTAATTTAAAGAAATTATTTTGGAGGAAATTTGTCCACAAATTTCATTTTAAAGTTAAACGGCTCAAAGAAATTTCTCTAATCATTACTTGAAACGAGTTTACGCCTCAACGGCAGTCAAAGCTAGAAAGTAACCAGTTGTGTGGTAACAGTAACTACAGTATTTTAGTGGAAAATAACATCAGAGAGATTACAGTTCTGGCCAATACACAAACACTGATACAACTTTATACTGTAACCAAACTTTCATTACAAACCTGAACAGTTCATCGAGTTGCACTGTTTTGTTTTGTAAATGATTCTCGTGTATTGTCTGTATTGGGATGGTGCAACAGTCATGTGGTGATGTCAGACTTTATTACATGACGACATGCATGAAAAGAGTTTTAACAAATACATGAAGAAATGACGGTCTGGAAAATAAGCATCGGTCACACCAGTACAACCGGTTAAACACGTCTGTCACTCACGCACACGTACAATAGCCCACGCTCTGTTTCACACAGCGCATATAAACTGTAAACAGTCTCTGTGTGCCATAATAAACATTTTAAACCGTACTATAGCACACTGTTGTTAAATGACCTCATTATGTTGCATTTAGCAAATGGAACCTGGGTTACTCGGAAACGAGAAACAGGTTTGTGTTAACATTTCAGTAGTCTGAGCAAATTGATATAAAATTTGATTCAAAACATTGGAAATGAAATGTCAATTGGGAGCATTGCATTGTGGGATAGAGTGACCATCTCCACGTGTTCGGATTCACGCTGTACACTTTGAGTATTCCATGCATACTGAAAATCGCTGTACACACTGCAAAAAGTACAGTATGCCATTCCATTCGTTTAGATTTAATACTGTTTTTCTATACAGCATGATCGGATGATATTACAGATCGCTCCATCTCCATGACAACATGAACAGACATTACTAATGTAAAAGAAATGCAAATAAGAGTCACACAAAGACAACAATTACAGAAAAACATGTTGGGTTAGTCAAACAACAAGTTGAGACCCGTTTGTGATAACAAGAAGTATTGGGTTTAAAAGGGGTCATGTGGCATGAATACGTGTTTTTCTGTGTCTTTGGTGTGTTATAAGTTGCTCATGCATGTATTAGACACGTAAAATTGCACAAATGAAAGTGTGGGAACAGAAGATGCGTTCTATCTAAAAGCGAATGCTCACCAGACCTGCCTGAAACACCTCGTGTAGCCACACCCCCACAAATCTATGTCAGTTGGTGGTCTGATTTGACTAAGACTGCCCAAATGTAAACGCAAGTAAGGTGGTGTACCTGTCAGTACAATTGAATTGGAACCTGATGTTCCAAATATGGTCAGAGGCGTTACATTTCTGTCTCACGCTTGCAGTATTCCACCAATCACTACGCACTGGTTAACTGGCCAATCAGAGCACACCTCGCTTCTCAGAGCCATGAGCTTTGAAAAAAATCTGTGCGTTTCAGAGAGGCGGAGCAAAGAGGAGATGCACACTATGTGGAAAATACAGCATTTTTCAACCTTAAATCGTGTTTATACATTACATTACATCTAAAACAAACCATAATTTTCGTTTCAGCCGTGTCACATGACCCCTTAAAATATCATTCTACATTGAAAGGAATAGCAGAGTTCACACCACAACTATAACAAAGATGCAGAAGAACGATATGGTTGAGATCACTTTCAGAGCGAATCCTTTCCAGCTCATGAACATGGAACATTGACGGCCAATCAAATCCATTTGAATTTAGCAGGCTGAAAATGAACATCGTGTTATTGTCATCGGGATGTATGCTAGAATAATTGTTGTTTTTAATGTGAACGGGCGTTTATTCAGTAATACAGATGGTTACAGAGACCCCACTGTGTTGGGATTCTACATCAAAGACGTTATACCTTCGGGAGCATCTTAAGAATTCATATTTCCTTTTGTGCTAACAGCGCTCGCATTAATAATGTATGAAGGTCCATATGTCTGATCTCTGAGAGAATCAGCACAAGAAACAAAGAATAGATTGATAATATTGAGACAAAGCCCTTATGCAGTCATAAGTACAAGCATACAATACATCTTGATACAAACAAGTGAACGTTAGCTTTACAAAAATAAAGTAAAAAACACAGAGAACAACATTCTGACCATGTACACAATGAAAAAAGAATTTCTGTGTAAAATGGTGGTGACGCCTGTTTTGACGCCCTTTACTTCCATAATCCATCGCACAAATGAATTACAGTATGCTGAAATTCACTGACCTTGCGTTTCAGGATTGAAAGCCGATTAAGAGGCGTGACATCACTATAACAACGAGTATGTGGCCACTGTATGTTAAGACAAAACTTGATGAACTACAATATAAAAGTCTTCAAAGATAGTTTGAACATCAAACACAAAAGTGTCATTTCGCAGTGGTTTGAGGAACAGTCCTGTCTGATGAAACGGGATTAGTGTTGTTGTATTGCTGGTTTTCAACAGTGTGACGCATAGAAAGAGGCGCGACGAATCTGTCGTGGGTAGGGTCAGAGGTCATAACTGGTGAAAGTTATAAAGGTTTAAGCATCAGTCCAGAGGTTGTGGGTCAGCTATGGGCATGGTGTGCAGAACCTCATCCAGGAGCTGAAGAGCCCGATGCAGATGAATCTCGATCCAACACGGCGTCTCTTTGATGCCCTGGCGGGGGTAATCCGGACCCCAGCCCTTCACGAAACTCATGCGTAGGATGCAGAGACGCCGCAGGTCGTCCACACCGATGCCCGCCGCAGCAGACAGACCTGAGGACAGCCGAACGGGATTGTGTTACCATCACACCAAGACCCTTTTTACTATACAATGACAAGTGTTGGGCAAGTTACTCTGAAAAGTAATGAATTACTAAAGACATATTCAATAGTGTAATTAGATTACTGTTCAAATGACTCTCTCCAAAAATAATTCCTTACTAATTACTCTCTATATCCTACATCAACCTTGATCAGTTCAGGGTTTCAAGGATAGACATGAAACGGCTCTTTTAATTCATTCAAATAAATCATATAAAACTACGTAAAGTAGTAACTGACCAAAGTATTACAAATGTGAGACTTTGAAAGTATTTAGATTAATTACATCAGAAGTAACTTTAAGAAAAAATTGGAGTAATCCCTTACTTTGCTTTTTTCAAGGGAAAAGTTATTCAATTAAAGTGACTAATTACTTGGGTGTAACTAGTTAGTGAGACTCACTGATAGCAGGAGCGATGCCACCCACTGATCCCGGACCCAGAATATTCCCTGCCACCGCAGCCGCCTGCGCAGCCACCGCAGCCTGAGCCGTATTTGCCTGCTGCTGCATCTGCCGATGACACTGACGCAAATCGAACACCTGCAGACACAGAACACAGATGTCAGGTTTGATTTCTGACGAGCAAATGGGCGGTAAGACAATTTTAAGTTTTAGTGGGATATTTTATCTAATGCTCACACATTCATACATTTAAAAAAATGTGACTGAAGTGAAACTATATTTTCTAGCACTTTTCTAGAATTTACACAGAACATGTTTAAAAAAAACCTGATAATTTCACGGTATTTTTTCTCAGTGAAGGCGGCTGTGAACACACGACTGAAACAGTGTTTGCGTTACCTTTATGTAGGCACTGGGGTAAATTTTATGTACAGCGTCACCCGGAGCTCGTCCAGCCTCACGGTCCAAATAATAACTCTGAACAAACACAGCATGACCACTGAGACAGCGAACCCACACGTCCCCCTCGCCCTTACACTCCAGCTCCACCCCTTTACCGATATGAAGCCTTCAGAGAGAGAGAGAGAGAGAGAGAGAGAGAGGTGAAGATTTTAGTCGAGTCAACAGAATGAGATGTTGTGAAATATATTCCTGCCTGGCTCTCTCTATGGCTTCCGTGCGGTGAACGTTGCTCAGCTGGCCGAGACAGAAGCGATCTCCACCCGATGGGTCCACGTAACCGTCCACCGTCACGACGGGACAGTTGGAGGGCACTTTAAACATCTCGCCCACCTGAATGTCCATCTCGAAATACGCAATAGAGCACCAGTAATCCGGAGCTGAGAGACACGCGGAGCATAAGCATGACAGAACTGTAACGTACCGCAAAATTAACTGTGGGAACGCACGCATGCCAACCAAAAAAAACCACATTGTGATTTAACGTCCATCATCTCACAGCATGCAGTTCAGTTTAGTGTGTGAATTGTGACCCAACCCTCACCTGGGTGGCTGGATACGGGTGGTTGGAACGCCAGCTCATTATGAACAGACCCTGAAAAAGAGAGACGTCCAGTTGAAATGACAGCGGGCAGTGATGTCGGAGTGACAGATAACGGCGACTCACAGTACTGGCCCGAGTGAGGCAGAGGTGGGTGATGTTGTAGGTGGCCGTTCTGATGCGGGATGCTGGGAGGGAAGCTGCTCCCTCTGGGCCATGAGCTGGGAGCATCTAACACAAACAGACGTGCAAATATGAAACATTCACGGAACATTCATTTAGCTAACTGCAACTATATCACATAAGAAATAAATAGAATGTGACCACATACTTTGTAAAAAGGCGGAAAATCGTGACTTACTAGGTGGACCGGCAGCCATACTGGTGAAAGCCATGGTGGAGGCGGAGCTTGCCGAGTCAGGTGGCGGCAGGAGGGCGGGGCTGTTGAAAGCGTCAGTCAGGGCATTGGGGGCGGCAGCATGCTGGATGGTTTGAATGCCGTCCTCCGCCAGCAACAGAATGTGAGGACTGACCCTCAAATTCATCCTTTACTATGAGCTCCCCGCTCGGCCCTATGTGAACACACGCAGCGTGACGCATTCATCTATCTACCAATCGACTGATATCATGGGATTTATGTGAAAGAAAAGACACCGAGGAGCGATTCCAGGGACATAAAAGTACTCAAATATCGAACAATTTACAAAAGAACGTGTGGGAAGTACTCACCCGGTCCTCCCAGAGATAGCACGGACAGATCTAAAGATGTGAAAAAAGTTGGACCGTTCAGTTAAGTGAAACACACATGACCTATCCCGTCACTTAAATTCATCTTAATTTTGTGCAGGATGATGCAAGACGTGAAGCGGTTTACCGATGCTGGGAGACACGACCCTCTCGTAGTGGTACGGGTTCACACACACGTTGTCACACTTCAGGTCGAAGGCAAACTGACAGTATTTCACGTGCTTGAGTTCATTCTTGTGCAGGTCCGGCCACCGCCACAGCCGTGCGTATATGACGTGAGGAAATCCTTTACGACCAGCAACCTAAAAACATTATTATACGTAAACACAGCGCAACGGTGTCCACAAACAAGGACTGTAGAATAAAGTAGAGAGTCTGTTTGTGAGTTTGCAGTGTATTGTGGGTAATCATTTCTCTCCTGGACACTCAGTTTGAGGATCTTATTGATGAAAGTCAAGTCCACCCTCCATGTACTCAATAACATCAACACTTCCTTTTCAATGAACGTTTGTTTGCTAGTAATTACTAGTTCTTAATTACATGAATCTCTGGTGATTATATAAGGGTGTTAAGATGATTTCACTTTGTTGTGTAATGTTACAAAACGTATGACAGTAGCCTAAAGCAATGCCTGATTTTAACACAATATCCAAAAAAAGGTGATGTTAACTCAAAAAGAATAATGTTACAAAATTGTTTTTAGTTTTATTAATATTTTTAATTAGCTTTTATTTTCAGATTTTTAGTTTTAATGTTAATTTTAGTTTTGCCAATTTTGGTAATGCTTTTGTCATTTTATAATTTATTTGTATATATTTTTAATGTTGCCATATAAGAATATTTATTTTAGTTTTTGTTAATTATTATAATTTTAGTGCTTTCAATTTATTTTAGTTTATTTCTGAGGCAACATTTAATTTTTTCCTTTAGTTTAGATTTTCCCAATCATTTTCAGGCCAATCGTTTTAATATTTGATTTGATTTCAATGAACAGACATGTTTTAACTAAAACAACCTTCAACACACTTTTTTCGTCCTCGTTCACCACAATACGACTAGAAACACATTAAGAAAGAACGGCGTTTTACATGAATCAGGTTCGGTTGAACTACAATCCAGGAGTAAAGTCGTATTCTCTGAACACAAACCTGCAGTCTCCCGTCCAGCGTGCGCTGTATGGTCACACATTTACTAGGGTGAGCTCCATTTGTAGTGATGGCAGAGATCAGAGAGTCCAACTCGTCTTTCTTCTCTTTCAGCTTCTTCACTAAACTCTCGATGGCTCTCTTGGCAAAGGACTCGCTCTCTACTCCCTGCCGGTGACACATGAGGCTGTGAACGATGCTCAGACAAGCATCATTACTGGTAGGTGTGCTGGAGACAGACATTCTGCTGGGACACGGTCAACCACAGGTGAGAAGAAACAAATCAATGTCCTTTAAAACCTCAGCTTCCGTCTTTACTCCTGTATAACCAGACGTGCACCACACCAGCCTAAAGAAACAGAGGGGAAGAGATCATTTACATTTTTCTTACTATACTTTGGTCAAAAATGGTGTTTTTGTAGCTCAGGAGAGAATTGCGAGGTCATGGGTTTGAGTCCCTGGAAACATTTAGGATAAAACCATCTGCTTAATGCATCAATGTTAACTGATGTACAGTTGTGTACTGTACTGAAGCAAATAAAATTACATTTGATAGACAGATCAATTCAAGTATTGTATACAAAGACAAATTTCACGTGATTCATATGTTCATGTTTGTTCATATTTTTAATTAGCATTTTGTTTTTTTTGGCAAAGACAAAGTAATGATGGTGGCACATACCATCCCGATGAACTCATCCTGAGCTATAAATACATTAGATACACATTGAGAGGACATTATATGACTCATAATCGTTATAAAACACAGTGAAATATCATAATTTACCGAGCAATAATAAATCACATTTCACTCTGCGACAATACAACAGACTTCACCGTGAGGCTAACGGGCTAGCTGGCTAACTCGCACACACGTTCTCATAACGTACGAATAAAGCGTTGATATTCGAACTATAGTAAAGAAATGAATGATAAAAATGAAGAGTAAAAACAAAAATAAGAAGGGAAACACTCACGATTCATGGTCCAAAAGCAACGGGCCCCTTCTTTGCGTAAACGTAGTGACGAACTTGTCGCCAGAGAGACGCCAGTATGGATGCACGATTAGGCCCCGCCCACACAGGCTGCTCGTGAGCTGAAAGGCTGATTTACATGCGAACAAAAGTAAATTCTGAACATTTTTTTTTATAATTGTGTCCCAGCTGAAAAAACAACAGGAACCATCCGATAAATTCTAATGAATGTAATGGTTATATAGTTTGAATAGGTTTTAATGGAAACTGTATTGGTGGTGTCTGTGGGTCTTGTGTTGGGTTCTGATGGTGGGGTGGGAACCAATAGAACACCATTAAATCCTCCTAAAATAAGACTCAAAACGCACTACATAAAGACATTTTAAAAGATTTTGATGTTAAAGTCCCAGTGAAATAAAAAAATGAAAAACCTAATTTTTCATGAAATATTGCAGCGTTCACTGTTAATAGTTTATCAATGTGGGTCATTCTCTATTATAAATTCTAGTGCCCTCATAATCTTGAGTTAAAGTCTGAAAATGTAGTGACTATCCATTTTAAATGACCAATGTAAGACGGCTTGGGCGGAGCATCCGTTAACTCCTCCCCTTCAACTGTCAGTCTGCTGCCAGTTCCATTTCAAAATGCAATGGCTGTTTTATAAATCCAATTAAATCGTAGAGAAACGCCCACTATTTGTTTCTCTTATAAAATCCATTTCACTCGGAAATGCGTAATAATACGAAAGTGAAACCGATCGCAACTTCCGGTTCACGGGGACTTTAAACGGCTGACAGTTCATAATTGTATTTGTAATAGAAACCACTAGAATTCATATTGTTAATACGAGTACACTATTGTGGTAAATGACAATCTATAAACCCACCCCTATAAAGCACATGAAAGTTATTTTCCTGCATGTTGTTTCTTATGTCAGTCGGACCGTTTGCTGTTTGTGCCGTTGGTTCTTAACATAAACAAGCTGAAATGTGGATCAAAAAGAGCCAATACCACACTGGTCAAAAGTCATTCATTTCCATTCAACTCTGAATCAATAGACCATAACGTGCTAAAATTTTATTTACTAAAAAACACCATATTATAACATGACTATGAGCGTCCTACTAATTCTTTTTCAGTGCTATAGGCAGCGTGAGAAAGTCTTCGGCCAGAACGACCTGTGTCCCTGACCCCTGCAGCACACGCTCCGCCTGGCACCTGAGCTCCGTTACGTCATCCTCTCCATCCCGTCGCAGCGCTTCGGGCTTGTAGCGTTGACTGAAGTGATGGAGCACCAGGGTTCGAGCCCCGCAGGCCAGCGCCACCCCAGCAGCCATGCCAGGCGTACTGTGCCCATGTTCAACGGCCTTATCGCGCTGCCCGTCCTCCAGCGTGGCCTCGTGCACCAGCACGTCGGCTCCCTGACACGCCCTTTTAAACCCCTCCCCCAACGGCGCGCTGCAGTCCCCAAACACGCAAACTTTGCGGCCCTTGAGAGGCGGATCCAGCACCTCACCGGCGGTCAAAACGCGCCCGTTCTCCAGCGTGACGGATTCTCCGTTCTTCAGACGTCCATAGAGAGGTCCCGGCTTTAAACCTGCAAGAGGCAGAGTTTCGCTCAAATCTCATGACTTCTTCTTTAAGGAAAACATTTTGACCTTTGATTGAGTTACCTAGTTCTTTCAGCAGGTCAGTGTTGAGGCGTCCTGGACGTTCTTTCTCATCCACGGAGAACCCGAACGACGAAACTCTGTGATATAAGCCGAAGGCCTTCACCACAAACTGTTTGTCGTCAATGAGGTTATAACAGTCAGTGTCGGGCTCCAGCTGTATGGTTCTGCCAGGCCGCTCCTGCGGGTGAAGCGCGTCACCGCTCGTGGTCAGCGTGGGACTGAGACGGCCCTCCTCAGGACACTGGTCATCTGATGTCTCCAGCTCATGAACAGCGTATGGGAACAGCAGCTGAGAGCTCGACAGCGTCAACGCCACACGCAAGAAGAGCCTTAACCCTCGCGGGCCGTAAATGTCCACGCAGGACGCAGGCTGATCCGGCTGAGGGTTCAAGTTCAGACTGATGGTGCACAGTAATCCAGGAAGACCAAAGACATGATCGCCATGGAGATGAGATATGAAGACTTTGTTGATTTTGCCTATAGAGAGAAGAACGCTTGAAAGAGTGAAAAGCCATAAAACCATAAAACACGACTGAAACTAAATGATTTCACAGTGTGACTCATTTTTTATTTTCACCATTTTGGAATAACAAATGTATGTCGGTCCGTGTACCTTCGGATAATTCGTTTATTTGTTATTGTTTTCAAAAGGGAAAAAACGAATAAACAGATCATTTTTTACATATTCCAGCGTATTCATGAGCATAAAAAATAAATCTGAGACTTGTTTTGTTTGGTTTTCCTCAATATTTATTTAAATGCATCAAATAAATATACAATAAAACCAAAAATAGTCCAAATATTTTTATGAATAGCGCGTTTTAGTCCATAGAAGTCCAGCCGCTGCCTCTGGCGACCAGTGGTGGTATTGCACTTAAGGGAAATATTGAAAGATTAATTCAAGACTTTCTATGCATGTTGTGGTTGAAAACTGAAGCAGCTTTGAGAGGAATTGAAGTATTGGCACACACGAGCAAAGCTTATTGAGTCAAGACTACTCGATGTTTGTCTTATTTACTCCACGTTTTGTTTATCTTATGCGTTTTAGTGGTTTGCCTTTGTGACAAATCATTTTGTCAGATAAACATCATTTTTGGCCACTACTGTCTGCTGGACACCTAATGAACCATGCATGAAAGGTTTATCTATCTAAAAAAAACGAACAACTCACTTGCTTTGAGTTGGCTTCTCATGAACTGAGTCTGCGTTCCCTCTCCGCAGTCAAACAGCCAGTTTTCACCTTCAGTCCTTAAAACTAGCGCGGACGCGCCGCGATGAGGAGACGGGTACGCGCTCCCGCTCCCGAGGAAGGTGATATCCATAGACATGATGCTCGTTGCACGTGTGTTGAGAAATAAACCGCTATTCTGCGCTGTCTACACTCACACTTCCGCGTGTGACGTGAACATTGCGTCACATTACTGCCTACCGTGTCTCATTAGCTGGATGCGCACTGGATAGTATTTACTATATAGTATATGCTGCGTCTAGTTATCATCGCAAAGGGTAAAGGTGAGGGACGGCGACCTCTTCTCGCGCTGATTTTATTTATTTATTTATTTATCATTTGGTATACTATAATTACTAGAATATACGGTAGGCTATAAATTAGTAATAGATAAACCGTAGGAAATACTCTCTGAATCTTAAACTGATAAACCCGTCTTCTTTAATACTATAAGGTTCAGAATGATATCTTAAAATGTTTTATACTCACTATAAAAATCGTTACAACTATACGGTCACACAAATACTAATCCGCCAAAAACATGGTGCGATAATTACAGCAATGTTTTAATCTGTTTGCATTCATATTTGTTTGTATTAAATCAGGGTTTACATTCAGGACATTTTGTCGTAACCACAGCGACATTAAAAAGTAGAAATTTAGAATAGAATAGAAGACCATCACGAATATATTCCTCTGTATGCGTCCAATAACGCAGGAGACGCCCCGCATGTCGCTCATTTCTGACGCGTCTGTGCCGTTCCGGAAGCGCGACCCGATCGACGCGTCTTACGGCACCTCGACAAATCCAATGGCAGATACGGAGGAATTTTTTCAAGCCGTGTGCTCGTACCCGTTCCTTTATAACGTGTCTCTGCATCACTACCGCAGATCCGAGCGGAGGAAAGCGTGGCGCGAAGTCGCCGCGTCTATCGGTCTCTCCGGTCAGTGCGTCAAAATAACGCGCGCCTCTGCGCTCGAGATGCGATGCTTGTTGATTTGTTTTCAAACCTGCTGATATCATGCACTTGACTTGGTCCCTGTTGAAAAGAATTTAATCACCATAGAAATCCTAACGGGTTTAATGGTTATGATGGGATTTGTATCGGTCTGAATGGAATCAATCTATAGTGGTTCTCTGCTGGTATGTGTTGGGTTCTGGACTGGAAGGAACCAATAGGATAGCCTACCATTAAATCCTTCTGGAATAAAACTACTGGTTTATTTACTACTGGTTTTGTAATGGTAAACGTATGATTCATGATGGTATTTGCAATGGAAACCAGTATAATTTCAGATTTCTCCCTTTTCGTCAACAGTGGTAGAATGCAATCTAAGGAATGAAGAAGGGGGGCGTCGCCTGCATTACTGGGCACACAGAGAAATCTCGTTCCTGGATGCTCGTATGAGAAAGAGAAAGCGTCACAGTGACGCAGGAGCTCTAGAAGAGCTGTGTGACAGCAGCACAACCTGTCAGAACTCGAGTGATGAGCAAGACCCCGGAACTCTGCTCGCAGCGTCAGCATCACACGCAAACGCCATCGGGGCGATGGAGGAAAAAGAGATTGTGAGGAGCTGCGATAAACCAGCTCTAGATGAAGACGAGCTGTTTCTCTTGAGTTACGTCCCTGCCCTGAAACGACTGAAGCCACAGAAGAGAGCCGCCGTTAAAATGAAGATCCAGCAGCTCATGTTTGATGCTGAATTCAAGGATGAGTGAACTGTTGCGTGAGACTGTTTTCATTTTACCTTTTCAGATAAAACTGGGGAGTACATGTACATTTAAGTTTGAGATTTTTTACTTAACGAACTTTACTGAAGGTTGAGATATTTTACCCCAATTCCCACCCCCGCCCCCACAATATTTTTCTGCATGTTTTTTAACAAAATAATTTAAAAAAGATTCATTATGTGTGTATATAATAAAACCATGATTTTATCAGAGGTAGTGTACAGACATTTCAAAGCCACGATCTCTTTGTGTTGTTCTCATAATGGCTAAGTTTTGGTAGTTCTTTATTGGTCCATAAATGTGTTTCACAACATGAATTGTTTTAGTGCGACTTTATATCACAACTTTATATGCATTTACCAGTTATGTTTATTTGCTAGTTTTGTAACAGGTAACATTTTGTGCATATGAACAGAAAAGGAGACAATCAGACCGATTTACAGTTGTTTTAAAACAAGTAAAACTGAGAAATAGTTCGTTTGTGTGCTCGAGAACTTACTTGCATTCTCATTTGTTCCAAATGTATTATAGAAAGCGTTTTTTATGTTGTTTTTGAAATATATGACTTTGACTGAGAGTTCAAAATAGATGTGAATTTCTTCAGAAGTGTTTGAAAAGCATCTGCTGCTTGATAAAATAACAAGAGACCAAGTGTAAAACACTGACGATAAAGAAATGTCAAATACTTTTGATTCATTTGCAATTCTTGAAGTCACGACAAATATATATTTAAAACGCTCAAGTATTATAATTTAATTTCCGTTTATTCGTCTGTTCGTCGACGGATATACCAGCGTCAAGACATTTTGACTGACGCTTGTGTTTTCTATTCATGACGCGACGCTCCGGCCAGTCCCGCCCTCCGCGACATTCGATTGGTTAAAATTGCCGCCATGACGTTGCGCTCGTGCTGAAGAGACGCGAGTCGCGCGCTTTTGACGCGCCCGTGTGATTCCGGCAGTGCGTTCCGCTCGACGCGTCTCAGCAGCGACTCGATGAACTCAATGGCCGTGGTGGAGAAATTAATCCAGAGCGTGCACGCGTACCCGGTGCTGTATAACGTGTCGTTTCACGATTACCGGAGCTCAGAGAGGAGGGCGAAAGCGTGGCGGGAGGTCGCCGCGTCTGTCGGGCTCTCCGGTCAGTGCGTCAACATTACGCGCGTTCGGATGCGAAGCGTTTGTCTTGAAAACAGTTACTTTAATACACTTTGATCCACTTGATGCTTTTAATTCGACATTATGAAGCTTTTGTTCTGCTAAAGGCGAACTAAAACGCACCCAGTTGCAGAATGAACTGTCTGTAGTGTGTTATAACGGAGACAGATGTGTGGTTAATGGCAGCGTTTAGTCTGACGCGTTGCTCGCGGTGTAGATGTGACGCGTTTTTGTTTGCTGTTAGACATTGCGTATCGTGCACAATAACGTGCCTCTAAAAACGAATTAAGCTTTAAATTGGCGTTTCTGATGTTAAAGGTTCAGTCATTTTATTTTAAACGGTATGATTGGTTATACGACAGACTGACTAATCCTAAAGTGTGAGATTATTTTGGGATCGCAAGCATGACTATCATTGGATATCATGGAAAGGGGATTTTTCCCTGTTTTATTCTTGGAGTCATGTGTAACTTTATTTGTTTTGTTCTGGAATAACACTTGATTTTAGTTTTAAGATACTGAAATGTAGAAAAATTAATAATAATAATCGACCTTTTCGGAATAATGTAGATTTTGTTTTGTGATTGAAAATAATGCTACAACATGTCATTCCTTATCATGCTAGATGCAGGGGAAGGAAAAGCACCCAAATTGAATAACCGACCAAAATATAAAAAGAGAAAAGCAAGCTTTTGCATTGTAAATCATAAATCATCGACTTTGTTCTATATTGCATTCTTTATTTAGGAATTAAATATCAACGTAATTTGCAGGCAAAATTAAATTTCCTGAATGATGAAATGAGTCTTTATGGATTTTGCGTATTTTGTGTCACTTTCCATGCAGTGGTGGAATGCAAAAGAAGATGGAAGACTATAAGGGACAGGTACATCAGAGAGAGGCGACTGTGCAAACTCGGGAAGGAACAAGGTGGCCGTCGCCTTCACTTCTGGCCACACAGAGAAGCCCTCTCATTTCTGGATGCTCACATCAGAAAGAGAAAGCGTCACAATGACGCGGAAGGTCCAGAGGAGCTGGACGAGGGCGCCGGAAGCGGTCAGGACTCACACGACGAGTCGCTCGACGAGTCCAGCGGTGGCGATTCAAAGCCTCTTGAGTCGAGTCTGAAAAAATCAAAGGCTTCCGATTCGAAGTCTGAAGGGCCAAAGCGAAGCAAACCGAAGTCAGACGACACGAAGGATTTCATGTCAAATATCCCGGAGACAAAGCCTTTGATGTCTCAGCTCAAACCCAATATTACAGCTCAGTTAAATCCACTGTCACAGTTGCCCTTGTCTATCGTGACCCAGCTCGCCCCCATCAAACAGGTCCCGCAGATGACCCAACTCGTCCCTTTGGTCACCGGTCTGCCTCCCGGGCTGAATGTCTCGCAAGCTTCGGCTTCACCTTCACAGCAAATCCCCATCAAAACGAACACTTCTCCCGCTCTGCTCGCAGCAAACATCAACGGAAAGATGGCAGAAAAAGACCAAAAACCAGCTCTTGACAGAGCTCTAGACGAAGACGAGCTGTTTCTCTTGAGTTACGTCCCTGCCCTGAAACGACTGACGCCACAGAAGAGAGCCGCCGTTAAGATGAAGATCCAGCAGCTCATGTTTGATGCTGAATTCAAAGATGAGTGAACACTTGTGTTTTTCCAGCCTCTTTCAGGAAGGAAGTCGGGCATTTTTTCACTTTCCCATCAAATAGAAAAAGGTGTATCTTCTAAAAATACTCTTCGTCTTTTATAATGAAATTGTTCATGAAATGCTTTATTTCTGTATATATTTGAATGCAGCAACTACAGTATTAATTTGGTGCGTTTAAGTGCTTGTCGTGGTTTTGTTCAATTCTTTATTGGTAAACAGACCCTGTTTTGTAAAACAATGCGAAATGTCTTGACGCAAACAGCTACTTCATGCATTTATGTCAGTTTTTGACAAAGCGTGGATGTACAATGCTGCTGAAAAGTAAAAGGCAAACACAAAACTGAACGAAGTAGTCCTGTTATCTTTTATTAAGAAACATTGTTGATTCATAAAAACAGTATCACAATGTTTCATTGCAGTGAATTTACCCAAAAATTACTTTTAATTAATGTATACATTTATACATTATTATTGGTCTGATGAACACAGAGAAAGATATTCGCAAGAATGTTTCTGGAACATCATTGACTGCCATAGTAGGAAAAATGAATGGTGCCCCAGAACTGTTAAGTTCTTCAAAATAAACTGCTCACATTCTAACAAATATCTTTCTTAGTGTTTAAAAGAACAAAGAAATGCATACAGGTTTGAAACAACCTGAGGGTGATTAAAGGAAGACAGAATTTTCATTTTTGGGTGAACTGTCCCTTTAATGAACCCATACGCTATAAAATGCTGCGTTGTTTCAATGGTTAACCTATTACATATTCATTTAGCAAATTGATTTATTTGATCCAAAGTGACTTAGTAATGAGAAAGCAATATATTTAGTCCATATTTGGACCCAATATAGGTTTATTTAAACCCAACTGTTGGGTTTGTATCATTCATTTAAAGTGAATTATTCACCTTCTCATTTTGTTATTAGAATAAAGGTCAACAAAGCAGTCTAGATCTCAACCCATTCATTAAAAACACATTACCAGTTTAGCTCTTGTGAAGTTTATTTGTATCGACTTTGAGAACATTTCCAAAACACTAGAATACTTGCAGGTGTTTTAGATTGTCCGTCCGTGTTGTTTATCACAGAAAAATAAATTCATACAATGGATTTGTCATCTGCATCAGAACACAAACTTGGAGCGACAGCAAAGAAGATAGGTGCAAAAAAGTTTAAATTCATTTCTGTTTGTTCAGAAAGCATTCAATAAAGCGTAAAAGTTGAAGTGGGCCACGATAGATATGGACAGTTATAACAATGAAAATGTCGAAAACTTTTAAAGTGATAGTTCACCCAAGAATGAAAATTCTGTCATCATTTATCACCCTCAGGTGGTTTTAAACCTATACAAATGTCTGTTCTGTTAAACACAAAGAAAGATATTTGTAAGAAGTTTAGCCGTTTTCAGTTCTGTGACATCATCCACTACCATAGTAGGAAGAAACATATTGTATATTTTGTGGTTCTGTTGAACACAAAGTGAGATATTTTTAAGAATTTAGGGACACAAAGAGTTCTGGGCAGTGTTGGGTAAGTTACTCTGAAAAAGTAATGAATTACTAGTTACTAAAGACATATTCAATAGTGTAATTAGATTACTGTACTAATTGTACTCTCTCCAAAATGTATTTCATTACGTATTACTAATTACTTTCTATATCCTATATCAACGATGTTTAGAATTGATTCAAGGATATGCATGAAACAACTTTTTTAATTCATTCAAATAAATAATAAATAACTACATATAAATTATTCTTACTAACTGAGAAAAGTATACAAATGTGAGAAGGACACATTAAAGAATACACTTTAATGTTAGATTTATAATTTTGATGTCAATTCCACTATTAAATATATTACACAGTATTTAGTTCAATTACATCAGAAGTAACTGTAATTCAATTTCTGAAAAAATAAGAGTAATCCCTTACTTTACTTTTCCAAGGGAAAAGTAATTAAATTACAGTAGCTAATTACTTTGTGATTAGTTACACCCAACACTGGTTCTGGGGCACCTTTGACTAATATTAAATGTGTCCTACTATGGCAGTCAATGATGCCACAGAATTGAAAATTGCCAACATTCTTCCAAATATCTTTTTATATAAAATATTTTTATATAATAAAAATAATAATACAAAATATAAATATATATATTTCTTATTTAAACAGGTATGAATAAGGGTGACAGAAGTGATGACAGAATTTTAATTTTTGGGTGAAATATCACTTTAAATTGTAAAATGAATTGTCTGAAAGAATGAAAGTGAATGAAAGAGAAGTTTAGAATGCACAGTGTATTGTGTAACATAACACGGTTTTGTATTTTGACGAACAGAAATATCAGATGGTTTAAATGCATTTTCATGATTTATCAGTGATCACGCCACTTAAAACCATAATAATCTTAATAAAACGCAAGCGATACCGACAAACCAGACGGACGCTGTTTATTTCTATCTGCTTTTATCCTCCGTATCTGTGTGGCTTTAGACAGATTTTGAAAATCCATTAATTCCTTGATGAAAAACATTTATATAGACTTGTATGATTACAGGGGATTTGTCGAGAGTGAATAGAGCGTGTACAATAGCTTTGCCTCTTGGTGACTTTTTGTCAAAACTGAGACGTGAATGTGTGCCCGGGTGATAAGACAGTGTCAGGACATCGGTTAACATCTGTCCATGGGCTTGAAATAACGATATAAGGATCATAAATTACATCTGGAACTCGCGATGCATTGCAAATCAGATTCAGTCAACGGTCACTGACACAATTTCTCAGCGTTTTGGATCAACTTGATCTTTAAATTCATGAAGCAGTTGCAACACAATTTTGTACGTCCAACATGGATTTTTTGTTGTTGTAGTAAAATGGCGTAGACTAGAGGTTCACTCAATATATAAAAGATGTAATAAACAGTGATTTAGATTAATCTCATGTAAATGCACAAGGCAATGATAAAGCTCCTGGACGACCCAGTCCGATCCCATAATGCCGCCAATTGATCTTTTAGTACAACAATGAGGATTTCAGGGTCTCTGTACATCTCATTTGATACAGTGAAATCTGATTTTCTGTCAGCCAAAGCCAGATTACCCGAATCTCCTGTTCTCACTAACACCTTCACAAAACTGCCCAGATTAGCTGGGATTTTTTCTGCCACTTTTTTTTCTCCGCTTGGCCTCTATAGGGGGATTATGTTTTGTCTCCTTCCATTTAATCTATTTGGTAAATGGGGGTTTGACACACACACACACACACACACACACGCAGTGAAATCCTTCTCTATATGAAGGTGTTCAGCTCCAAAGCAAAAGCATTCGGCTCAAATGCAGTCACAAATGCAGCAACAAAACTGTCAGAATGGACTCCGGCGTGTACACGGACAAGAAGCGCTTTACTTTCACCATCGACAGCATTCTAAGCGGCGCCTTTGAGAACGCAGACAGAAGCAAGATTCCCAGTCTGGAGAACGCTTACGTCTCAAGTCTAGAAGCACTTGGAGAGAAATCTGCAATGAATCATGAATCAGTGAATCAAATGGACGGCCGAGCGCACACCTGCATGAACTGCTGCTGTTGTTCACACTGTGGAGAGATTCTGCACACCGCTGCCAGTAAGACTGACTTTATTTGACTCTTTTACATACATGCATCGGCAGACGCTTTTATCAGTGTATTTAATCTGTGTTTTCCACGAGGTTCGAACCCACAACCTTCTAACACAACAGTCTGCCACTGAGCTACAATTACTTGTCTACAGATTGCGTCTAGAAGAGATTTTAACATCATCTTTAAGTGTGCTCACATTTGCTCAAAGTCTCAGTAAGACTTTGAACATTTCTCATCAAATCCTTCTGGCATGAACGATCAGAAATGTTGAATGGCAACTCATTTTAAAACAATGGTCTATTTCTGGGAATTTTACAACCTGAATCAAACTATCAGAGAAACGTATTTTATGGAAAAATTGCTCTCCGTGTGTGTGCACTTACTTTTAGTTTAGCCTATTTTAATGTTTTTGAAGGGATAGTCCACCCAAAAATGACAATTCTGTCCTCATTTACTCACCCTCAAATTGTTCCAAATCTGTATAAATATCTTTGTTCTGCTGAACACAGAGAAAGATATTTGTAAGAATGTGAGCAATTTTCACTTCTGGGACACCATTGAGTCAAAGGACTTTTGTCTTCCTGTGACAAAAAAAATACAATATACAATATGTTTTTTCTACTATGGTAGTGGATGATGTCCCAGAACTAGAATAACTCACATTCATCCAAATATCTTTCTCTATGTTCAACAGAACAAATAAACTGATACAGGTTTGAAACAATTTGAGGATGAGTAAATGATGAAAGAATTTTCATTTTAAGGGTGAACTGTCCCTTTAAAGAATAAGATTTTGTACAATTTCCACACATTCATTTTTTTATTTTTGTTAAATAGAAAACATATTAAATGGCATATAATTAAACACAATATAGCACATATGTAAAGACAGGACTTTATGATCCTTAAAAAGGTGTGTGTGTGTTTGCGTGTGTGTGTGTGTTTGTTTGCGTGTGTATGCGCGTGTGTGTGTTTGTGTGTGTGTGTTTGTTTGCGTGTGTATGCGCGCGTGTGTGCGTGTGTGTGTGCGTGTGTGCATGTGCATCTATCCTTCAGGTTGTCATGTTGTTTGGAGTAAGAGGATTCTGACAGAAACATGCTCACCCGGAGACGGTCATATTCAGAGGAGAGTTCGTCGCCATCGAACCATCTTCACAGAAGACCAGCTGGACGCTCTGGAGGAACTCTTCAGACAGAACCAGTACCCGGACATCAACACCCGAGAGCAGCTGGCTGAACGGACACACCTGCGAGAGGAGAGAGTGGAGGTGACTTCCAACAATCATCATCAAGACCGTTAATCTCCTTGAATCCAGATGTTCTCTTTGACATTTCAAAATGTTAAAGGAAGAATTCATCTGAAATTATCAGTAGTTAAGTGCCCTCGAAAGTAATATTCCAGCAAGTATTCCATGTGACATTTATGTAATATTCCAAGTCATATGATGTCATTGTGTGGCAAACATGCCCAAATGTAAAGTTGTTGTTTACTAATATTATTCAACTCATTTTTTGCTGAACTCTTCCTTAACTCGGTTTTATTGCTTATATTTCAAACATGATATTTTTCATTTCAATATGCCAGATTTTAGATGTGTTGAGTCAAACAGTACTGACACTGTGTTTGTGTTGTTTACTGTACTGCATTTACTATGTTTCTTTTGTTTACTTCAGGTGTGGTTTAAGAACCGAAGGGCCAAATGGAGACGCCAGAAGCGGCTTCCGTTCAGCATACGCACACAAGGGGACTGGAAAACTGTCCTTCATAGTGACTGAGATCAACATCCTGATGTCTGATGGGACACCTGTAATACCTGTATATAGTAGAACCCTCTTTATTGAAATTACAATACTTTTAATGACACTGGTAATTCTGTGAAATCAGAGACTATTTAAATGTCTAATGAAAGGAGTTTCCATCTGTTAGTGCTTTTTAATAATAAAAATGATGTTGGACAATAGAGAGTTTTTTCTTTTTGAGATTTCTTTTGATGCTAGTGGTCTTGACTATATTTGTATGTTTTAGTGCAATACTAAGCTAGAGCTATTTTAACAATAAAATCCAACATCCAACATGTCTTAATGTTTTATTTAGTGAAAATGTGTTTATATCTTTAAACATGAAGGCCAACATGAAGTCATTGAATCTCATGAAAGTTTGATTTATTCTGAGAGTTGAAAGTACAATTGTGCTTACAATATTTGATTCTGCGATCAGCATGATTTTCACATGGCAATGACTGAAAATGATCCAAATTTAAATATTTATTTATATGGACAGTTTATAAAATATACAAATCTGCACGAACAAGTAAAAAGTATCAGGAAAGAGCAATCGGAAAGTAAAACATGCTTCTTGAAACAAGTTATTCAATATTTAAGTGTAAGAGGTCCCTGGGTATCACGTTTTGCGTTAAGGATGTGACATAAAAACTCTCCGAGAATGTATTTGTTACCAATATACTGAACCATTTGTTTATATTTGACTAAACCATTGGTGATAAAGTTTAAACATCAATCACAATTATCAGTCTATGCACAAGTTTTAATTCCAATAAAAAAATGGAAATAAACCTGCGTTATGGATGTGACAAATAACAACACGTTTTTTTGGGAGACGACAAGCTTTGTAGGATTTCTGTGAATTAAAATGCACAAACCTAAAGCAATACCCAACAAACGGAGAAGGGATGCCTCTTTAAAGAACATCAAATAGTTACTTTATTTAACTTTTCATGTGGATTTTATATACCGTTGTGAACGTGACAATCCTGAAATTTTATATATGTGGTGTTATTATAAAAAAGTACGTAATAAAGACTTTTGTGAAAAGTATATTTTGTCACGGTAAATTGACACAAACACAGCGCTAATCTTGTAGTCAAGTGGGACGCTCTTTATGATGGTAGAATAGTTTGTAGATCTATCAGCTGTGCGGCGCTGTCGCGCATGCGCATTAAGCAGAAAGAGCCGCTGAGTGAGCGCACCTTCTCAGCCGCAGTTTCGTTTCAGGACAGACCAGCAAACACAAACATCCGTGATAGAAGAACACACTTTAAGTCCTCATTATCGTCACCTTCATCGTCTGGTCTCCTTACAGACCTCAAACAAGTAAGATTTTACCTGAGGGAACAAATAAAACTGATGCTGTAAGTAAACTGTGTCCGATGCTAATAATGCTCGTGCGACTCAACGACTCGCACCTCAGATTTCTGTCACCAAACACAACATTAATGATCGTTTATACTGAAACACTGAATATTACTGACCATTGAGTTCTTTATCGGGTGTCAGTCGTGTGGTTTTAGGTTTCAGTCAATTTTGTTTAGCTGCAGCGCTAACATCAGTCATCTTATATTTCAGTGATTTCATATTGTGCCCCAACTTGTGTATGGATGGACTGGTTTATAGAACAGACACTGGTTTATAGAACAGACACCAGACTTGTGTATGGATGGACTGGTTTATAGAACAGACTTGTGTATGGATGGACTGGTTTATAGAACAGACTTGTGTATGGATGGACTGGTTTACACAACGACTGGTTTATTGTGTATGGATGGACCAGACTTGTGTATGGATGGACACAGACTTGTGTATGGATGGACTGGTTTATAGAACAGACTTGTGTATGGATGGACTGGTTTATAGAACAGACTTGTGTATGGATGGACTGGTTTATAGAACAGACTTGTGTATGGATTGACTGGTTTATAGAACAGACTTGTGTATGGATGGATAGAACAGACTTGGTTTATAGAACAGACCTAGGACTGGTTATAGAACAGACTGGAATGACCTGGTTATAGAACAGACTTGTGTATGGATGGACTGGTTTATAGAACAGACATGGACTGGGACTCTATAGAACAGACTGACTGGTTCTCGCCATGAATATAGCGTTAAGAATAAATAAAACAAACAAACTTAATATCTCCGTTATTCATCAGATGCATTATGAAGCCAGTTCCCCCCTGTTGAAAAAACCCAGCATATGCTGGGTTAGGTATGTTTTGATGCTGGTTCGACCTGCCAAGGACCAACATATGACCATCTTAAACCAGGACAAATCAGCATCAAAACCAGCATGTGCTGGGTAAGTTATGTATTGATGCTGGTTCGACCTGCCAAGGACCAGCACATGACCAGTTTAGACCAGGACAAACCGGCATCAAAACATACCTAACCAGCATATGCTGTTTTTTTCAACAGTGCCTGTCACCATAATTTTACAACGAATATGTAATTAATAAACGTATATAGATGCATTATTCTGGAGATTTTTTTGTTCAAAATAATTGACTGTATATTCTTCCATACAGAGTAAAATGTCCCGGGCCAGTGCAAACCCGAAATCAAAGGCAACTGCATCTAAACAGAGTTCTCTGAAAGCCAAAGGGCTTAAAGACATCAGGATTGATGAAGAGGTTAAAATCGCAGTCAATATCTCGCTGGAGAGGTTCCAGTACAGCGAGGAGAAAGGTTCGGAAAGACGCCATTGAGTTCCAAAGTGTTGAACACGGTCTCTCTTATCCTCCTTTGATTTGACTCGAATTTGTTTTGTTTTGTCATTCAGAGCTGGATTTTCCTTCTTCACTCACGAACACTGAGAGAGCCTTCATACATCGGCTCGCTCAATCCCTGGGTTACATTTCCAAAAGCAGAGGGTACGCTGAAGACGTCGCACGTGAATTATTGCAAACGCACTCAAACCCAAAGTTGACCATCTTTAGAACGTTTATGGGCTGTTCTTAGGCTCGGGTCTGGTAGCAGTTATGTTATGTTAACGTTATGTTTTTTGCAGAAAAGGCTCCGGTCGATATCTCACAGTGAGGAAGAAAGATGGCACGGAGATGGCTCGCTCTGTCATGACGTGTGACCTCACTCACAACTCCAAACACGTGGTGCGGAACCTTCTGCAGAGGTTTCCCATCACCGGTAAAGAGCGCACGGAACTGCTGCCGCGGACAGAGAGAGCCGTCTTCACGTCTCCAGACAGTGCCGGTGAGTCTCTATCGTGTGCAGCCGATCCTGTGAGGTGTCGCACGTGTCTCGCTTTTGTCATCGCGTCTCATGCTCGGTGTCAGTTGTGCGGTTGATCTCTTTCCTTCAGACAGTAAGAACAGAACCAGCGGTCGACTGAGTCACGGGATTTCTCAGGTTCCTCAGAAGCGCAGTCCGTCTGAACTGGACGGTTTTCGGAGTGCGCTGCCTGTGTATGAACGGCAGGAGGAGATCGTGCAGACCATCAAAGGGAACCAGGTTGTGCTGGTTTTGGGTGAGACGGGGTCAGGTAAAACCACACAGGTGAGATCTGCTTCTTCAGTTTTTGTCTCTTAAATACAACTCGTCACAAAGATATTTTCACTCTAAAGTATGTCATGTCACGTGACAGAAGTGGGTCTGTGTTGACATCAAATGACCTCAGGTGTGTGTTTGTGTGTCAGATCCCTCAGTTTCTCCTGGACGACAGCAGCCGGAACGGGATTCCTTGTCGGATCTTTTGCACTCAGCCCAGGAGACTGGCGACCGTCGCTGTAGCGGAGCGTGTGGCGGCTGAGCGCGGAGAGAAGATCGGACAGACCGTCGGCTATCAGATCCGTCTGGAGAGCAGGTGCTGCATTAAAGCTAATGCTGAATAACCGTTGATATTTGAGATGATACGCATCACACTGTAAGACCGTTGGCCTTGTCATATTAGGAACATTTGTTTGCGAAAGTGTTTTCATGTGTCTGTTTGATTCCCAGGAAAGAATACACAGTTCTTTTTAAGAGATCTTATTATGATGCTCGTGTTTTTTTTTCTGGTGTCCAGAGTTTCTCCCAAGACTCTTCTGACGTTCTGCACCAGTGGAGTGTTGCTGAGAACGCTGATGGCCGGAGACGAAGCCCTGTCCACCGTCACTCACGTCATCGTGGTGAGTGTTTCTCTGGATCGTGGGCAGCATTTTAAGACGCTTCGCTTAATCATCATGAGGAGAACCGTTGTTTCTTCTCTGTAGGATGAAGTACATGAGCGTGACGGCCTGACAGATTTCTTGCTCACTAAGCTGAAGGATGTTCTTCATAAGATGCCCTCGTTAAAACTCATCCTGTCCAGCGCCACTCTGGACGTCACCCTGTTCGCCAGATACTTCAAAGCGTCTCCTGTTATTTACAGTAAGTCATATGAAAATATCTTATGCTGGGTTCACACCAAACGTGAATCATGCGATTTGCGCACGTAAACTACATACAAAGTTAATGCGAACGTGCGTGAACGTCAACTTGAGCGAGAAATTCACGAGAAGAACTGAAAAAAATGTTATGTTAATATAAATTATAAATAACCATAAATAGTTTGTATTTACTTTGATTATTTTAAAATAATATGAGATAAGAAATGTTTAATTAGAAAAAATATATTTACAGTACAAACCACGTCAGTGAACTACAGTAAAAAAACAAAGAAAAATAAATAAATATACAAAAACGAAATAATCGTAATCGAGAGAAAATGTTAAATTAATCGAGATTTAGATTTTACGGCAAATCGAACAGCCCTACCGCGAGTAATAAAGAACGCGATTGTTACGCGTTTGGTGTGAACACAGCATTAAAGGTGAACGCTTGTATCGTATGTTGCCGTTAATGTGTGTTTTTGTTGCGTTTGAAGTCAAAGGTTGTCCTTTTGATGTCAAGCAGCTGTTCCTAGAAGACATCCTGAGGACGACAGACTACAAGAACAAAGAAATGAAGAAATACTCCAAGGAGGTGCAGAAAGGTAACGTGAATGAATGAACGCTTGCAGTTGAGCGATGTTGTGAGCTGTTGTCACTCGGTCTGATGTTTGTACAGAGGCGAGACAGCAGACGTCTTTAACGGAGTGGTGCGACGCCCGTCAGACGCCCGTCAGACAGCGCGAGAGGGAAAAGACGCCCGCGTGCGTTCTGCAGGAGAACGACCTCCTGGATGATGGAGGAGACGGCGTCTTCAGCCAGATGGTATTTTACACAAACCCTCAGAGATATCAAGAGACTTTCGTGTTTGGTTGCTGATTGTTTTTCTAACATCTGTGTTCAGAGCGAGAAGGACGCGGCGACGCTGGAGCCCTGGCTGCTCAAGGAGATGGACGCCTGCATCTCCAACATTTTCTTGAAGGAAGACTCGGACGCCTTCGTTCAGCTCTTCAATCTCATCCTGAACGAGAACATCAGCGGTATAGAGCACCTTCAAGTCGCGATGTTTCTCTGAAGGTCGATGATTATTGTGGTGAGCGTTGGTTGTGTTCTCTCAGTGGATTACAGACACAGCGAGACCAGCGCCACTCCTCTGATGGCGGCGGCGGGGAGAGGATTTCTCAGTCAGATGGAGCAGCTCTTGAGTATGGGTGCCAATGTCAACGCCAAAGCCTCCAACGGATGGTGAGAGCGTCAATCGGCGCACTTTTCTCCGAAGTGCATGTTCTCTGTATGTGCGTTGCGGACGCTGTGTTTTTCTTTATTTTAGGACGGCTCTCGATTGGGCCAAACACTTCGGTCAACCCGAGGCTGTCGATGTCCTGGAGTCTCACATGTGAGCGCTGCACTTGTCTCTAAAAACACGCCGTGATTTGAGAATCCGCCGGTTTAGATCTTCTCGTGTGTTTGTACAGATGGTGTGTTGAAGCGGGTCAGCTGGACGAGTCGTCTCTGGTTCAGAGCGCGTGTGATCTGAGTTCTGAAGACCAGGAGCTGCTCAAAGCGTATCATCACAGCTTTGACGACGAGCGGGTCGATCTGGACCTCATCTTACATCTGCTCTTCAACATCTGCCAGAGTTCAGACGAGGGTCAGTCCATCACGCGTTACAGTCACGTGAACGGAACATAGATGCTGCGAGAGCTCTCTTCAGATGAGATCAAATCAGAGACGTGTCTCACGAATATTAATGATGTCACGTGATGGTCGTCCACTGAAACCGACGTTTTTGTACTGTGGAGCAAACTCTCAGTAATGTACACTGTAATGAGGTGTCAGCAGTTTCTCTGTGCTCACGTTGTCTTTTATTCGCAGGTGCGGTGTTGATATTTCTGCCAGGTTATGATGAGATTGTCTCTTTGCGAGATCGGATCGTCTACGATGATAAAAGATTTACAGACTTCCAGCAAAAGTACGGTGAATTTCAGCGTTCGTAGTGATGTTTACTTAAAGGGACGGTTCACACAAAAATGAAAATCCTGTCGTCGTTTACGTTCCAAACCTGTTCAGATTTCTTTGTTATGCTAAACACAAAGGAAGATATTTTGAAGAATGCCAGTAACCAAACAGATCTCATCCCCCATTGACTCACATAGTATTTATATTCCCTACTTTGGCAGAAATTAGGGGATGAGATCTGTTTGGTTTCTGGCATCCTTCAAAATATCTTCCTTTGTGTTTAGAAGAACAAAGACAGGTTTAGAACCATTCGAGGGTGTGGAAATGGTGACAGAATTTTCATTTTTGGGTGAACTGTCCCTTTAAAAAAGCCTAACTAATGTCCTAAATCATTCTGTATCATCCGTATATAAAGTGATGGAATATCCGCTGTTGAACAATGTCGGGTGGAAGACGATTTGGGGTTTAATTGAGGAATACTGTGTTTCTGTTGTATATTTAATATATTATTGTTTAACAACCCTCGTTCCTGTTTTGGTTGTTTTGTTTGATCTGAACAAAAAAAGAGTTGGTGTGAAGCTGCGCTCGAGACAACACCGATTTCGGTTATCGCCGACCTCAATCCCGGAAGTGAACGTCTGAAACGATTATCCGACCTCTGAACTCAGGGCAGATCGATCAAGAGAGACCGACCTCAGCGAGACGCGTCATTTGACGTTACGGACAAGATAGCCGCTAGCTCTTCGCCACCTTATGTGAACCGTAAACGTTAAAAAACAATTTACAACGTGTAATATGTATGAACATTCACTTTAATATTTCCAGAAATTGTTTTTGAACAAACGTTTATGAAGGTTCTCTCGGCGTCTCATAGTGACATCATGTGGTAAACATGCGAATGTGACGCGTTGTTGACTGGAACGGATTGAGGTCAGAAGTCGGATATTTTATGTCATAATATCCGAATGCAGAGTTGTCTCGAACGCACCATTAGTTGGAAAAATATTGCATACATTCGCAAACAATGTGAATGTAAATGTTTGCAGGTTGCAGGTGTTTATTCTGCACTCCAGCATGCAAACATCAGACCAGAAGAAAGTTCTGAAGAACACTCCTAAAGGCGTTCGCAAAATAGTGCGTACCTCTCTCTCTCTTTCACATTTCACGAAGCTCCCACAACCCTCCCTCTGCTGTTCTTATAGTGTACCCTATACAGACGTCTCTCTGTCCTCCATTTAGATTCTGTCCACTAACATCGCAGAGACCAGCATCACAGTCAATGACGTGGTTTTTGTCATTGACTCTGGGAAAGTGAAAGAGGTTTGTCACTCTTGTCCACATTGCTTTACGCTGCATTTAGGCCGTGTTCACAATTAACTTATTTTTTTAAGCTGCTAGCGTCTGTTTTAAATTATAATCCTATGGAGTAAACTAAGCTTTTTTAATCGCCAGCGTCTTTTCCTGCAGCTCAGAGCGTCTTTTGAGGTTGAAAAAAGTCGGGCCCTACGTCAAGCACCTTTTTTACTGCTAACCAATGATAGAGACCTTTCGCTTCCATAACAACATGCGAGGAACTTGATCGGTCAAGAAGGCTCAAGTTAAAATAGTATTTAAAAAAGCATAGTTTTGTATAAACGTAAGTTTAATTTTTCACTTTCAAAAACTTCTGTTTGCATTTCTACAGAGAAATTAGTATTGTCATTTTTAAATATGTGAGGTTATTGCAAAGACGCTCTCTGATTATAATTCAAATAGGCCGTACGTTGACTATCTCTCTAAGCTGCCTTCATGTAATAAATGCTATCTTTGAACATTGCCGGCTGCTTTTTGTAACCACAACGCTGCAAACTTTTTTTTTTACTTAAAAATGTGCCATTGTCAACCTTCTTGTAAAAAAGAAGTTAAGTGTGAACACGGCCTTAGTTCTCAAAGGTTTTTGAAATGATTTCTAGTCACGACTGTGTGTTTCTCTACAGAAAGCCTATGATGCTCTCAATAATGTCACCATGCTAAAGATGGTTTGGATATCGAAGGCAAGTGCTTTGCAGAGAAAGGGCAGGTCGGTCATCTTACATAAACATTTCTATATTTTGGTGTTTTGTTGAATATTACAGGTTTTGTTGTAACGGGTTGTTTGTTGTGTAGAGCGGGTCGCTGTAGACCAGGAATCTGTTTTCATCTCTTCAGTCGTCTGAGGTTCAATAACATGCTGGAACATCAGATTCCTCAACTGCTGCGCATGCCACTGCAGGTACACACACACACACTAGGGATGTGACTGTGATGACATTTTCCCACCGGTTATTAGACGGGTAAAAAGACTGGTAGTACCGGTGACACTGGGGTGCGGGCTGGTCGAGGATGCGGTCATGTGCAAGATGCATTTTACTTTCAGTTTTCAATTAGCGACCATTCGGGAACGGCAAATGCTTGAATAAAGGGTGGATTCAATATCTTAAAAAAAAGAAAGGAAAACAAAACGAAAATGTTTATGTTAAATAAATTAAAAAGAAATGAACGCAAAATGAAAAAGTTAATGTGAAATAAATAAAAACTAATAAGAAAGGAATACAAAATGAAATTGTTTTATTTAAATAAATAGTTTAAATAAATAAAAAATAATCTAATAAGGAATACGATATGAAAAATGTTTATGTTAAATAAATAAATAAGAATCTAATAAGAAAGGAATACAAACTGAATTTTTTTTATGTTAAATAAATAAGAAAGGAATACGAAATGAAAAATGTTTATGTTAAATAAATAAGAAAGGAAAACAAAGTGAAACATTTTTATGTTAAATAAATAAATAAGAATCTTATAATAATGTAATACGAAATGAAAAATGTTTATGTTAAATAAATAAATAAGAAAGGAATACGAAACGAAAAACGTTTATGTTAAATAAATGGCAACGCACCAGCTTTTAATATGAAAACAAAATGAAAATTAAAACTTATCTGGCTCTTGATAACAGTGCTTTCATATTCTATTACATGTTCTTTGCCAGATAAGTCTTGTCAGCACTTCACTCTTCTCACATGATGAATAAAATCTGACTCCTGCTGCTGATCTTTGCTGCGACACTTGTTCCGCTTCACTGAATACAGCAGACGCATGCAGACGTGCAGATGTAGTTTGGTCTTTAACTAACCAAGTGATTTATTACTATAAAAATGCAAAAAGATGGTTCCACTGTGGAAAAGTGATGTAATGGGTAGGCGGGTGGACACCGTGTGTCACTCGTATCAAGCCCATATCAAACACGTTTACTGATGTTTTCCAGCATGTGCAGGTTCACATTCAGGCAAATGTGGTCATCAGGTATTTCATGCACACAGAAAGTTCACATTAAGGTGAAGTGTTTGTTCTGTCTGTGTTTCAGGAGCTCTGTCTGCACACTAAACTTCTGGCTCCCGTCTCCTGCTCCATCGCTGAGTTCCTGTCTAAAGCCCCCGAGCCGCCACACCTGCACGCTGTTAAAAACGCCGTACAGATGCTGAAGGTCACACACTCATTTATCCACGGCACTGAATGAGGGCCGCTTTCATAACTCTTCCATCTGTCCTAACGTTCTCACGCAAATGGTCAAATCGTTGCCATGCGGATAACATTTATATTAGCAGCAAAATATCTGTAGCAAACTTTGATTCAGTCCAGCCGGAGCATCGTCGGAGTCCTGCTGGAATTCACGTTTGATCTCCGTTCTCGTCTTCTTCTCCTCAGACCATCGATGCCATGGACCCCTGGGAGAACCTGACCGAGCTGGGCTGTCACCTCGCTGACCTGCCCGTCGAGCCTCATCTGGGAAAGATGGTGCTGTGCGCTGTGGTTCTGAAGTGCTTGGATCCCATCCTCACCATCGCGTGCACGCTGGCGCACAGAGAGCCGTTTGTGTTGCCCTCGCAGGCCTCTCAGAAGCGGATGGCCATGCTGTGCCGCAAACGCTTCTCTGCCAACACCTTCAGCGATCACATGGCTCTCCTCCGAGCGTTTCAGGTGAGCTTCAAAGGCCTGACGGACAGTTTAGCGAGGTGCTTCTTGATTGATGAAATGCTCTTCTGGTCAAACAGGCTTGGCAGAAGGCGCGCAGCGATGGCTGGGAACGAGCTTTCTGTGAGAAGAACTTCCTCTCGCAGGCCACCATGGAGATCATCGTGGGGATGAGGACGCAGCTCCTGGGACAGCTGAGAGCGACAGGTGATGTCGCTTTTATCCATTCCGTCTAAACCTTGATCTGTGTCGTGCGTTCGCTTCACCCCGCTTTGTTTGCTCACGCAGGTTTCGTTCGAGCGCGAGGAGGCGGAGACATTCGAGATGTCAATCTGAACTCGGAGAACTGGGCCGTGGTGAAGGCCGCACTGGTCGCTGGGATGTATCCCAACCTAATCAATGTGAACCGCGACAACCTCACCCTCATGGGCTCCAAAGAGAAGAAGGTCCGATTGCACCCCACCTCCATCCTGAGTCAGCCCCAGTACAAGAAGGTCGGTGATCCACGAAACCCTCTCCCGTCCTGTGTCACGTCGATATTGAACAATTCTTCTGTCAAACTCAGATTCCCCAGCCAACGGTCAGACCGCAGCGTTGGAGTCCCTGCCCACCGATTGGCTGATTTATGACGAGATGACACGGGCTCACAGGATCGCCAGCGTCAGGTGCTGCTCGGGCGTCACGCCGCTGACCGTGGCGTTATTTGGAGGATGTGCCAAACTCCCGAGCTCGGCGATACAGGAGTCCACGGCTCACAGAGGAGGTGCATTAATGTGAAAGCTCGAGATGCTCCGCCCCCATGTGTACTTTGTTTATATTGTTTCTTTGGTATGATATGAAGTATTGAGCCGTCTGTGGTTCACTGTAAATGTGTCGTATTGGGCAGGCGTGGATGGCGTGAATGAGAGCAGCGACAGTGAGATGGAGGATCGGTCCGGTTCGCAACAGTCGCACATTAAGATCGACGACTGGCTGAACTTTAATCTGGATCAGGAGGTAAGAGGGCAGCGCTGGTCTCGCTCGCAGACACTGAAGTCCTCAGGTTTCATCTCAAACAGAGACGTCTCCGTCATTCTATATCACTGCTGCCTTGTGTCACGGTGAAAGGTTTCGAGTAGGGACGTATCGATTCAATCAGAACGATACGATGCTTTTTTACACAATGAGTTGAGGCAAATTAGAAACGAACGACTGGCATTTTATCATTCCTCAAATGCGGCACATTTCTTTGCGAAACATGAATATATTTTGTGTCAAATAACAAAACTGAATTGCAATTTTAAAAGAAATTCTAAATCACATAAAACGAATGACGCAGAAGTCTCTTTGATATAAACAAACCACAGTTTTCTGTGCTTTTCCTAACTTTAACATTTTTAAGAAATACCAGGTTTGCAGTAAACACAGCACCCCCTGCTGTTCAAAGCATGTACTGTGACTCAAATAACATCTCAGTCCTCGCATATTATAATCGATTTTCAACCGGCTCACTGTGAATCATTTCCAGTGTTGGGCAAGTTACTTGGAAAAAAATATTCATTACTATTTGCTAATTACATACTCAGTTACTGTACAGTTATTCTCTCCAAAACATATTTATTTACTCGTTAGTAATTACATTCTATGTCCTACATCAACCTCGATTAGTTCAGTGATTCAAGGACAGACTTGAAACGACTCTTTGAATTCATTCAAATCAATAAAATAAAACTACATACATTATTCTTATTAGCTGACCAAAGTATAGAAATGTGAGAATTATACATTAAAGCACCGATTTGAAAGTTTATTTTGATGTCAGTTCCACTGTTGCACACATATATTAAACACATTATTTAGAGTAATGACATCAGAAGTAACTGTTATTAAATTACAGACAACATGAGAGTAATCCCTTGCTTTACTTTTTCAACGTCACACATAACCTACCGTGTCTCTCACACTAACGCTTCCGTCTCCTCTCATCACGTGAAGACGGCCGATCTGGTGTTCGGACTCAGACAGCGCTGGCAGAGTTTATTTTTAAGGAGAATCCGAGCGCCGACCAAAGCCGGTTCTCAGCTGGACGAGGCCACCGTCCATACGCTGGTGTCAGTGCTGTCGGCCGAAGAACAGGCGAGCGGTCTCCAGCAGCCCACCGGCATCGGACAGCGACCTCGACCCATGAACTCTGATGACACGCCGCAGAGCTCGTGCTGGAGGAGCGCAGGCCGCAGGAGCACGACTGACCCGCAGCAGGAAGCCGACGAGCCGAGCAGCCCGGACAGGTGAGTGAGCTTTCATCGCTGATGCGAGGTCAGGTGACGCCATCGTGACGCCCCTGCGTTTTGTTTTTCAGATCGCCTCGTTCGACGTCTCACGTGTCGCAGCTCAAGACTCACAGAGAGAAAAGCGTCTATCATTCCAGGCGTCAGGGAGAGGAACTCTTGCCCTTTAAGAGCGCTAACAGCCCCTCGTCTCTGTCCACCCTGAAGGTATCTGCTCGCGTTCACGTGACACAAAGATAAACGTTTTTCGGTGATAAAAGCTTGGTGTTGATGTGATGTAGGGATCGTCGCCGAGACAGACGCGAGCGCTGGTGAGATACTTCATCTTAAAGAGCAGCAACATGAAGAACATCGAGCTGTCTCAGCAGAGAGGCATCTGGTCCACCACACCGAACAGCGAGCAGAAACTGAACCGAGCCTTTCTGGAGAGCAGCGCCGTCTTCCTCGTCTTCTCCGTGCAGGGGTCCGGACACTTCCAGGTGCCGTTTCACACTGACGATATCCCCCCTAGTGTTTTTAGTTTTTTTGGGGGGTCGGCACAAGTGAAGTAGTTCTCTGAAAGCCGCTGTGGTATTTGTGTCTCGCGACAGGGTTACGCCCGCATGACGTCAGAGATCAGCGGTGAGAGATGTCTGGACTGGGGTTCGGCCGGTTTGGGGGGCGTGTTCGGCGTGGAGTGGGTGCGTAAAGAGATTCTCCCCTTCCAGCACACGCAGCAGCTGCTGAACCCGTGGAACGACAACAAGAGGGTTCAGATCAGCCGGGACGGTCAGGTGAGGGTCGGGGTAGAGAAACGCTCAGGCTGTGTGTCCGAAATCGCCCCCTATTACCTACAATAGTTCACTAATATAGTCCACTTTCAGGAGCGGGTGAGTGCATAGGGACACTCGCGCTGCCGCCAACTGCCGAGCCTCATGATGGCTAGCAGCTAGCCGTGAGTGCACATCGCTTGTACTCTCTTTATTATGGTGCATCATGAGAGTGAATGAGTGCACTCAATAATTCGGACACCACTAAAAATGGACGAATGCACTCATATAGTGCGCTATAATAGGGTCTAGGAGGCTGTTTCGGACCGTGCACTCTTGTCTTGTGCACTTGTGATGTCACGTGTTTGTGTACTTCAGAGCGGTGTTGTGTTTGTTACAGGAGCTGGAGTCTCAGACTGGAAGTCTACTGCTGGAGCTGTGGGACAAAATGTGCGACACATGGACCTCATGAACGTCAGAGATGAAAATGTTTTATTTGAATCCTTTAGCCGATGATTATTTTAATTGCTGTGCAAACGTTTTTGTCGTCTATGATGGCTTTTGCACAAACGTAGCGCCTTGTTCCAGTTCATGCGTTGATGGTATTTTTAATGGTTGATCAGCTCTTTATTTCATCTGTGTTTGAAACGATTCCTCAAAACTAAAGATTCATTCAGTCTGTTCAGTCTAACCGACTGTGAAACAATGAAATCTCACAACACTCCCATCTGTGATGTTTATCAGCACTTTGTGACGCGTGTCATACTGGAAAATGTTTTTGCACGTTATCGCCGTTCTTTTATCCGTTGAGTTTCATTGAATGTTCATCGTTACATTTGTCAGATGTGATCAAAAAAATAAAAATGTTCTCCGATGCGTTCGCGTCTTTGTCTTCGAGTCAAACCAACACAACAGACTCTGGTGCAGTATTTGTGTGTTTATTATTTCTTACAGTATTTACACCCCTCGGGTTTGGATGGGTGAGCATTACACAGTGTCGAGGTTCCCGTCGGGAGTTCAGAGGCGATTCTCTGTTTCTTGTTGCTCACGTGCAGGAGGTGCAGCAGAAGTTCTCCAGGAGACGCTCCCAGGAAACCCGCGCTCTGCTCCGACCGATCGCCGCTCTCGGAACAGTTTGGGTCGAACATGCAGCCGTCTGGAGATGAAAAGCATCCACGAATCAGCACTAAGATAAGCATCACTGTCACTGAAACACACATCAAACCCATCCACTCATCTGACCCGCGTCGCAGCAGAGACCCGGAGCTGCGCAGCGACCCTCATCAGAGCCGCAGGGTTTCCCCGGAACTTCACACGGAGACGGGAGGTATTCCTCCTCCTGACAGCGCAGCGTCTGCGGAGACGCCAGGAGACAGCCGATCTCCTCTCCGCAGCAGAGACTGGGGCCGAAACAACGGCCCTGATCACCGGGACCACATGTCATGCACTACAGACAGCAGAAAACCACCACACACCACAGTGAAAATCATCTCTGATTCTTAGTATCAATGAGATTCAATGGAGAGCAAATGAAGAGTTTGTTTCCAAACCGTTTTCAAAAATCATGCTCTTTATTGTGCGCTCCAATTAATATCAATCAAACTGCAGTTGTTTTGATTTAAGCCGTAATAACAAAAACATACAGCTAACACACTTTAAAACATGATTTTATCATCATTATCTCATTTTGGAACCAAACTCTTTAAATGGAAACTTTTGCTAAAATCTCATGCGTCTCAGATATTTCTCCTGAGAAAGAGTCTCACGAATGTCTGTCTTTAGAGTTTGAGAAAAAGATGTCAACGATGCGTCAAACCGATCTCAGATTGGTCAAGTTTGCTATCAAAAGTCAATATTCTTCAAATATCAACTCAAAAAACATTTCTACTCAAATCCAGATGATCATTTTTTAAACAGTCGTAGGTTTCTGCTTTTATTTCTCATAAGCACTTTTAGGAGAAACATCTGAGACCGTTGACACCTCATCAAATCTCCTGAGCTATATGAAAGCAACATGTGAGCAATAACACTTTCCTCTGAGTTGATGACGGGATCGTTTGACGTACCTGTCTGGAGACGCTGTCCAGCGAGCGTTTTCCTCCTCTCGGGCAGTTCTGGATGTAACACGCGGAGGAGAGAGACAGAAGTCCAGCGACACACAGCAGAAGAAGAGCAGATTCAGTCATCACGACTCTGATGCTGTGAAACCTTCAGTACATCACACGCACAGACGCTCGGCTCTTTATATTAACACATCAGGCGTCATCACACCTCATTACAATGACAAACAATCCCCTGAGGATACTTCATCATAAACACACCATACCGCACAATTTCACTCGGACAATCTCCTTCTTTTCTTACAATTAAAATGTTTTATTTCTTTAATCCTGTTTTTAATCCGATTTAGTCAAAACCACACCCTTAAAGAATTAGTGCAAAAACTGTTTCTCCAATACTAAACATTCGTAACTCAAGGTACGTTTTCTTGAGAAGCACAATAGATATTAAGTCTTGTTTTCTGGAAAAAAGCTAAATTGTGCATGTTTTGTGGTGTAAGAACATCTTAATTTCCCTTTAAATTACTTCAATCTTACCCCATTGGCAGACATTTTGATCTTGTTTTAAGCATAAACTTTATTTTTCAAAAACGAGACTTTTCAAGTAAATTGATCAATTGAAGATATTTGTTCTGGAAAACAAGACAAAATTAGAAAGAAAATATTATTTTGCAGTAAATCTGTTAAAGGTTTCCTCAAGGGTTTGATGGAGATCTTCCTAAAAGCCCAAGGAACTTATCATCTAATTGTCTTTACTCTTGACTGAGTGGTGTATTTTTTCACATAGTTTGACATATTGTCTTATAATCTCGCACGTTAAAATTGATGCTCAAATTGATCCAAGTTCAGTTTTGGGGTGCAACAGTTAAAACATGCGTGAAAGTGAAGCTGATCTTCCTACACATGATCATAGAGGTATCAATAGGTATAAACACTTGTTTTTTTTACAAGACAAGTGTTCAAGGGGTTGTGTTAAAGGATTAGTGCACTTCAAAATGAGCCCTCGTTGACTTTCTATAGTAGGAATAAAAAATGACTATGTAAAGTCAATGGGGCTTATTTTGAAGTGAACTTCTCCTTTAATGCTGGTGTAAGTGAAGAGTTGTGTTCATGAGCTCCGTTATTTACCGTCAGAACTGATCTAATGGATCTGAATATTCAGAGTTTGTTACTAAACATGTCATCATTATGCACAAAGGAGATGAAACGTGACAGGGCACAGAGTTCAACTGCTTAAAAGAGCAAGAAGTGTCAATTTCACACTTGAAGTGTTTTGCGTTTATTTACATGATTTCATGCAATTTAGGACTGTTTTACTGCAACTTTCCAAAACGTTTAATATTCATATATCAGCACTCTGCATGAATGTCAAAGCACGATTAAAAACTCATGAATAGAATTATAAAAAATGAGCAACAAAACAGCTCAATTACAGACACTAATAGTTTAAATTGAGACGTATTGCTGAAGAAACACAATGTCTTTACTGTATGACGTCAGCAAACACATATGATATAAAAATTTAACATTAAAACTGAACAAGTTGTAGTAAAAATTCTGTACTGGTTCCACATTTTAAGGCATTTTGATATTAACCTTTTGCTGTCATGTAGCCTATTTCGAAAAGTTATAAAAGAGATGCTCAACCAACAACAAAAAAGAAGGTGAACCAAAAATCAACAGTTTACTGAGTAGAAAAACTGGACATCATTTCGTCCGTTTTAAAAACACAAGAATCAATAATGTACTAAAAATAAAAGATCATTTTTGCCAGCATGTTTTAAGAGTGAGGGTCCACATTCGTACGCAGCAAAATCACCAGTGTTAAAAAAGGTCAAATTAACTCTCACAGTGTATATATGTTCCACAGTATAAGATTTTGGTGTAAGCTACCAATGATTCAGTTGAATTGAGAAAATGTTCTGTAATTTACATTGACAACTAAATATGCTGTTTTGTTATTCAGAGCGTTTACTGAAGCCTCACTAAATACCACCAGTATATATGAAGAGTTTCAAAAATATAATAATAATGAACTGCTAACTAACACAATAACATCGTAAAAAAGATGAAACTCTTCACAGGTTTAAGTGTCGGAAACTAATTTACCAATAAATCACTGCAGTATCACGTGTTTCTTAACTGCATGTCAAACTGAGACCGGCAGATGGCGCCGTTTCACTCACAAACAAAACACAGCAGCACAACCTTCCAACTTGAATCTTTTATTTACAATAGATACAAATTCAAACGTATTTACATTTTGCCAACACTGACACGCGCATGTGTTTGAGTCAGAGCTACTGTAGCACACGTTCACAGCAACACATATAACACGGTGGCATCACTGTCACAATAAACCAAAGAACAAATGAACATCATGTACAAACATCTCTGATAGATTTATACTCGTGATGTGCAGCTCGTCAAACTTTACGCCTGAATCCATGATTGTGATATTTTGCGATTCTCTGAAATACAATAAACCCAAATGTCTTTGAATGGGGCGGGATGACATGATGATTGACAGTTTAAGATGCGCTGGGTTCACAATGGCTTCTAGATGTTAAGGCACATTGTGAGGTTGTTCGTCACTTTATTTCCGTGTAATTCGAATATCAGAGTTTTTCACAGATCCAAACGAACAAACTGCAGTGATTATTGCTGGTAAACTCGCACTGAAATCAGACGATCTCATCCCTGCTGAAGCAAACAATAGAAAGCATCACAGAAATTCTAATGGATTTAATAGTTATAATGGGAATTGTTTCGGTTTTAATGGAAACTATAATGGTCTCCGTGGACCTCTGCTGGTAATGTGTTGTGTTTATTGGTGCAATTGGAACCAACAGAACACCATTAAAATTTACTGGAATGAGACCAAGAACTAAGGAACTGTGCAGGCCTACTGGTTTTAAAGGCATCTGAGATGGAAACCATTGAAAGTGTGTATTGTTTTCAGCAGGGTGTAGTGCGCCGCGTCTCTGGGGTTAAAGTGCACTTGACAGTGTGTGTGTGTGTTCGAGTTCATCTCATCCCGCGCTCTCAGAGCACCATGGTGGGGATGTGATGCATGAGCGCCGGGTGTGAAACGGGTGTCATTTGGGGCGGTGGAGGTGACGGCTGCCCGCTCTCAGACTTTGAGCCGGTCGGTCGGTGTCTGGCGCTCTTCTGGTGCGCGCGCAGGCCCGCCAGCTGCGAGTACGCGCTCTGGCAGACGTAACACTTGTAGGGTCGCTCGCCGGTGTGGAGGCGCACGTGGTTGCGCAGGGTGGATGACTGGCTGAAGCGACGGTTGCAGAAACGGCAGACGAAAGGTTTGTCCAGGGTGTGAATGCGCATGTGCGAGCGCAGGTTACTGCGCGAGTTGAAGCCGCGGTGGCAGATGACGCAGCGCATGCGTGATGAAGAGGAAGAGGAGGAGGAGGTCAGGGATGAAGGTGCAGCTGGATCACATACGTGCGAGTCGTCTGTGCAGGAGAATAAAGCCGAGGTCAGACTCATGGTATTTCACACAGTTTGTCGGACATGTCTCCACAAACCAGCACATTCCCATAACGGTGGAAGAAAGACTTTATTTATTATAATTTATTTTTTAATAAACGAACAGTGTATGATGTTTTTGTATATAGGCTAATTACACGTCTCTATATAATTATGTTTTTAATGTATGTAGCTACTATTGAGGAGAGCGTTTTGATAAATGCTAATCAATTCTATTTTACATTTTACATTCCTTTGCATCAGCTTATTTTAATTCGTGCAACTCTCTGAAGAGATACTTGAAAAGAATTGGAAAAACATTCTACGAATAAACACTAATTCAATAAAGTAATGTAATTCATTCATTTAGGTTCTAATAAAATAAAAATACACCGTATACACGTTTGTATAGGCTAAATATAGTATTTTCGTACCAATAAAAATGAACGAAAAACTTTTAAGAAACGGAACCGAAAATATACAATGAGAAATAAAAATACTCTGAAAATAAAAACAATAAAGTCAATTAAAAAAAAATCGTGGAAAAGTGCAAATGACTCGCATACCATGACTTGCAAAAGGAAAACTTAGAAAACTGTTAAGAAAAAAATGCAGTTTATGTATAAACATTTTTCTCATTGTGTAGGCCTATTTTTGTTCCTTTCTTAAATGTTTGCGTTCAAGTCAACTTTTTTTATATAGCGGTTTTTACAGTTTTTATTGTTACAAAGCAGCTGTACATGAAACATTTGGACTATAAGCAAAACATTTAAAGTTATACAAGTAAAGACAAAAAAGGTGAAAGCACAGAAGACAGACGACAGACGTGCACGCACACACCGGTCCAAACACACCCACATACAAAACACGGACTCACAACTCCACGCACATAAAGCATTGTGTCAGTGGCGCAAAGGTCAGGGGTCAAATTGGATTAAAGCCTCTCTGCTGAATGCAAACAAAAAGGTTTGAATTTAATTTGATCCATAAGCGTTTGTTCTTGAATTTGATTCAGTTGCGTCAGTGGATGTGAACACCAGAGGGCGCTCGTGTCTCTCACAGATAACAATCTCTCCTCAAAACTCTTCACCTCTGGCCAATTTAACAATAAACCTCACCCGAGGAAAGCATCGTGAGATTATCCCTGGAAGTGCCCTGATTTGTATCAGCTAAACATTAAGCTCCCTCTCACACACATACCGGTTCTCTTTCTGTGTTGCTCCTCTTCTGCGCTCGGCACACCAGGAATACCAAGGAAGGTGTTGTGAGAGTTTCCGTACCAAACGAGCAACTCCTGATCCGGTGGAATGGTCTGTGCGAGTAAACAGAAACGTTCTGTAAGTTAAGTATTATTAGTGTATATTTAAGTGCAAAGGTCTGCAAACTTTTCTTGTTCTTGTCTTAATATCAGTGTATCCTGAAACCTGATGGACACCATCATCTCACATTCTTTCAATAGAATCAACGTGACCTTTTTTTTAACACCACAGTTAAACAAGTGAAACTTTTGCCTTTGATATACGAAAGAAGCTGTGAAGAATCAAGAATATTTCTTTTCACAAGATGCTGAATTTTACGCAGCAGCTCATTTAGGTTTGTAGCACATCTCCAATCCGCATGAGACGCGCAGTGATGTTGTAACATGTTTAGAGAAGGTGTTGTACCTCAAGAGCTTTGTAGAAGATGCTGGTGCCGATCTGAACCACCTCCAGGTTTTGTTCCTGTTCATTTCTCGCACATTTGATGTAAGTCATCCAGCTGCGCTGTTCCTCCTGACTCGCATCGACGAAACACCGGACGGTCCCGTTCTCGTTGAACACCTGAACACACACACACACACACACACACACACACAAGAGCATTAAAGATCAGGGTTGTGCCGGGATGATGAATGCAGAATAATGAGGTTCTGTTCACACACACACCTCCCACATGAGGTTATTGTTCTTGTGCAGGTCCACGTGCTCGGGGGGGATGACCCTCCCGGTGAACGGACCCATCTCTGTTCCTGCTTTGATCCACGTCTTGGAGAAAATCCCCAGACCTTCTCCAGGGACTGAACTCTGAGCGATGATGACCTCACTGGGCAGCACCAGACTAGACAGCTTCTGGACCTCTGCAGGAGACCAACATCATGAATATCAATCATTTCTGCTTTTTTTTGTTCAATTTAAAGAGATAATTTTCCAATTTAGGTTACAATGTAAGATTATTTTTTAAGATTACTGTTAACAGTTATATTGTTACAATAATTGTAAGATATGCAACACACATGCAATATGTAACATATACATTTGATGTAATATTGTTTGTTATCATCATAACCAAAATGCCTGTGGCAATGCAGTTTACTGAGATTTTCTATAGTCAAAAAACACGCAGTGCTGTAAACAATTGATAATATTATATTTATTAAATTATGATTAAATAAAAATGTATGTTTGCTACTTGCATGTAACCTGCGCGTTATGGAGATGCACTTCAACGGGAATATACTTTTTTTGAAATCTCTCAACACTAAAATACTTCACCGTTAAAGGTTTTTACTGGTACCAATGAGCATTAGAAAATGTTGGAGAACGAAATAAAAGACTTTTTATCGCTTGTCAGATCTTTATGAAGTGAAAATGAAGTGTTTTATTATTTTCGTCACGAAATATGAGCTCGTGGTAAGAGGATTAAAAGGCGTGAAATGTCGGGGAGGGAAACTGAAAAAAGCGCATTCACGTCCCATTGAAAGCCACTCGCAGCATTTAATGTCCGAATCAAAGACGTGTGAATTGGTCAAAAACAAAATGCAGAAGAAAAGAGGTGAAATCCTCCATTCTTCCTGCCGGAGAGCGATATTCATGATTCTCCAGCGACTAATTCCAAATTCATTATCCTTTCAGGAACTTTGTTGCAATAAATGTGCGCTGAATGAAGCCGTGGCTTGTTTAAAAGCACCGGGAACCTCGCAAACAAAACTGGAAAGACGATTATAGATGGTTGACATGCATTGAATAGGGACAGAATGAAAGCTTCACGGTGCGTTAATGGAGAGAAACAGAGATGCCAAGAGTGGAAAAGAGACCGTCCGGAGATTCCTGAATGCGCAATGGAGCTCCGAGAAGCGCCGGCTTTTCTTTGCCTTTCTCAGGTCAAGCACAAAGTTAACCAAATGAATTTAAAACCCTCCTGCATTCAGACCACGGCAGTTACACGCCTAACAAACCCTGTAAATGCGTCTTTCAGCGCATTAAACGGGTTAAATGGGCCAAAAGAAAAGAGACAAAGTGGGAAAGGCTCCAGGAGAGAGCAGGGTGGCTCGAGATCTTGGGAAGAATTTTCTTTCCCAAACGCAGGCGACAGAGTTTATTCCGTCTGACAGCAGAGATTACCGAAGATGAGACTTTCCTTCATTTCATCTTTCGCTTTTATTTCCCCCTCTGTTTTGCATGTAAAATAACGCGTAAATGGAGGGTCACGCTTCTCCTCCATTCAGTGCGCGCAAGTGAGTTTCTCAATCGTGACGGTTCCCAGGACACACAAATAATGCCAAAAACCCCGCGATACAAATTACACACTTACTATTTATTTTTGACTATTAATAACGAATAAAATGTCTAAATCAAACACAGGCACATCCCCACACACACGGGTAATATTATTCCATATGCAACGAAATAAAATCTTCCCGACGTACCAAAAAATAAAAAGTGATGTCGTTGTGTTAATTTAGTCTGCTTAATATTATTGCACAAAAATGAGATTGTCATATTATCAATACCATTTTAAAAAATAAGATCTCCAGCCGCTATCATTAAATCGAATATTCGTAGGGCCAACATTGCAAATAAACTTCATTCAAATTAAATCAGGTTTTTCTAAATTGATCAAGTGAATTTGTTTAAAATAATGATTTTTTGTACGGAGCTTTTTCTCAAACATTAATGTAAATAAATCAATGACTATCCATACATTTTATTCTTGCATTTGTTTAAATGTGGCTCACTTTTAGAGTCCTATTCTGCAAGCATTTTCTTTGCAAAACATCGTTTATAACAGTGTAATAAAACAGGAGACTGTCTGGTGAAAGAGTGAGAAGTTTGTGTCTTACCTCCAGTGAAGGACTGAGCCAGAACTTCAGCGGTGAAAGCCGTTTTAGGACTCAGACTCTGTTTGTCCTCACAGAGATGTTCTCCGAGCACATTTCTCCACCTGCCGTACAGAAAGCTGTGCAGAATGTCAGAGGTGATGATCTCGCACAGTTGAGATCTGAATCTGGACTTCAGCGCCTCAGCGGGAAGAACCGAACCCATGTCTGCTAAAGCACAGCCACCCAAAAGATTCAGAGCTGGAAAGTGTTCATGTCTCTGTGGATCACCTCCACTTATATCAGCCTGTGGCTCCAGCTCTCTAATTAGTTATTGATGACCCCCCCCCACACACACACCCCTCCACTGCTATACACTTGTTTCCTTTGAGGAAAAAACTCTCCGTGGAGCCACCCCTCTTAAAGACGCACGCACGAGCGCGCACACGCACGCACACTGAGAGACTTTCACTGTGTGTGTCTGCAGAGGAGAGGAGGAGAGACATACAGAGACTGAAGGGGTGAGGAAGAGAGAGAGATAATCTGACATAAGTGGTTGGACACCTGTATGGAGCCTATTAACAAATTACAGCTTACAATTATTTTCACACTTTTAACCAGCTGCCAATACAGACCGAACATCTCTCATGACATCTAATTATTCTGCATTTCACTCGCCTTCATTCACTGCTTTTCTTGTTCGTTATTACAAGAAGAGATTTAGGCTTAAAATGGGCAACAAAACATGATGTGAAATTAACAAACACAAATAACAGTGTTATTTAAGTACACGCCAATTTACAAATTATGCGCAAAAATGATTTGTGTGCCAAAACGTGCACTATTGTGTCTATTGTTGCAGGAGAATCAATGATGGGTAATGAAGGCAGATTTAAGCTCAAAGTTGATCTGTTCTCACGTAGTATTTTTAATAATGGCATATACAATTTTTACCTTCACGTGATTAAATACAAAAAAACCCACAAAACTCTTGTTGATTGTGTGGAGATCAGTTGTAGTGTAAAATAAACGCGAGTTATTTATTGAATTAAATTCTATTGGTATCTTAAACAAAACCTATTAAGTGTATATTGTATGTATTAAAAACCAATAATAAAACATGCAAAAAGTATGTCAGCTGATTTGAATATGTGTACGTTGAATATGTTATTATTGATAATCAATTTTAAGAAAGCATAATTCCTAAGAATAATCGCATAAACAACATCCTCACTATTATGACAACGTGTCGTCCAGCAGGAGATTTGCACGTTCCTAACAAGATGAACGTGAGCAGAACATCATTGACTGAGATTATCTGCGGGTCTAAACTCAAGAAACAGAACAATATCATGACAAACATCACGTAATGCTCTTCGGAATCATTCATGTGATGCCTGAACATGTTATTTGTGTTAGTTTACTGATGTCGCATTGTACTCACACGACTGGGTTTTCTTCACTGGAAATGTGTGAACGTGACTCTGGCATCATGAAACGTCTAAACACACAGAAAACACACAAGATTGTATTTCAGTGTGTATGACGGTCGTTAAAAAGAAACAGAAGAACACGAAGAAGTGAACGGAGGAACATCTGTGAGCTGCCGTCAGGGGGAGATCTCAGTCTGACACACACACACACACACACACACACACACACACACACCACGCATATTCACATCTGAGTAAAGTTTAAAATAAATATAAGTTCATAATGACATTAAGACAAATACACCTATATAAAAACTCGCCTCGTGGGACTTACATATAACATTTATAGTCTTGAGTAAAACTATCAACTGTTTGTGACTGTTGTTGTTGAGGATTTCTTGAACACCCAAAAGGTACAGAGGCGGTGTTGTGTACTTATCTGAGCAAGCACAAATGTGTTGTGTGTGATGTGACTCCTCTCTCTGTGGATGCCCTGAGGATAGATCTGAGGAAATCTCATCTGTGTTTAAAAATCCATTTAGACCATTTACTGCCCACAAAACCACCCCTCTCTCTCTCTCTCTCTCTATCACTCCCTCACGCGCGCACGCACGCACACAGACTCACGCACACACACTCTCGCATACACACACACACAATTACAGACTCACACACTCTCGCATACACACGCACGCACGCACACACACACACATATATAGCTTAGATATTGTGTAATGATCCTTTAGACTGTGAAGACATAAATACAACAATATTTGAGTTGCAATAAAATGATATCTAGTGCTGTGCCACCTTTAATTTCTCAACGATAAAGAATATTTTTTAAATCACATAAAAAGTTATATGTACACATTTATATTGAACATGTCATAAAATACAGTGGAATAATAAAAACGTATTCTGAAATCTCGAGATAATTTGCGAGATTTCCCGTGTTCAGTCAAGACTGTTTGAACATCTGTTGGCGTGTGATGTGAAGTCTTCGTCACATCAGGACGCTCCACACATTATGGAGCACACGGTTAAATCTAGGATTTTTCTCCTTGTGTTTGTGGTCTCTCAAAGTTTAAAACTCTTTAGATTTAAAAAAATAGTTTGGTGTGGCCCCCGCTTAAATGGCTGCGTCCCCCTGCCCGCCTCCAGCAGCTCGTCTTTTCCCGTAATAATCGTACAGCTGTATCTCGCTTTTATAAATTTGATCAAACGAAATACTCGAAGATACGAAGTATGCAATATTACTGTAGGTACTCAATATTAATATGGGATTGGCAGAAACTGCGTGTGTTACCCCATCTTTAAACTGTAACTGTTGGGTAAAATGTGCAGTCACGTGCAATTTTGTGTTTCACCAGAGGTGGCGCCAGAGAGGCGAACTTTACAGATCGCGGCTTTATTTGAAAAATGTGTCAATCTATCTCTCTGTAAACTAACTACATTTAAATTGCCGTCAATTTGTTTCAGAGGTTAAAGGTTATAAAGTGCCATAGAAAAAAGATTTCTTCTATACACCAGAAATCCCACAGGAGCAAAACAAGCAGTCACATAAGTCGCCGTCCAAAGAGAAGCGTTCAGTGGCCATATTCAAAACGGGAATCACAAAAGACATGAAGCCAAAAGGCAATGCAAAGCAAAGGAAAACACAAAAAAATGTGTCATCTTTTGATATTTTTAATACACGAGTTACCTGTACACATGAGGAAGAAAAGAAAACACTAAAATTAAACATTTTGAAATTATAATATCCCTTTTCATTAAGCAATGAAGTTAATACTAGTTCAATTTGTAACTAATCAATCATACATATATTAGATCACACAGAGTAGAAAGAAACAAAAATCATCATTAAAAAGTTACTGGATGGGGACCGTACAGACGTCCACAGTGTGTACTGCTCGGGGCTTCAGAGAAACTGCTGCGTGGTACCAAATAAGACAGAAGGTTGATCTTTGAATACTTATAAAAAAACTACGATTAATACACAGGTAGGCTCTTACGGGCTTAGCAGTCTCGAACGCTTGAAAGTTTAAAGAACATACATAAAACCTCTCTCATCTGACAGAAAGATGCAACATCTAATTTCAAATGACACATTCACAATCTTTGACAAATTTCAGTATATGAAAACAGAAAACAGGGACAGTTTTCCTGTAAGATGAAGGACAAAAAAGTCTTTGATTTAATTATATATATATATTTTTTAAATAAAGTATTTAGTCAAGTCTCTGAGCATACATACATAGTTTTACAAGACAGCGAAAAAAATCTCACAATCTCACAACACGAGAAAGACCACGACCGACCGACCGACCCCCCCGAACCCCCCCGGCGTCAAATCACTGTAATAAAAAATTATCCATACGTCTAAAAAAAATACCTCTAAGATCTACAAAGTTGTCAAAATATTAGAGAAGACCGTCTTTGTTTCAAAAAAACTGAAATAAGATATTGCACCTTTGTTTTGAAGCAGAGTACAATAAAACGACAACCGAAAAAAAAGAGAACACGAGGAATTACATCAGGAACCGACTGCCAACGTCGCACGTCGCTTTTATATTTCGCGTAACAAAAGAATATATTTTCTGTAACAAAAAACATCATCACAGTTTTATATCACTGAATTAAAATGCGCTGTGTAAAAGAAAAAGAAAACACATTTTTGTACACATTCTTAAAACATCTCATGACAAAACCAAACCATAACGTAGTCAAGACTGCTAAGCCCACAATCGGTTTATTGCAACAGGACTAGAAAAATAAGAGATTATATTGCGCGATCGATGATGAAATGTCACAACTCCCGGGTTCGTTTTGACGATAATCATTGAATTAAAAAGGAAGTATATAGAAAACAAACCCGACTCTGAAACCATCCAAAAAAGATCCCGGAAATTGCCCATTCAAATAATGGTGTACACAAGTATTTAGTAACAATTTTACGTCCTGATTTAGAAATAGCTCTCTCTCTCGCTTTTTTTATTTTTTTTTAAATCATATAAGTCATTCTACAGCTAGTGTTTCTCACTAAGAAAAAAAGTAAAAGTCTTCAAGGCGTTGCAAATCTAGAAACCTCTGTTACAAAAGGTCTGTATCCTCCTCGCGGCGATTCAAAAATCTTCAGCTACAGGACCTGTAGTCGTTCGATTTAATGATCCTACGGGACAGAGGAAAACCATCATTCATGTGTCATCCGGCAATAAAGTCACTCTTCAGCGTGTCATGACGTGTGTGCGTGTTTACCGGGAGGCCGGGAGCCTGCGTCTGTCCCTGGTTGTAATACGCCCCCTGCTGTCTGTAGTACTCCGCCCAGGCGGCGGTGTAGTCCGGTTGAGAGCTCTGCTGAGATCCAGGACCGGCCGCTTGAGCTGAACACACAGAAACGAGTCAGATGAGAGTCATGTCGAGAGATGGGGGTGAGAAAGTGAGGGCGGATGTTTTCTTACTCTGTTTCTTGTAAAACTCCTCCCAGGCTTTGCTGTAATCCGGACCGCTGCTCTGGGCCTGGCTCTGTTGACCTGCACAGAACACCAGGAACATCACAAAAAAGGCCTAAAACAATCAGTGACACGGACCGTGTCTGGCAGTCGCCTGTCAATGACGTCATATCAGCGTTACCAAAGAGAATTCGATGGAAAGCCTGCAACCTTCAAAGGAATGCAGGAAAGGAGAACAGAAGCCGTTATATGATTGGCTGAGGTGCCTCACGTGATTCGTGCGAGCCGTGCATCTCTGGCGTTACCCTCGGTTTTCGCGGCCATAGAAACCATGACAACACAGTCTCGTGGACAAAGTGTCACGTATATATTTAACCGCCTACTGTTTAGTGGACACTGAGGTTTCGGACAAACTATTCGTGACTCGCACTCATTTTTCAGACACCGTGATGGTCTTCATGACCTCAACCCAATCAACACATCTCGCATGATGCACTCCTAAACCCAAACGCAAAGCATCATGGGCCGCCAAATCGAAAACTGCTGCATCCCACCCTCACCCATACCCTGATGATGTGCGTACATCAAAAAACTACGTATTCTCCTTCACTTGGAAAACACTCGCCTAGCTTTTTATAATACTGTTCCCAAACTTTGGAGTACTCCATCTGACCGGTCTGGGATCCATTGTGACCTGAAATCACCAAAATCAAGTCAAACTGAAGGGAAACAACAGTCTTAAGGAGAAAGACAGCTGAGCGCACGAAGACGAGTTACTTACTGGGGTCCTGCTGGCCCTGAGGCTGCCACGTCTGGTAGGGGGTTCCCCATCCTCCAGTCATGAACGTCTGAGGACCGCTGAAACGCACAACACGACAGCATCATCTAACAAACGTATTCACGGCAAACGAGAACCAAATAGAGGTGTTTGACGCTCACTTCTGATGAGGAGTGGCTGGTCCTTGGGTGAAAGGGCTGAGTCCAAAACTGCTGTTTCCTCCCATTCCAGTGGCCTACATCAACAGCAGAACAAGCACAAACCATCAGAAAAAAAGAGAGAGAGAGACGAATAGTGGATTATTTATGTGGATCACTCACCCCGATCTTCTCGTCTATCAGTTGTCTGGCCATCTCCATCTGCTGAGGAGATCCCCGGATGGAGAAGACGCGGACGTTGGGGTCGGTGTTGGGAGGAGGATTTCTCTGAAGCTCCACATGAGCTCCGGACTGCTGGTTGATGTTCTTGATCGTTTCACCACCTGAGGAGATAAAAAACACAATTCTCAAGTCCAAAGTAAAAAAAAATCTTCTACAAGTACTTTTTTTCACAGATCCTGGTAATGGAAGCCGGGGTGTGTCTGAAGATCAATCGCACGTGTGAGATGTTTGTGGGTGACATGACCTCAGTTGACCTGGGCTAAAAAAGCTCATCTAAAAACAATCTCATTCTTCTGTATTATAAAATATGCACTATGGACCATCTTTTCCTATTCTTTTGGCAATTCGAATGAATTAAAAAGAGAATCGGGTGAAAAGTTGCCTACACTATTTTTACACACAGAACAGAAATATAAATAACAAGAGTGTGCTTCGAATTGACACCAAAACTCACACGAGACCTCATATAATCAAAAACATTGAGTCTGGAATGGGTTTGCTGTTGAGATGTTTCTGATGAAATTTAAGATGGATCAGGTTCTGACCTTTCCCGATAACAAGTCCACATTTATCAGCAGGTATTGTGTAGGTGACCTCCTGTAAACCTCCAGGTGTGCCCATGCTCCAATCCCCACGACCTCTGCCACGACCTCTCGACCCCAGCTGACCTCCAAAACCATCTCGCTCCTGAAGAAAGAAATCATCACACACAAATCCTCTTCACGTGCTCTCTATTTAATTCACACCAAACTATGAAACACAAAACCGGTCATGTGTCGCGTGTATGAAAGGATGCGTGTGTACCTGTGCTGTGTGGACCAGCTCATTGATGAGGTGAACGGCGTGCTGACATCGTTCAGGCTGTCCCATCACCTGAGCCATACGCTCCGGACTGATCCCATCGTCTGAAACGCACAACAATAATTAAATAAAAAAATAATTTCAAACTGAACTACATCAGTCAAACAAACATTTCATAAAATATAACAAACAAAATAAAATTGTTAATTTCAAATAATATCTAATTAATGTTATAGATATGATCTATTTATAATAATATCTTTTTAATATATTTTGTGTCTATTTACACCCTAATGCGAAGTATGTTTTCTTAACCTAAAAGTTTGTCCACACCGGACGATAATCGTGCGCGGTTATCGCCAGTGTTTTACGACGTTCGTACCCTATCGATTTTCACTGTCGATGAGCCGAGTGAACGTGCATATTCTCTCCCTAACATAGAGACGCTTAATGAAAAACAGAAACACTCCCGTACAGAAGAATAAATCTTGCCTCCATGCATGTCGCCAAAGCTCTTTTAAAAGGAAAGCCTGGAACCATTAGTCAAAAAAGCGTAACGGCTAATGCTAACGCCCTGGATTCAGCGGAACGCAGGAAAGGAGACCCGATGCTAGTTTCTTTAATGGATGTCAACGGGTTTTGTCAGCAGTTACCGGTTCTCCAATTGGAAGTATTACAGACCCTAACATCTCTATAATAAGAGCATCTCTGATGTCACTACTTACTTCCTCTTTGTCGTTGGTATCAATTTGTGCTCGGCAAGACCGTTTTGTGCTTTAGCGCCACCAAGCCGTGTTTTACTGTAACTTCAACGGCTCCAGGCACATGAACAAAAGCGCCGATCTCATTGGTCGGACAGTTTTTCACGCGGCGCGTCAAACCAAAGTAAAACGAGCCCGAATCGTTTTAAATAAAATGATGCTTTTCCGGCTGCCGTTTTGAGCGTCGGTGTGCACAAGCTGTCAATCAAACTTTTTCGAAACTAAGTTCACAAGCAAAATGTCTTCAGCCACCATTTAAAGAGATATTTTTAACCTGGTAACCTTGTTTTATTGAAAGTAAACCAAATCAAAGCATTCTAGGTTATTACCTTTTCATCTTCGTGAAATACAATGCATCACACATTTTCTTCTACATGACATTTCAAACACTGATTTTCAGTTCATGTGTCATTTATATTAAAAGCAAACATATTACAAATAAACTTACAGACGTGATTTATGTTCAAATTCAAACTATACTTCTGCAAACTACGATTCTTAAATCAAATGAGGGATTACTTCAGAAAGTGAATGTGTAAACACACGTGACGGAAGAGTAGATGAATCGCTCTAATCTCCCTAACACTTCACTCATCTCCGTCTTAAGAGATTTGTGAGATGGAGACTGTCCCAACATGACCCGACTGAAACCACCACTGTACCGACGAGTACAGAAACACTTCACGACCATTTAGAAAGCTTCTGACCTGGTTTGAACTGGATCCTGACACCAGCATCATTCTGGATCTTCTTAATCATCTCTCCGTTTCTGCCGATGACGATGCCAACCGCGAACCTGGGCACGGCCACCTGTGCGCGGACACAAACACACTTAAATAATCATCACAAACCCGGACGCTGTCTCTTTCTGTGAAAGTCTCATTTCATAGTTCACGTCGTGCTGATCTGTAAAGACATTCTCTGCAGATTTCCTTCAAAGTGATCATTCGGGACTTGAGCTGATATTTTACAACGTGACGTACAGAAAAACCCACATTAATATAGTGTCTGATGGTTGAATGTAGAAATGTTGTGGTCTTACATCGATGCTGCTGCCCATCCGGGAGCCGAAGTCGCTGCGTCCTCCTCTGAAATCCGCTTGATCTTTTTCCCTGATGATCTCCACGACCAGCTCACGCGCTTGCTGTGGAAAACAGACGCACGCAAATCAACACCAGAAACATCGCGGTTACAGAAACTATCTGCCGCTGAAAATCAAATCTGTTCACATCAGAGGCGAAAAACAAGTCAAGTCACGAGTCTGTGATGACGAATTTAAAGAATTCAAAGCAAGTTAACGTTGTGATATTGTTAATAATCCACTTTCTCAAGACAACTGAAGTGAAGCGGAGATGAAGTTGCGTTTGACCAGACCTGAACTTTATACGGATCTCCGGTGATTCTCAAGGGTTTGTCAGATCCATTGGGCGTCGGGTCGTCCTGAATCATGATCATTTTTACTCCTGTCCTCTCCTGGAACACAAAAACCCTTTCACAGTCAACTTTGAAATCGTCTTGATGCGTTTCATCCCCATTAGTGAATTCATCAACACAACATCAGCTCAATCCTATGAGATTAGGGGCGGGACTATCGTTTTCCCTGACCAATGGCGGACAAGCGTGGATAACATCACCACACGTTACATGTTTGACCTCACAATTATCAGTCGATTTGTCCCAACTGTTACGGTCCAGAAGTCCGGACGAGATGTTAAACTGACCTGCAGATGTTTAATGGTGTCTCCTCCCTTGCCGATGACCAGACCGACTTTGCTGGCGGGGATCAAGATCTCCTGAACGGCGCTGTTCCCGTCCATCTGGCTATGGAAGCCCGGTCCGTTTCGACACCGGTCCACGATCTGCCCCAGCAATCTCTTGGCCTGTCTGATGGAGCAAACGACAGCAAGATGAAGAAAGCAGAAACATGGAGTCCAGACGTGGAAGCGTGAAAGCACTTGTTTGGTTTAAAGGCAGGTGGATTCTTACTCGATACTCTCTGGAGTTCCGGTCAGGGTGCAGGGTCGGTCCATCATTCCTCCGCTCTCTGTGGGCGACACGACAAACTACTGAAAACTACTTCTAGAGCCAAGAAAATAATTCACAAACAAACAAACAAATGACCAGAAATGTTGAGTCGTTGGGTCGTGGTCCAAACTGCAAATGTTTCATTTTTTATTTTTCTAACAAAGAAACGAAACACACGTGAGACCCGAATGTGTGGAAATCGACAAACAAAATATCAGCGTTCGTGTTCAATTATAACAGTGATATTCGCAATGAAACTAAACATTTTTTTTGTTTTATTTACACAAAAGGGAAGTGATTTGTTGTGTCTTTAAAGTTTAAGGAAGGAAAGAAGCTCAACATGTTTGCATGAATTCTGCAGCATAAAAAGACGACAATCAAAATAATTAAAAATACTCAATAGAATGAAGTTAGTTACGTGTCAAAAATCAAAAACAATTTCAAATTCAGTTTCACTGATCCGACGGGTTCAAAGGAGACTTGGGAGTTAAACTGGAACGTACCAGAAGCGATCTGGATCTTACAGTTGGACTCGAGCTGGATTCTGGTGATCTGTTCTCCTCCCCGTCCGATTACTGAGGGAAAACACAGCGTGAGTTTCTTGCGTTCAGACGAACACAACATTCATCTGTAGATCTTACACCTGCTACTATAAACCATTTCTGCAAAACGGGAACACAAGGACCATGAAATTCTGTACATAATGCCATTCACTTCTCATCTGCACGCATTTTTCTATGTCGTATTTGAACATAAATCCATAAGGAAGTCATCTGTACTTACTGAATCCCACCATCTTATCAGGCACTTTATACTCCTCTGTTATTATAGCCCTAAACCAAGACAGAAGAACACGGACATTAAAACAACACGGATGAGCTGGAACGCAAAAATGAGTTTTAAATAAATAATGACTCTCACCTTTGATGTCCCATTGCTCCCAGCTGGTTAGCTACTTAAACGCACCAGAGAAAAAAGTGTTAGTACAAATAAAACAACGCTGATATCATTAGCGTAGCATTCATAAATCATTACACATAAATAAGACGCACACAATATTTTTGACTAATATTTCAGTTTGTCTCTCGAACACAAACTCTCATATCACAGTCCAATAAATGAGCCTTCCAACGTGAAACGTTTCTTCATTTGGAGTTCAAGTAAATTCAGAATGAGTACAATTCACTTTTAAAATGGTTTCGTATTTCTATTTTATTTTGACTATTTCTATTGTTTGTGTTTCATATGTTTTCTGTGCACCAAAATGGTTAAAGACGCTATTTTAAATTGAACACAACCCAAAAATCTTTGTCTTTAAGACCTTCAATGGTCAATAAATAAATGTGGACGATAAAACAAATAATTTGAGAGTCAGTCAAGATCTAAGGTAAAAATAACTGCCTATTAGAAAATGAACGTGTTTTGACACTTTGTATGTGCGTTAACTTATTGTTGGACACTCCATAAACCAAACTAGGACCTTAAAAATCACAAATTATTCACCCTTTAATAACAACAATAAGAGGTTGATTTATATACCACTGATTTATATAAATGACTGGAATGACTGAACCAACGGCAGGAGGTGAAGCCACCGGAAGCGATCGCGCCGCCATCTTGGTATGCCCAACTGACAGAGAGCGCCATTGACTGAGTCAAAATGACCATCCAAAACCACCCGTTTTTCAGCTTGTTAGTCGCGCCATACATTTTTAGTTCACATGCTGCTTTTAATCAATTGTCACTTCTGTTGCTTTTTTCAATGTTTATGTTTATTTTGGGCAGAATAGCGGCGGATAGAAATCACTGTATAGAAGGTGAGTGTATATTGCACACTGTTGTAACGGCACATGTGTAAATGTTCAGAAATAAAGCTTCACGACTTAAAGAACATATAAAGAGTTTGGTTCCAAAATGAGATGACGGTTTTATTTTTTCAAAAAGAATGTTTTTATGTTGTTGTATTGTGATAATTATCTGTATTTTTGTTATTATGGCTTAAGTCAAAACAAACCAACTGCAGTTTGATTGATATTAATTGGAATGCACAAAAAACATGATTTCTCATTTTTGAACCAAACTCTTCATAGGCCCGATTCACATTTCCCATCTTTTCCGCGCTCATATTCGTTATTTAAAATGTAAACGCACCGCACATTTTTGTAGGTGCGTCGGCGTAGCACCGAGATGGAAATAGTTCAACTTTTCGGAGCGCTCGCTTTTTTTGCACGGTTTTAGACGCGAACTGTGAATCGGACCATATACTGCCTGTATTTAGATGTCAGAATAAGCACATTTGTCAAATGTTGAGGTGTCTCGTTAGCCTGCGGACAACAAATATGTTCTATGCTCTCCTACTTTGGATAAAAGCGTCTGCCAAATGAAAGTGGGAAAATCATGACTTTAAACAATGCTTAAGACATTTGCATTGTTAAAACGTGCTGCGAGACTTTAGATATAAAACGGGAAGGGTAAGTTACAGTTTTATCATTAATATGTGATAATATTCCTTTAATAGACCGTTTGGGCATACCAACATGGCGGCGCGGCAGCTTCAGTGTGACCCCTTGATTACACCGCACGCATCTGCAGCACGTTACGGCTCCGGCGAGGTTTGGTTCCATCCTCAATGCGGTGCCACCAGGAGCGTCTCAAACACGCAGCGGCTGAATTCGCGAGACCACGTGATTTGCCTGTCCGACGTTGTTTTTCTTCTTTTTCCGTGTTTTTTCATGATTTTTGGAGGTTATATCATAAGAAAGTTGGCTAAATGGTTGTTTGTCTGGTATATTGTTGTGTTCATTGCTATGAGTCGAGCTTTGTACGCTTCAGAAAATTAACCATGGTTTTGCTACACTTCAAATAATAGACAACTATAATTAATTCATATTTTTTGGTTAAAAGTGGAACCATTTCAAGTTGCAGGAGAATTCTGAACTTTTCTATGTTTATCAGTCAAATATTGGTGTGGTCAGCATTTGGTGGACTTTATTAGTGCAGTGTTTCTTTGCATTCACACAAACAGGTTTCACTTCCTGAAAGACGTGATATGTCAGCTCAATTCCTGTTGTGTTTCTCCAGTGGATACATTCTGAAGTTTGTCACCGGCAGCCGATGATCAGAAATATGAATCAAAGCTCAGTGTGACTGACTTCACAGGATCCTGACGCTCACGTTACACTCGACCTGTCAGCCATGTTACTCAGTGAACGAACACCATCAGCTGACACCAACAAAACACGCACGCACACACATACGGTGATGTGTCGTAACACAAGTGCACTATGACCTGGACAACACAGTGAAAACTGCTCGAGTTCAAAGACGTTTTTAAACAACATGCATTTACTGTAATTTTACCCTTTAAAGCAACGCAACACATCTGACTACAAAGGTATAAAGTGCACGATATTAAATAAAGAGTTTTATTTATTAGAATAAATTAGTATACAAGTAGGTCATAAGTCAAACCGTTGCCGTTTAGGGTTGTGCATCAATAGTTCACCCAAAACTGAACATTTCTCATGTTGTAGTGATTATGTGATATTGTGTCATAAGACATGAGAACCAACGAGATTATCAACATGTTGCCGTATTTATCCAACGTGTGGTGTGTTTGCACAACAGTATTTAAACAGCAGGAAAATTACAAATATTAGCAATATATGCCGTATAAATATGTGAACATGTAAATCTTTAAGGCGGATTATTACTTCTGCGGCAATGCGCAGTTTTTTGTTTATACTTGTGCGCCGTCCACAGGCATGTTGCTCGTGTCACCAAGACAAGAGCCGAAGAAGAAGAGGTTCGTCGTGTACGCTGTTTGAGGAGCATTTAGCAGTGATAGAGGCAAGTAAACAGTCACTTTTACAGCTTGAGTTGTTAAATACAGAAAAACACGTAATATATTTTGATAATTCATTGGGAAATGCATACGAGTAAATTTGACGCTATGGCAAAGATTTTTGACATGAAGACCAATCACAGTGCTTGGGGATCGCGTCGCACTGATGCAGGTGCGCGTCAGGCTACATCGTAGAGTACGACATACCGCGTCTCTGCGTAGGCTACGGCGTAGGTCTGACGCAGAAGTAAAATTCGCACTTTATGTGGTATGTGGATCCTATACCCGCAAACATTGGCCGGGCAACGAACACCAGACAAGTGTTAAATTTCGCACAATTTTGTGTGCATTTTGGTTTTGATTGCCATAAATTCTCTCAAACTATGAATTTACCCGATTGAGTAATTTGAATTATTTAAATGATGGACGTTTGAGCTTTTTTGAGAAATATGTATATAGAAAGTGACAAATATATGTTCTAAAAAAACCTTTGTGTTATCACAATATTCCAAACACAGCTCACCCATTCATAGTCCGAAGGACCTGTTTTTAAAGAAAGGATCAAATGAAGGTTTCAAATGAAATGACGACTTACCTCCCTCATCCAGGGAGCATTTGTGGCCTCCGTAGCCGTAGAGAGAAGCTTCGACCCCGGGAGGTGTGCTGTTCAGATGAGACATCTGCTCACCCCCCATTTTAGCAATCTGTAAGACAAGAGACCACAGAATGAAACGTGCAAAAGACATTTTACGTGAAAATTTCAGCTCCTCCAGCATCAACACTTCTGCATGTGAGAGCACAACATTAAAACAGATCCGCTGTTAAATTCAAGAGAGAGAGAGAGAGAGAGAGAGGCGCTGGTCTCCAACTCATCCCTGCAGCTAAAGCCTCTTTCTTGGGAATGTTGGGAAGGAATGCCAGCTATGTGACTGCACAGATAAGCTAGCGCCTCATGGGAAAGCGACCGGCGAAACACAGGAGCAGTTGGAGGAATTCGCCCCAACAACTGGTCACTTGTTGCCCACATCGAGGACGAGCGAGAGCGAACAGAAACAAATCCATGTCTATCTAAAACTTGAGGAAAACCCCATCGTGACGATTGTTTACAGCGCTTAGAGCAAACACTGGGCGGTCTGTGCATTCGCTAGTTGCACAAGATGACGCCGGTGAGCTTTTGGGACGCCAGAGTCGGCAGAGTCATTTCCGGTCGTATAACACTGTGTGGGAAAAGGAGGATTTTGGGCCGGCGAATATGGGTGATTTTTATGACTCGTTTACACTGATTGGTTCGGTACGCAATTTTTTCGAACCGTACCGTACCACTCTTTTGGGACCCTTTCGTAAGGGTACCTAGCACAGTAGTACCAATAGTACTGGAACCTAATGGGTGGAGCTAGTCTCACTGCAGAATGCTAATTGGTTTTCAGCGAATCGTCACTTGCGCGTACTACAAGGGGAACCAAAGAGTATAGATACCAAGAGGCGAAACTCAATAGAACGTTCCATTGCAACACCCGCACCCTGCGTTTCCTCCATTTTGGGGTGAAAGCAACTTTGGGGTGAAAGCTTTCTGCTGTGGCGATGGCAATATCAGCTGCTTTGTTTAAAAAATAAAACATTAAAGCCGAAATTCAACCTGAATGATGATAATACATGACGACAAAAGCCTTGGCTAGCTAGAAACCTTGTCACTCAAGCATTTTCACCCCAAAATGGCAGCCGCGCTGTTTTCTCTCAAAAAAGCACCAGAGTTGCGCCTCTTGGTATCTATACTCTTTAGGGAAAGGACAACACAGGAAGCGCCATTCTCATTTACAGATTGCTTTGCTGCGTGAGAATGACGACGATCGTTAATTTCCAGCGTACACCAAGCCTACCTGTTGTCAATGGAAACGCAAGCCTGATAATGGTTACCCGTAATGAAAGGTACCATTCAGTACTGTACCGAACCGGACTGCTCAGTGGAAACGAGGCATAAGATTTTAAAAAAGAAGTAATATATAAGCAATATGACAGATCCTCTTTATATTGCTGCGCACTTCGTTGAGCCAAAACAACTCGATTGTGTTGTACGACCGAAATTAAGTCTGCCGACTCTGGCGTCGCAAAAGCTCAAAGGCGCCATCTTGTGCAACTAGCCCGTTACCCATGATGCAACAGTCATGTCAACATATCGCAATGTACTTTGACAATTCACTGTAATGCATCAAAAAGTTGAATATAGTCAGAGTTTTACGTAGATACAGGAAGAAAGTGAAGTATGTGTGCTTTTTGATATATTTTATATAATTTAAAGGTCCAGTTTATCATTTTTTGGAGCATCTATAAAAACATAACTTCAGAAGTGTATAAAGACTTTACGTAATGAAGCGGTGTGTTGGTATTATCTTAGAATGAGCTATTTCTATCTACATACACCGCGGGTCCCCTTACATGGGGTTGTTTCTACGGTAGCCCTAGACGGACAAACTGCTCTACAGAGCACGTTTTGTAAATACATTATCTCATTATTAACTTATTCCTGTGTCAGCCACCGTAGTGCTTGGAAAGGGAAAGGGGAGGGTGGAGTGAGCAGTTGGTTGCAATTTGCAACCTCACCACTAGATATTGATAAATTTCACACACAGGAACATTCAATTGAATTTAATGAACTTTAAGTGGCGGGCGGGCAATTTCCGCATTTATCTATGACAAGCTGGATTTGAGGACAAAAACGGAAGCTTACGTTTCTAGAAAATAATCACGTGTGACTGCAATTAGCATTCTAGCGTGTAAGTTTTGTGCAGTTGGCAACATTGTTACTTCCCACCGCAACTTTTTAAACGAGAGAAAGTCAATATCATTAATCCAGATGCGTCATTGACCCAGGTGCGCCGTTATTACTTGATTGCCAAATGGCAACAACCATGCGCTGGTTTTAAACCCTCACGCTGCAAGGAAAAGCCCAAGCCGCGCGCGTCACAATCTCTCTCTTGCGTGGAAATCTCAAACCCCGCATATTCACGGGAATTTGTGACATTGTCATGAACTGAAATCAATTAATTTGTGTTTACCGACACGAATTTCCCCCTTTTTTCGTGACAGTCAGCACAACTTTCAATCTAATGTATTTTAATAAGCGATTTCTTTCATATGTATAAATATATATCAACACACAATCTGATGGGAATTCACACAAATTTTACAATTGGCTCATTCGTGTGAATTCCTATTTCCTTCGATCTCATTGGTATGTTTTGTTACGTTACGTTAGGTTTAGGGGCAGGGTAAGAGAAGCCATGTATCGTTGTTTTGCCACCTCGTGAAACTTCCGTTTTTTGCAGAATTATCCTTTGCGGCTGTGATTTTAGAGTTTGGGGTGAAGGTGTTAGTTAGCAACATCCTCAAATGATTACAACCTCTTTTGATATGTCATAAAAACATAAATGTAAATGCACACACAGTCTGCGTATTGAAAGTCGTGCAGAGTGACACCAAAAGAAAGTCGTGCTTACTGCTCACGGACACGAGAAAATGGGGATGTTCGTGTCCATGAACACGAATTAAAGGTCCAGTGTGTCATTTTTTGGAGGATCTATAGACATAATGCAATATAATATACATAATGTCTTCAGAGGTGTATAAAGAGCGTTTAATTACCTTAGAATGAGCTATTTCTATCTACATACAGCGCAAGGGCCCATGCAGCGCGCATCACAAGCTATCTCATCCAAACACGTTACAAATCACGTCTGGCGCGAGGAAACGCTCGAGCTGCGTCTATTACAAGCTTCTTCGTGGTCGGAAAACACTCAAAGCCTGCATATTATAAACTCGCTCTGGTGTGAGAAAAAGCCTAATGCTGGGTTCACACCAAACGTGAACAATCTTTATTACACGCGGAAACACGTTATTTTCACGTGAGTGACCCAGTTTGAAAAATAATGTCAACCTTCGCGGAAGATGAGATTAACGCAGGTTAGCGGCAAATCCCGCCACCCGATTTGCGACATTCGCAACACCTGCCACGAGTTCGCGTCTTTACGTGTCTTTTCATTAACTTTGTATGTAATTTACTCACGAAATAAAGCTTCTTTCGCGCTTGGTGTGAACCCAGTGTAACACCGAGTCTACACCGGGTGCGGCGCAATGCGACTTGTTCTAATGGGATTGTCCCACGTCCGGTTCTGACGAAATGTAAAATTCTAATGCGTTCTATTGTCTCTTGTCGCGCCGCCTTCGGTGTAGACACGGTGTAAGCCGCGTGCACTGTAAGCTCTCTTGCACGGAGAAATGTGCACTGCGCGTTTGTAATATTAATTTGCAACATACATTGGCAAACAGCCAACTATCGTCTAAGGAATCAGCTATCGCCGATATGTCCGAGTATCGTCGATACACGATAGTATCGTCAATCGAAACAACTCTAGCGGGTATGCGTGTTATTGCGGGCGGGTAAACATCGTTCACTTTTACGACTATAACAGTAAAAGCAACAATCCCGAAAGTTCAATCCACCAATCACTGACAGATCTATTATGACAGATCCATTTTTTTCCTCAGCAGAGTTGATACGAGCGAAATGCTCCGAGCGTCCGGCTCACTTTTAAACAAGGGTTGAGCCACAGAGAAAAACTCAGCACAGGTGTGTGCGTGCGTGTGCGTACAAGGCCATGAGCTCAGATAAAGATTTGACATGTTACGAAATGGAGGCCGTTGCCCAAACAGCTGTGCGTTGAACATGTGAGAGCAAGCAGCTCATTGTTTAAAAGTACGGTCATTTAAAAGAACTTTCTTTGTGTCAAAAACGCTGATATAAACAGACAATGTGAGAACATTCAGCAGCTGAAGACCAGCCATTACAGTTTAGATTATTTGTATCAAAATAGTCATTATATTCTTTAAAAAAATGATTGTATTTTTGAAAAAGCAGCGAGGGGATGAAAGGACTTTCCAAATTTTACATCAACGTGATTTCTGGCGAGGCTACAAATTCGTTAGAAGTGAATCTTACAAAAAGGTAGAATTGTTCCAAACAAAGTCCTGTAATAGTCACCGTTCCAAAAGCAAATTGTATTAAAACAAGACTGCATACATTCATACTTTACTACTTTTAAACTTGATTAGTGAACTTTTATTTCAGGAAGACGTATTTAAGATGCAAAGTCGGTCGCTGCCGTCCGGTTTTTCGTGTTTTGCATACGACAGCTTCATGCTGAAATATGACGTGAACCATGTCAGCTGTGTGTTACTAATGTGAACACGCTCCTCTTCCCCAACATTCTGAATGATATTCACTTTATATTCTTTACCCAAAAAATATAATGTAAATATAATGCTTTTACAACATTTAATCTGAAGTACAACTCCTGATAGTGCTCATGTACTAGATTTAACCCTTACTGTACTGTCCCTATGCCTAAAGCCAACAGCACGATCGCTACACCGGCACTAGTTTATACTGTATAGAACTTCAGTGTTAATATATGTGAATGTTACTACTATAGAAAACATAGGCACTGAAAATCTAACACGTGTTCAGCACATGTATTACATAACTTCAACGTTACTGTAAATGTGTCGGTATCGAGAATATATGCATTGAATGTACAAGTGTTCCTCATATATAACTTCAATACTGTAAATGTGACTATAGAAAATATACGTACTGAAAGTACAATTGCTCATTTCAGCATTTGCGCCAAATATAACTTCAACGTCTCTGTGAAGTTCAGTTTAGAGAATATAAGCACTACAGGAACACGTGTTCACTTTAACATAGCTATATGTTACAATAAAGAAAAGAAGTTCAGGAAGTACTATAAATGAAAAATGTTTTTTTACCTGGAACACACAAACACGCACTCATACACAAACACGCACACACACAAACAAACAAACAAACACACTCAGGGTTTAAGTTCTTCATTGCCCCGAGCACATGATCAGCTCACTACACAAGTGTGTGTGTGTGTTTTAACACAACTGTCACAAACTTTACAATGCACGTTTTTAGACTCCACGAGACACAAGACGACGACGCGCCGACCACCCCGCCGACGCGTTGCTTATCTGAGCGTGTTTGTAAAGTTTTAAGGGTTTGTGCATGACAACAACAACAGGTTGCACTAGTTTGTTCCTGTTGTTTTTTGTAGTTTCTGAATCAAACGACGGCAGAAAAGTTGTTGTCAGCGCCGTCGACACGTCGCGCGCGATCGCCGCGTTGCGTTTAGACGGCTGTGGCCTTAATCTGTGCGTTAGTGTGTGTACGCGTGTGTGTGCTGGAGTTTCTAAGCTCCTGCAGCCGAAGCTAACAGGCTACACACACATACACGCTCGACATATACGCTTATTAAACATATAAAGGACGCTATCACGCGCTCATTCGCGCACGCACCTGTCGCGCGCGGTGGAACGGGTCCGTGAATCCGTCCGCCTTCATCCCGGGCTGTGCCACAGAGGCCTGTCCCTGCACCAGCTCCGCCATCATCATCATCACACACTTACACACACGGACACACACACGCACATAAACACACACGCAGCGCACACTACCGACCCCGGAACAGGAAACGAAGGCGCACGTCTCGCGAGACCGAAGAGACTCGGCGAGATTTCAAACACGTGCTTCTTCGCTGGAGGAGATTTCAGCTTTACTGAATGAGTTTATCACTGAACAGCGGCAGATTTTATTTCATTGTGCTGCTTCGATCTTCTTGTGTATCTTAAGCTTTAATAGTGATTCAAAATGATTTCTCTTCGTAAAGATTTTTGCATTTGACTTTATTTCGATTCATTATAATTTTTATTCAGTAATTATTCATACATTTTTCCTGTAAATCATTAAAAGCACTACGAATGATCTTTTTTACATGAAATGCCTCATCAGTAAATTATACAATTTAATATTAAAGTTAACTCTTGTGAGTTTTTAGGGTTATTTTATACATTTTAAATTTGAACATTTAAGAATCATAATATATGTTTATAAATGTACTTCAGTAAAAAAATGTGTTGAACACACAAATATTTTAATATATTTGAGTTATCTGTAAGCATATATATTTGAGTTAGGCTACATTAATGTGAATACTTTTTTTCCCAGTCATTTTTTTTATTCAACAAATGGAGACTTTACAATATGTAATATTTAAATACAAATACAGTACGTTATTGCACAAATGCAAATAACCAAAAAAAGCACTTATATGACTTAAACATATTGTTCCATATCAATATTAAAGAATCATAAAACATCTTTATATCTGTGGAAAACAAATTTGGTACAATTAAAACTTTGCTTTATGTTTATGGTATTTCCCAAGTAGAATAATCATTTTAAGTATATTATCTATTTCCAATAAACCAGTATCACAACCCAAAAACAAGACAATTTTGTCAGTTATATTAGTAAACTTGTAAAACGACTTAAAGATAAACAAAGACCAAAAAAAACAAAAAAGTTTGATATAAGAGCAACTGAAAAATAAATGTACAATTGTTTCTGATGTATCTTTACAAAAACAGCACACTGGTGAAAACCCTTCTTTTAATTTAGCAGGATAATATCTGCAAATTATTTTAAAGTGAGTTTCTTGGACTTTATTTGGGATTACGAAGAAATGTAATTGATTCTACCTATAGAGCTTAGGAATCTACGTCATTGTGCATTGCATTCTGGGAAGTCGCCGCCATGTTTGGGGACATGCTCAGCAGCGTACAATGGCAGCAAATAGAGATAAAACGACTGTATTTACATTCAAATGTGTAAGACCTGCTTGCACTTCCTTAGAAGAAATGGACTCATATTTGAATCTCTTGTTCATTCAAAGGAGCGTTCCCTTATGGACCCGGACTGTTCGCAAAGAGCTATATCACAAATGACATTTCTAAACCTATTTTGCACAATTCTCATGGTGTGAGCACTGATCAAGCGGATCAGAAATTATGAATCTGTAATAATAAATATGACAAAGCCACATTTGAAGTTGCACTTTCACCATTGTATTGTTTCTAAGCTACAAAGTTGAAAACTGCTTCTTTTCGGATCCGTTTTACCCTCCGGTCATGAGAGCAGATATGGCAGTTCATGACACAGCTAGCGTTCTCCATTCTAATGTGCATTGAACTGTATAATGTGAATTTAAACATCTATCTCCACTATTTCACAGTCTACTCCAGTGTCGGTGTCCCAAAGTCACAGGATGCATTGCGCTGCTGACATCATTCCCATTCTTTATAGTTTTATTTTGGTTTAATTCAATATATTTACATGTGTTTAATTAAATGACCAATACATACCGTTAAAATGTCAATAAGTATAATCTGTCAGTCTTAACTCTTATCTTTGTCCGGACTATTACCATAACATATTTATATGCTAGTGTACGCATTAGTGTACCAACATCGATTTTAATGAATGCAAGAGTGACCACAGGAGTGTTATATTATAAACAACAACAACAACGTTTATTTATAAAGCACATTTAAACACAATATAAATTGATCCAAAGTGCTGTACAGAGTACCAAACCGATGTACACACTAAAAATAACGATTACAGGTTAGATTTTGAATGTTGATGTGATGTGTGTTGGTGGGTTGTTCTGCACGAGAGGAAACGTCTCGTGTCATTTTTCACCTCAACGTGATACTGTTGATATCCATCAGTGGTGTTGAGCTCCTTCAGAACATGTGGAACATCTGGCAGAAACATCTGCGCTGCTAGACATTAAAATTGCCATCAATTTTAGAGCTGCTTATGCAAATGGGTTCTGTAGGCTGAATGTTTGTGTGATGGAGTATGAATCTCAGGTATTTTCACACACTGACAGGAATGCATCTTCGGAAAGTACAAGCAAAATGGGAAAAACACGGGATTGCACACTTAAATAAAGATGCTACAAAGGGTTCTTCCAAATCTTAGATCCCAAAAGAAACCAAACCATCTTATGAGAACCATTTCCTTCTTCTGAAAAAAATAAAGAATGTTTTTCCGCTACAAAGAACATTTGTGAAACAGCGAGGGTCTTCGGATGTGAAAGGTTTTTTTCTTTTTGTTGAGATGTTATAGGTGAACATTTAAATACCTTCAAGAACAAAACATTTCATGAAACCTATACAATATCATTACAAAACTTTTTTAAGCAAATAAAAACTTTAATCACAAACATTAAGATATACTCTGTCTCGTCTTGCTTTCTTCAATCTATTCTTTTCTTATTTCACAGTGATCTACCAGCTGAAAAATTAAGTACATTTACCCTGACGTTTCTACATTTCACTGGATGTGGTCTGACGTGCAGATGGAGGACAGACACACATGCATAGGAGAAATGTGCACATGAAATCTGAATCTGAAGCGGCTGTGAAGGGCTCAAGGGCTGAAAGTGTATCAGTAATTGTTCTGTCTCCTGCAAGCAGTTATAACACAGAGATGATCGAATGTCCACAGACCTCTGCAGGATCTGCTGATTTCATCCTTCATGAATAATCATTTGCTTTCTACAGCTGTGAGATTCACAGAGAACATGTGTGTGTGTGTGTGTGTCAACAGGTTAATAATACAAACTTAGCATCAGAAGTTAGTGTCAGGTTTCGGACAGCTGCCTGAACACTAAAGCAGAATTATCTTTAGTTTCCCGGAGAGTTTGAAAAAAACAAATGTGAAAAATAAGAAAAGCTTAAAAGCAAAGATTGTCTTTGTCTTAAATGATATTGTGTGAAATATTTAAGTCATGCCTCAACAACACACCGAATATATATGTGTAAATAACATAACTGAACTAAAAGAAATGCAATAAATAAAATAAACCGTAACGTATTCACTTCATCAAATAGAGAGCGAATGAGAACTTCAGACTTGACTTTGAGCATGCAAAATGCACCGGACGGTGCTGCAAAAATTCCATTTTACATTTCTGTACCGAGAGGTGACGTTTTGATCTTCTATTGGTCTCACGCATTCACCAAACCTGAATCATACGCAGCGATATGCATAATATCTTCGGACGGCCTTGCGTTTCCGGGCTAACACATTCGCATGCGTATGAATTCAATGAAGTCAATGGAACAAATAGTCAAGAGTGACAGGGCCCTAAATCTCATCTGCGTCTCGGATATTTCTCCTGAGAAAAAGAGTCATAATCTGACAAGTGTGTCTGTCATGAGAGTTTGAGAAGAGATGTCAACCATGTGTGAAACCGAGCTCAGATTTGTCAAGTCTGCAATCAAAAGTCAATATTAGTGAAGATCACTGAAATGTCTCATCAAATTTACTCAAATCCAGATGATTTCACCTCTACAATCTATTAATTTTACACTTCCACACTCATGCGTTTGCAAACAAATGAAACACAACTGAGATCTCCATCACATCTCCTGAGCTATGAAAGAGCAACATCTGAGTATCACATTTTCCTCTAGTATGAATGAAAGTGGCTCTAAAATTAGCCATCATTTTCTTGGTTTCAATTTACACACAAAACTGGACTCTGGAAACTCCTTTATTTGAAAAAGAACGCAGTAAAGATCTGACTAGAACCAACCATCCAAAGTTTTTTGATGATCGGGCTCAACCTGGCAACAGAGCCGTATGCTTTTAACAGAACTAAACATGTCATAATCACAGTTTTGTGCTTGAAACCGCCGGACGATTCCTCTCGGTACAGACACTCTCAGCGACTCAATTCAATTACAGCGAGACCCTGCCGTGAAAATGACAGATGTTTTGGCTTGTTTCTGTGTTTGACGGCTTGACCCGGCTCTAGTGTTCCTCACATTTTTCTCTTTCTGTGGCTCGGCTCTTACTCTTCACCTGCTGGAGGTGTGTGTTTGTCATTGTATTGGTGACGGCGAGGTAATAACAGGTAAATGCTGTTGTTTGAGCACTTCTCCCAGCATGCTCTGAGAGGGACAGACTTCTGTTGTCAGTGTCGTCCCGTGATTATAGCCAATGTGGGTGGATCGGGACGGGCGATGAAAGCCTTCCGAGCAAATGCAAGACAAACAACATGATTTTTAAAACATATGCACACACGCTTTCTGCCCTAAAAGCCTCCTGGGAAACATCTGACGGCGAGAGATGCGTCTGCGGTGGATTCTTTTCATGCTGTATGATACATTGCGACAGGGATTGTTAATCGTTACATTTGAATAAAGTCTCGTGACCATCAAACAAGATTTGAGAAAAATAATTTTCCAGTTAAATTGAAAACTGCTTTAAACGACTATTGCAGGACGATTTGTTTAAATTGAAATTTGCATAGAATTTGGACAGGGATTAAAGATGGAAATCCTCTACATTTTCAACTCCTTGGAGCCATTAGGATTTATTTAGCAAAAAACTTTGGAACATTTAAAAAATCCAACTTGCAAAGTGTTCTCCCTACAAAGATAAAGAAGTTACTCCAACATAGATTTTTTTTTAAGTAATCAATCTATTCCCTATTTATGTTCAGCCAACAACAAATATTAAATTACGTAAACTTGACTATTTTGTGACAACTAATGACTTAAACATACATTTTTAAGTTGGGTGAACTTCAGTCTCTGTCTGTTGAGTTAACTCAAAAACGTGCTTGTGATACGTCGCCTTATTATTTTAAGTTGACTCAACTATTTTTTTACAGCGAAATGAACAAATGAAAGATATCATTCGAGCGTTTTAAATATGGAATTGAGGTTATCGACGCTAAAGAACATTTAGAGACAGCGTGACACCTGCTCAAACCAAGCGGCCTTCTGATCCTTTAGCCCCTATTACACAAAACTAATCGAAAGACATCGCGAGCGAGTCGACAAAGAGGCCAGAGACCTCCGGAGAGACAATCCCTGAGAGAAAATAAATATATTGATTGAGACGAACAACACAAACCCTGGAGATCAACTCCGATGTGAGAGTTTCATCTCTGTGACATCAAAACAATCTGAAGAAGCGTCACGAGCCGGACTCGATCCAGCGCTGTCACAGCATCAGATCTTCGCTGTCTGGAAACATCAAGTCAAGATTTTCTTTTGAAATACGCAGAAACAGAATGCAGGGGCAGGGTTTGAGAATGTCTGAAAGCACTTTACAGAGATCTTTTCAGAGAAAACTCAAGAAAACCTGTAAGCGGTCTACAGAAGGGCCTCTGTCTCCGCTTCAGTTGGGTAAAGTAGCGCGTGTGTTCTGATAAAAAGCTATCGATCGAGCGCACGGCTCCACGGGGTTCGTGTGAAAGCCCATTCATGGCTACAGCTCAAGTAACATGAGATCGGGGGTCTCAATCGGTCATTAACCCCCCTCGGATGGGCAACATTAAGCAGGAGGCAAAATATTTCTATTTTTCCATCAATATTTTATCACGTGCAAAGCCGGAAACAAAGAGCGAGCAGCTTTGAAGGTAATGGCCCCCCATCTGTTTTTATAGATCGGAGAGGGGGGCGGCTTTTGCCCTCTGACAGGAACAGACGTCTGAAGACACAACAGCGCTTGAAAACACAGGAATCAAATGTCAAACAAATAGTACGGTGGAAACTCGTACGTTAGCAGTAACAACGCGTGCGGAACAATGATAAACGCCACCACGAGAACATAAATGACTTTCGTTTGATTAAACAGTGACATCACCAAGATCATTTGAGAGATTTAAGTGCGTTGCTTTGCAGTCGATAAGGTTTTCTAGACGGTTGCTGTAGGCGGTCGCACACCTCCCACCTTCGAGATGCTTTGATGAGGTGGCCTTCCATGCAGATCTGTGGGAGATTTATTTCTCTGGTTTTAATGTTTGAAAGGGGAAACACGTACAGTAAATCTGATCTTTATAAAGTCTCGATAACTTCAGGATTAGATGAAGAAGTACAAGACACCCTTTAATACTTACGGTTAAAATTTTAATGCGAGTGAGTGATAGAGATAGCGGCGTGTAAACCCAAACGTCCTTAAACAGCCTTTTAAACCCAGTCTAATGATCGCGTCCGAGTGTAATAAATCGAGTTGTGAGATTATGACCTCATATCCACCCCAGAGCCATTAGTCTGTAGATCAAACCCTCCAGAGCATCTTAACTCCTTCACATCACAGAAAACCTTCAGTCCGAGCACACCAGAACACATTCTAGTCCTTTAGCAATTTATCACGTATCCATTTTTTTGTTGTATTGATCTGTGTTCAATCAGAGTTTTTGCACACGGTAACTTTCTTCACGTCTTTACGTGTCAAACTAACATTTCATGTAATTGTCCGCAGACCCTTCATCGCAACAGGCTCTCCGTGGGCTCCAGGGGCGCTGGGTCAGTTTTGGGTTACTATAATTGGCCTTAATAAACCCCCTGCAGTCATTGTTCTATGGCTTTTGGGACGTCCAACATGTGGAACAAAGATCGGCCCGAGAGACACAGGTGAGCAGGAGACAGGTGAGTCCATGATTGACATGAAGCCATTCAGTCTGCCATGCGAGTTCATATTTCTTAACTCAAAAAAATAAAATGGACATAATTACCTTGGTTAAAATACCCTATTAAAAAAAGTCAAACATTTCTAAACAATCAGATTTATAATAACTATCCAGCTGGACGATAAAATATTGAAGAAAACTGTAAAACAGCCTTGCTCAAATAAAACTCGTCCAACCTGTCATGCAAAAAAAGTTGGCAATGAAAATTTCATCACCAACCAAGAGCAAAGACGGACTACTTGTCACATTAATGCTACATTTACAATACTTAGTATTTAATGCTAAACTTCAATCACATGACCGCAGTTCGAAGTTATAGCTTTACATAACATTACACTGCAAATTCTGAAATGTTTGTCTTGTTTTTAGTGAAAATGTCTAAAACGTCTTACATCAAAATACAATTACTTGACAAGAAAAGTGACCTAAGATAGTTAGTCTTGTTTTATGAAAAATAATGTAAGAATTAAGTAAATTTGTGGTAAAAACAAGCAAAAAAATCTGTCCATGGGTGAGAAAAATAAACTTGAATTTAGTTTGACCTTTTTCTAAGTGTCTACTTGAGACGGATTTTTTGCCTGTTTTTACCATAAACGTACTTAATTCTTATATTATTATTCATAAAACAAGACCAAATATCTTCAGTCACTTTTCTCGTCAAGGCACTTAGTGAGACTGTCATTTTTAGCAGTGTATCCCATCACTATTTTCCCTGCTTATAACATTCCTCTGTTGTCCGAGATCGATCACCAAATACCACAAAAATAGACCAAAACTGTTTAAAAAAAAAGAAATTTCCTCAATCACAACTAATAAGCTCTCCCTATTCTTCATAAACATTTGCTCGGTAACTTTTAATCATAGGAGAACTGGCCCTCCCGGCTGAGACTGGTTTCTCCGGAGTTTATTTTCTCTATTTATTTATTTACCATTGAAGTTTGGGTGCCGTGTTGGCTTGCTCACACTGCAGATATTAGATATTATTGATTATTTACTAGAATGATGCTTGTTCTATAAACACCATGCACTGTGCTTTGTTTCACCTGTAAAGCTGCTTTGGAACAATGCGCGTTGTGAAAATATATCTATATATGAATAAAATTGAATTGAGCAGTTTCTGACGGAGCGCCCTTAGTAGTGGAAGCTTACCGTGGTCATTTTTTGAGAAGGGGAAATGACCTTAGCACAGAGCAATAATGAGGCATTATTTTTTTTGACAAACGACAGAAATGGAATGAGCTCAAGCTGTGACAGAGGTGCTCTTTGTTTGATCTTGACTGACAGACAGCAGAATAAAGCCATTAGGGTTGGTTTTCAATGGCAACTCTTAAACTCTCATGTCTTCCCATTGTGTCTCAGAGTCCCTGAAGGCGGAGGTTAATGAGACGTAATTGAGGGAAGGTCACGGGTCATTAATTCACCTGAACGTCTCGGGATGCTGTCATACCTCTGCTAACAGGTACAGGCGGATGGAGCTGTCTGAGCAACATGAGACCCGGAAACCATCCGACGCGACCCCCGTCTCGCTCACGACATCCATCAGATCATCCTGACGACGCATTCAACGTCTCGGAGCAAAGTAACTCTGTAATATGTCTCCTAGACATCAATGAGATTAAATGAAGAGCAACTCAGATATTTCTCCTGAGAAAAAGAGTCAAGAGACAGACAGAATGTGTCTGTCATGAGAGTTTGAGAAGAGCTCAGATTTGTCTCGTCTGCAATCACAAGTCCATGAGATCTCAATATCAACTCAAGCATTTCTCATCATATCCAGATTATTCGACCTCGACAATCTATTCATTTACACCTCCACACTCATCGTGTGTTTACCCAATTACACTCTCATTTTGTTTTATTTCTCCTAAATAATGTTAAGGAAAAAAAAGTGAATCACAACTGAGATCTCCTCAAATCTCCAGAACTAAAAAGGAGCAAAACCATTTTCCTCCGGGAAGTTTAATTCAGCAAACGGCGGCCATCTTGGAAGTAAAAATGAATGAATAAATAAATGAAGAGAGAGAGATGCATTCTGGTGTATCCTTTACAAGTCAAGCGCATTGCATTATGGGATACGGCCCGGACAAATTCAATGAGAGCAGTGCGGCACGTGTGCACACTACTGAGAACACGACCTATAGGGCTCGTCTCCGGTCTCCTTCAGCCTGAATGGGTAATTCAACAGTAGCTTCATCTCTGCAGAAGAAATGTCAAAATTGTAGCAGGCGCGAGCGATCGCCAGGCAATTTGTCCCCGTGCATGCGCGCGGTTGTAAATAAGGGGCCCGTGTGGTAATTGGAGGCCCGGATCGAGTCGCCCGCGGTGTAATTGAGCAGCGGTGGCGGGGGGTTCTGCTCGGGATGAAAGAGCAGACGCGTCCCCTGCCGTTTATTTCAAACAGCGGGGGGGATCCCGGTTCCATCTTCTCCAGCCGGCCCCTCGCTCACGCAGCCGTACGGGAACGCTCAGCGACGGCCGCGAGAAATGGAAGAGGTGCGGAAAGACGCAACTTGAGAGGAAAAAAAGAGCAGTAAATGGCTTTTGTGAGGAAGAGAAAACATGGTTTGAGATCACAGATGTCACACGGTGATGGTGTGACGGCTCAAATAAAACGCTGCTCGTTGGAGAAAACTTTCCCGACTGTAAACCGGTGAAAAAGGAAATAAGGCGCGAGTATCAATCCATTAAAAGCAAAGGTCACGGGTTTGAGTCCACACACGTTCTGATGGCTTGAAGTCACTTTGGATAAACGCATCGACCAAATGCATACAGGTAAATGTAAGGCCATCCGTTTGAAAGATCAACAGACACTGCTCGTAACTTTCTGTGTTTTTATTCATTTGTAGATGAGCGACGTCACGGATAAACGTAGCAGTTTGATCACAATTGAAATGGTTAAAAACAAACTCAGAGCTTCTGGCGAGCGGCTCGCTGGAGACGGTTGTGTTCTCGAAGCCTGAAACACATGAGATAAACTGTCAAAACCCCGGACAGAAGTGTAAACGTTGAATGAAACACGCATCCATTCTGTGTCACTCACCGGACCGCATTGATCTTAATGAAGCCGGACGCGTCACACGGGTCGTAATCTCCCTGCACGTCCATACTGTCCGGACACACAAAGAAACACAATAAACATAAAATAATATCTGGAGAAATGAAATAACAGGTTAAAAAATAAAGTAACGATTCAAGGAATAGTTCACCTTCAAAATAAAAGAAAAATCTGTCTTTATTTACTCACCCTGTTATTTTAAACCTGTGCCATTTTTTTCTTACGCAACCAAAGGAGATATTTGGAAGAATGTCGGTAACCAAAAAACGTCTGCCCCTTAAACTTCAATTGCATGGACACAATACCAATGCAAGTCATTGAGGTTCAGTGTTGTTTGATTATCGACGTTCTTCAAAATATCTTCTTTTGTGTTCTGCGGAAGAAAGAAACTCAAACGGGTTGGAAAAGAAAAGAGGGCGAGTAAATAATGACAATCTTTATTATGAATGTGAACTATTCCTTTAATGTATATACTGTACACCAAAGTAGTCGGTAGTTTTATTTTTTTCACGTTTTTCCACATAACAGTCAACTTATTGAAATGATAAAATAACAATTTTTAAGTGTTCATGTATTATTTAAGTAACTTTTCTATTTTGCAATTAAAATGTAATATGATGGCACAGTCATTTGTTTGTCTATAACTTACCAATGGCTTTATAGTGAATCCATATACATAAATATATAACATTAGATTAGTTAGACATAGTGATCCTGATCCTGAGCATCAAAACCCCAAAATTATCGTTTAAGGCAAGAATCACTCCATGACTTTTTAACTTCTTCACAAACACACTAGTTCATAAAACTGAATTGAACTCTTTCGTTCTGGTTCATCAGAGAAACACAAATGTAAATCATTTTATTATCAATAATAACAATGTTTAATGTTCTCTGTCGGATGTCTGGCCGCAGAACTGATGAATCGGAGTGTGCTGGCGACCTAGTCAAACATCTTGTCCCTAGACTTTCCCGACTGGACTTTCAGCTTTCTTCACGGGACACTTTCCCTGCAAGCTTCTCTGTCCCCTCGAGCCAGAATGAGAGGACGAGGAAAGAGTTCGACCTTTCAACCGCACGCCTCCACGCTTAACCGGCATAAAACGCGCGACTTCCCCCCAAACGCGGCCGACAGGGCCATTAGCGGCGCTCGGGCATATGGACCGGCGCTCCGGTCAGCGATGAGATGAGCTGAGCTGCCCTGAGGGGTCAAACCTGAATGAGCTCACTGTTCACACAGACACACGCTGTCCATCTCAACGTCCATTTACACAAGGTGTGAGGTCAGGGCCTTACAAAAAAACCCTTTGTGCTGATGGTACCGTGCTGAAGCGATGGTGTCAGATGGCAAAACCATTATACAACGATACATATATATTTCGGAGCATTTAAAGATGAGCGTAGACCGAAGAATGTCAATAGATTAGAAAATCTGTTGTGATTAGAAAACTAACAAGAACGTTTTCGGTGATTTCCAGTGTGAATAAAAAAACCTAAAAGTTTATTTCGAATTCATCTTGGTCTTAACAATTCAGGCATAGCTTGTGTATTTCAAGTAAGACGTCTTCATTGGGTCCATTTTTTTGTTTGGATGAGGATGTGCACGTTGCGTCTCACCTGACAAGCTCTTCGTTGTAGAGAGATTTGGGCGACTCGCGGCCGAGGATGTACACGTGGCCCTTAAACACCGAGAGCTGCACACGACCCTCAACGTTCTCCTGGGATTTCTCGATACAGTGACGGACAAACTCACACTCCGGGCTGTACCAGAACCCTGAGAGAGAGAGACACAAAGCACACACGCTTTATCACGAAAACAGAATATCACGAGAGCTTTTGCACGGACGTTTAACTGTGTGATTCAAGTTCCTGATGGGTCAAATGTTGACCGGTCAAAACGACTTGGGTAAGGCTGCGATATAAATCAGTTTAGTATTGGAATTATGATCGTCTCAGGCGGTGTCTGTCACCGCTCCCTATCTCCTATATAGTGCACTATAATGCGTGTCCGCCATTTTGTTGTGGTGTCCGAAACCTTTATTCCCTACATTCGTTCACTCTTTTTTACCCACAATGCACTATGATTTTGATTCGATGTACACTCGCTCACGCACTATTCCCCATGATACAACACGCGACGACCGCTTGACTAGAATCAGCTGAGGATGCTCGTTTATACACTTGATTTGTTCTCATTGACAGCAATTGATTTTCCAGTTTTTGAGAGTAAACAGATGAAATTAATGTGGTAGACAGTGGTGCTTTGTTTTAAATGTATTAATTTCGCAAAAATGTCAAAAAATTCTTGAATCAAGATGCTTTGTCTTGATGCGCAAACTGACCTAAGAAAATAAGTCAAAAAATATGAAATTGCAGTGAATTTGTGCTTTAAACAAGCAAATAAATCTACCAATGGGGTACGAAAAATAATCTTGAATCAAGGTTCATCTTTGTCTTAGTCACTCAATTTAAGATTATTTTTCTCAACCCATTGGCAGATTTTCTTTTTGCTTGTTGTAAGCACAAATTCACTGCAATTTCATCTTTTTTGAGTAAAAACAAAACTTATTTTCTTAGGTCAGTTTGTGCATCAAGAAAAATCGTTAACAGTTTACAATAAGGTGCTATTTGTTAACAATTAGTTAATGCATTAGCTAAAACGAACTATTAATTAACAATACTCATATAGCATTTATTAATGTTAGGTCATGTTAATTTCAGCATTTGCTAATACATTATTGAAATTAAAACGTTGTCACTGTTAACATTAGTTAATGCACCATGAATTAACATGAATAACTGTATTGACATGAACTAACATTAACAGGCTTCAATAAACACTGAAAAACTGAATTGTTCATTGCTAGCTAATGTTAGCTAATGCATTTACTACTGTCAACAAATTGCACCTTATTGTAAAGTGTTTCCGAAAAATCATCTTGATATAAGAATTTTTTGACATTTTTACTGGAAACAAGAAAAAAAGAGGACTAATGTGTGTAAAATAAAAATATACAAATGAATAAAATGTATAAATTAATAAATAAAAAATAATCAAATCAAATACAAATGAAAGTGCTTCTAGACCAGTGTTTGCATCTTGCGAAGTGGTCTATAGATTGAAGCATTACTTTAGCTCAAAAGCGTGTTAGCAGCACAAAGGTCACAGGTTTGAATCCCTGTAAACACACATACTGATCAATGTACAGTCACTGTGGATAAAAGCTTCTGCCAAACGCATAAACACGAGGTTCCATATTTAACTCGATCCGCAAGTGAATTAGATAATACAGAAGTCTCATGTCTGAAAACACACTGTGTGTGTGATGTATTGAGATGGATGGATCACAGGTGTGTGATGTAGTCGCTCTGTGGGACGTGACTGAAGCCGGTCTCTGTGGCTTTAATTCCTCAGAGTTAAATTCAAATGAGTTGAATCTGAGCCGCGGACCCTCGCCGTCCGACACCACCCCTCGCTCTCACGTGCCGCTTTAATTGCAGTGCTTTAGTAATCAGCCGCTAATGGCCCAAATCCTATTATAGCAGGAGGAGCAAAGAGCGACCTGCTGCTCACTACACACACACATTAACACACCTGAGAGACGGACAGACAACACACGAGACACACGGCGGAGAGACAGACAGGTTGAGAGCGAGACATGTTATGTTGTGTTTGTTAGCTGTGTACCGTTATAAATGAGCTCGGAGAAGTTGATGCTGAGATTCTGTTTGATTTTGCGGACCTCCCGGTCCATGGTAAAGATCTCAATGTCCAGATGAGCGTGACGCAGGATCGTTCCTCCGGGCGTCTCATAGATACCTGACCGGGAGAGCAGAATGAATAAGATCATACAGTCACCCGGTTATGACCCGCAGCAGCTCTTTACACTCCTGAAGCCAATCCGTCTAGTTCTTTGAGCCAAACATCTGAATCGGACTCCTCATTTTGCTGACAGACACACTGACACAACAATAATCTTCTGTCAGGGTCACTGCAGCCTGCAATTTACACCCTTCACACGTGTGTGTGACATGAACACATGAGGGGTCACAGACACCAACGGTTTCATGACGAAGAGCTGAAGACAGACCCAAAGATCCTGAATCATATCAGTCATAAACATCACATGAGCTCTACTCACACTGCTACAATCATACACGTTCACATCAATGTTTGTCCCACACAACACACACACAATCACACATACACACACACTCAATGGCACACACTCAATCACTCAATGAAAACCACAAACAAACACACACACAATGTCACACTCAATGAAACACACAAACAAACCACACAAAAACACACACACAAACACACACACTCATGAAACACACAAACAAACACACACACTCAATGAAAACACACACTCAATGAAAACACACACACACACACACTCAATAAAAACACACACGCACGCACACACACACACACACACACACAACAAACACACGCACACACTCAATGAAACAACAACACACACACTCAATGAAAACACACAAACAAACACACGCACACACTCAATGAAAACACACAAACAAACACACACACACACTCAATGAAAACACACAAAACAACACACACACACACACTCAATGAAAACACACAAACAAACACACACACACTCAATGAAAACACAACAAACAAACACACGTACACACTCAATGAAAACACACAAACAAACACACACACTCAATGAAAACACACACAATGACACGCACACACACACACACACACACACACACCAAACAAACACACGCACACACTCAATGAAAACACACAAACAAACAAACACACACACTCAATGGAAACACAGAAACAAACAAACACACACACTCAATGAAAACACACAAACAAAACACACACACACTCAATGAAAACACACACAAACACACACACACTCAATGAAAACACACAAACAAACACACACACACACTCATGAATGCACACACTCAATCACACTCAATCAAACAAACACACACACTCAATGAACACACACACATCAATGAATGAAAACACACAAACAAACACCTGCACACACACTGAGAGAGACGCACACACACACAATGACACTCAATGACACACAAACACACACACATTACACAATGTCAAACAATGAAAACACACGTACACACTCAATGAAAACACAAACTCACACACAATTAAAAAAACAGCAACGACTTCTTCCTGAAAATCCGAGGAAGACACAAGTTTTCTCAGAGTGTTTGGTGTAAAACAATCTCCGTCTCCTCAGGGCAGAACTCGGTCCAAACGCCTAAATGGTCAAAGCTCATGCCCTAAACACGGCTTAGCAAATCATTCATCTCTTAAATCCTGAAAAGTGGCAATCTGATCCATGAAGAGTCTGTGGGCTTTACTGGAGGAGATTTAAAGACTCAAGCGGTCTGATAAAACTCATCTTCAGCTTCACAATCTCAAGAGATGAAAGTAAGGCAGCTTAGATTATGAAGACAAAAGATCCGTCATTTACATTCACTCACCTTTAAACAGTTCAGATGTGTGTGTGTGTGTGTGTGTGTGTGTGTGTGCGGATGATCATTAGCATTCCACACTGTTGTCTGTGCAGAAGCGTCTCAGGTAGAGGAGCGTGGCGTTAATGCCGGTTTAACACTTCAAACACAAACACACACTTCATTAACTAATACCATTTGTTTTTTAAATACTAATACTAACTTCTTGTCTGTTTTTGTCTTTCTTCCTGTAAAGCTGCTTTGAAACAATGCAACAGTCTAATATTCGCTATATAAATAAAATTGAATTGAATAAACACTGTCACCTGATTTAAAGATCTTAAAGTGATAGTTGACCCCAAAATGAGAATTCATACATCATCTATTCATCCTCACGTAATGCCAAACCTGTACGAGTTTCTTTCTTCTTCACAACACAAAAGAAGATATTTTGAAGAATGTTGATCATCAAACAACACTGAACCCAATTGACTCCCATTGTATGAACACAACCACAATAAGACGTTTCTCAAAATATCTTCTTTTGTGTTCCACTGAAGAAAGACTCACAGACAGATTTTCATGAGAGAGAATAAATGATGAGAGAACTTCCGAGTGGTGGGTGAACTTGCCCTTTAATAAACTGAATGAGCGGATACAGTTCGGATGTCTATAAGATGTTCAAAACATAACATGTATATTATTTATGTATTTAATAATAGGTAAAATAACTAATTCATGGTTTTATCGGTCAACAATGCCAGAACATCCATTTATTATTTTTTATTAAAATAACAATCTGCAGAATGTTCAAAAATGCTCAAATTGAAAATAATTGAAAATCCTATATTTTTTTAAAAAGACACTTGTTACATTAAATAATCTGTTAAAGCGCAGAGATAATTAAATAACTAACAAACCTTCGAAATGAACAGCAACGAATGCTGAAATAATGTAAAGCTCAGACAAATCTGCTCTCACACGTGTTCAGAACGGCCGGCAGTGTTGCGATGCGTTTTTTGTTGTTGTGTCAAACACCTGTCAACAAGCATTTCAAATCACCGCATCCGTGACGTGAGAATAAACCGCACGCACACACAGAAGCCGAGTCGACTTCATTCTGTTTGACCGTGTCAAATAAACACAGGCTGTCAGAGGCCGAGAACGCTGTGTCTTTATTGAATGTCCTAAACGTTGACTTCCAAATTCTCCTCAGAAGTCTGATCTGCTGTGAACCGTCGGGGTAAAAAAACAGCCTTCCGTATTTTCCAATTCCTACCTGCCACTCCGCCGTGAAGTCGGAGACAGTACGAAAAGTCTATTTGCCAATCACAGCGCTGTGGGGGGCAAACTGTGAAAACAGGGTCCCGAACCCGAGCCGAGACCCGCTGAGAGATACTTTTAAAGCACAATTGAAATAAAAAGACGTTGAATTCGTGACACGTGCAGCATTTGAAAGAGCGTGAGATGAAAATGTTTGAAAGGAGGTTAAAAAAAATCTGTAAAAAATCGAAATTTTCTGTAAGCTGGAGAAACAGAAATATACCGTACCATTTTTTTTTTCTTGTAAAATGACAGGATATAAGGAGGTATATTTAAATTGCTTCCCCCTGTTTTTCTCGTAAATTTGCTGGTTTTTTTCTGTAATTTTACGCCTGTTGATCGTAATTTTTAAATACATAACAATTCTGTAAACAAATTCCGTTTTTGGAAATCTGTAAAGATAACAGAAAAAGTCTGTCAAATAATGTTTTTTTTTCACAAACTGTAAATGCTCACCAGACAGACATTTCAAACATCATCATTACTAAATAAAACTGACAATAACCGCATCCAAACACCCCGCCCCTCGTCTGCCATTGGTCAGATAAACAGATCAGATCAAGCTTCGCATATAATTGACATCTTGATTCTGTAATTGAAATCTCTCACCTCTTGACTTCATTCCGATGAATCGATTCTCCACAATGTCAATTCTGCCCACGCCATGTTTGGCACTGTGACACAAGAGAACACGTCAGTCATTCATAAACAAATAAAACACAAAATATTCATCCGTCACAGCAAAGATCTTCAGAGCGGGTTGTGCTCACCCGATCTCATTGAGGTAACTAAAGATCTCCAGCGAGGTGTGTTTGGATTTTCCTTCTTTGACATGAGTCACTTTGACCGGCACGCCTAAAAGTTTAAACATACGTTTACTTCAGAAAGAGTTCAATTCAAATGGAAATTAAATGATGCATAATTATAAAACTGCTAATAAAAGTCCATAATAAGAGAAAGATGCACGGATGAACAAATTCATTTATAATCTAAAATCTAAATGTATGATGAGAATCTCCAAAACAGATTTTGACAATATGTAGACGGACAGAAAGATTTTTTTGGGGATATCTAACATTAAAGAAGTCGGATAAAATCTTCTGCTCCGCTGTCCACGTAAATATATTTAAGTCTCATAAATAAATCAGTGTCAATAGTCGACTTATTCCGAGCGTGAAATGAGGAGCTCAGAGGTCAGAGGTGGAGGATGTGAATGGATCGGGCGGAGGGGGAGATTGTGGGGTTAGAAGAAAGAAAAGGCCAGAGAGACTTTTGAAGGGGAAAGAAAAGACTCAGATGGGCGTCTCTATCCACACACGGGTCTCATTAGCATTTAGCATGCTCACAGTTGCCAATCATCACACGGACGCCCGCTTCCCTGTCGCCCATTCATACTGTTACATGTAAAGCTATGACACGTGAAAGTCCTTCGGAGTGATGTGAAAATGCAAAATAAAAAAGTATTATGTATCACGCACTAGAGTTTTATGTGAGAAAAAAAGAGGAATCTTTCCCTCGAGTGCAACTCTCAAATCAAACAATTTACTTGATACCGCATGATTTTTCATTCCTGCCTAAAGGAAAATGTTGAGATGTTGCTCTTTATTTTCTCAGGAGATTTAATTGTGTTTCATTTAGGTATCAGCTTTGCTCAGAAGAGATAAACAAGAAACAAATAAGATCAAGTGTAAATGAATGCATAGTTTGTCGAGGTCAAATAATCTTGATGTGAGTAAATTTGAGAGTTCATATTGAGATCTTCATTAGTATTGACATTTGATCGCAGACGTGACAAATCTGAGCTCAGTTTGACACATTTGTTGACATCTCTTCTCAAAGTCCAATGACAGACACACAGAAGAGACTTTTAGACTGATTTTTCTTGTTATCTCTTCATTTAAAATCAAACGGTTCACCGCCAAAGACGAGTGGCAATCGGTGTTTGTACTGTTGTACAGCAGGTGACGCTGTTACACATCTTTGGAAAGAACGTATATATTTGATCTGTTTTTGGGGTTAATATTTGATCTGCTTTTAATAATAATTTTATTAGTCTGGCCGAAGTCTTATAGAAAAAAAGCTAATCTCAGCTGTTTAATCAAAACGATGCATTTGTAAGAAACCTACCCTCATTTGAGAGGTGATAAAAGAGAAACAAATAACGATAGAACAATACGGTTACTTTTGTTTAAAAGCAGACACTCTCTTCGTTCATTTGATATATGAATCGTCTATATATTCATAACAGAAAATGTACTGTGAGCCCTCACATTTTAGTGAAAATGTTCAAAAATGCTGCCGCTGAGTGGCAACTTAAAAAAAAAAAGCCTGGCGGGGAAAGAGTTAACATGGATGGATTCTGAGAATATCTCGAGCTCTAATGGGATCTATCGGATCTAATAAATGACAGCATGACACTGTGATGTGGGTTTATTTAAGACTTTACACTATTGATGAGTGCAAAAATGTTTTAGACGAGCATTTGGACTGACACGAAAGCGAGTAAATAATGGCATATCTGGGTGAACTATTCCTCTGACAAATATTTTCAGACAAGAGGTTTTTGTCAGACCGTTCGTTCCCATATCCAAAGACCCGGGGCCACAGGACACTCAAAAAAGCAGAGGCCCTATCAGCCAACAAAGCCCCGGCGCCCTTCAGATAGTTAATAATTAGATTAAAAGTTCAACTAAATTAAACACCCCGTGAACACCGACTCTCTCTTCTCCACATTTCTCTCTCTCAACGTGTCTCGGTCTATCCGCGTGGAGCGCATTCACTCATTCTGTCCCTTCTTTGCCTTAGAAAAGCAACAATGGCACAGAAGACACAGTTGTAGGAAAAATTACTGCTTTACATTTTTCTCGCGCTCTCGTTCGCCTTTTGAGGGTTCAGGAGAGCCTGGTTAAAATGACAAGAGGGAAAAGGTTTAAATTCTTTTTTTTTATCAATGAGAAACTTCTGTGAAAGTGCAAAAAGAAAAGAGGGGACAGAATAGAAAGATGGAGCAGTTCTTTACAGGAAGGGGGGGCTGACGAGAGGGGGGTCTATTGTGAGAATGGCTAAACCAGCTTTTCTCATGCACACTACATAGACGTGTTCAAATATCTATGAATACTGATGGCCCATCAAACAGGATCATAGCGCACAATAACAACGCTGTCTGATAGAATCACATTACCCGCAAAACCATTGAAATTCTAATGCCTGAAATATGGGAAACATTCTTGAAGGATCAAACCAAAGACAACTTTAAATCTTTAACAATCATTCCCGGGTTAGATGCTGGAAGACTGTGTGTGTAACGGATCAGATGGATGTGATAATCATCAACAGTGTGAATAAATCTGGCTGTGATGTGATACCTCCCAAAATATGGAAAAATGTGGATTGCTGGATGTTACACATAATGCATAACAGTTTACATTTGTCATATCTCACAGTCTCTCTGTAATGGACATGAGATTTCTTTATTTGTTCAAATGTATTTAGGGGTTCTTAACTAACTCACTCAACACATTAATGCATCATCACGAGGACTTTACATGTCTGAGGGAACGTCTTCTATTCCCCAAAACCTCACAAAAAACGTTTTGTATCTTTATATATGCAATAAAATAGTTTGAATTATGTTATAAGCTGGTGTGTGCTCATAATGAATACCTGAATACACTAAATCAGTGGTTCTCAAACTGGGGGGGCCCAAGATGGATCCGGGGGGCCACAGATTTTGTGGCATTTTTGAAATATAGAAATGTATCAAACATTTTATGTAATCAAACATTAGAAAAATAAGCCCACCGACCAAAAGAATTGATGTTTCAGCACTGTATCCCTGAACATTTAATTACATGTTTAATTACAATTTGAAGTATAAGATCATCAAGTCTTTATTTGGGAGGACGCAAACTGATCCAACCTACACAAAGGGGGCCTTCCAACGGAAATGTTTGAGAACCACTGCACTAAATACATTATCAGGACATTACAAACTCATGAAGTAGGTCAATCCAGTACACACACACGCATGCACACATACATGTACTCACACGCACGCACGCACGCACGCACACACCAACCTTTGTTGAAGTCAATCTCCAGCAGGTCTGGCTCATTGGGTGAATCTTCTGGGCTCTTGGTCATTTGATACAGATCTGAAGGCGGATTATTCTGACAAACATCACAATAAAACAATGTTTGTACTTGGAGAACAGATTGTATTAACACATATAACATCAGAGCAAGTGAATGTCTCAGATGATACACACACAAAGACACACACATGTTAGGCTTCTATACACTGTGGGGACTTTCCATAGGGGTAATGCTTTTTATACTAACCCAACACCCAAGACCTAACCATCACACAACACTTTCAGCATTTTTACATTTTCAAATAAACACCATTTAGTATGTTTACTGATCCTTTTGAATCGTGGGGACCGTCCATCGACTTTTACTATCATTATGGGGACATTTGGACCCTACAATGTACAAAAACAAGTAGACACACACACGTAGACGAGTAACCTTCCAAACGCATCAAGCTTCTAAATAAAACAACAATAATCAATGAACTAGTTCAGTACTCTGTAAAGCTTCATGTTTAATCTGTTTTCCGTCATAGCGAGTGAGAGATTTGTTTACACTGTTGTGTCTATATAAAAACGTATATACCTTTGATTTTTATCTTTTCTTTTAACATGTATTTGAGTAAAAATGTTTGTTTAATGTTTCTTTGCTTTGGCAATGTAAAACCAATAAAGCTTTTTGACTCTTGAAGGCTCACACCCTCCGCGAATTAATACTCCACACGTTAACAGACACACAAACGTAAAACAGCTCAATATACAAATGTGGAGATGCAACAAAATAAATGAAACAAAACCACTTTAAAGTCAAAATTCTCAAACCCAAAACCTCAAAAACACATCTGACTGCTCACAGACAACAGAGGAGAATAATGCAAAGGCAAAAATGACATTATTTTTGCACACCAAAAAAAAACGTTGAGAATTTTACGTTTATAGAACATGAGAAAGAGTAAACACAAGATTTTAAAAGTCCTCACACAGGAGGGAAATGTGCTTGGTGAAGTGGGTCAGTTCGTTCTGCCCGCTGCACGTTTGTGTGTGTGTTTAAGAGGGACGGTGGGGGGGGTTGTCAGTCAGACGGCCGGACCCCTGCCAATTACCTGAGATTACAGTTAGATGACAGTCCATGCGTCCTGAGCTGAGACAAATTGCAGGGGAACTATGCAAAATAACCACCGGGTGCATTTAAATGGAAAGCTTTACCAGACAAACATCATCATCTGATAACTAATCTCCGTCGCTCTTTACGGCCGCGTCGCTTTAACTAAACGGCATCACAACACATTCCCCATTTTCTGCTTCACTTCGATCCGTCCCGGCCTAAAACTACCAGACGTGTGCCGAAATGGCACTAAAAGCCATTTGAACATCTGTCTGGAAGGATGAAATTAACGGGTAGAAATCGGCGTTTCTTCAGCAAGTCAGAATGCTTCGAAGTGTCGTATCAAGAGCTCAAAGCGAGTCCGTTAAAAGCGCGAGGGATTTGGAGGCATCGGATCGTTGATATTCGAGCAGAATCGTGCTTAGATTTCTGATGGAAACGTTCACCGAGCGACTGATTTGAGAATCAGCTGAAGTTGGACTCTTCATCTCGGTTGCTCCGGGACCGGTGTTGATATAATGTGATGGGATCGATGAATTTCAATTCTAACCCCCCGCTGGTGGATCTGATCTTACCCCGTAACCCTGAAAGAGAAGCAAAGGTAGAAATAATCCGCACACACAGAGAGAGAGAGAGAGAGAGACAGAGAGCATTGGTGGCAAATGGCCCGTGAACGGCACCATCATGTCGCCGGTACGCAGTGCGATGTGGCTTTATTCACCTCTCTGTATATTGTTGTCCTGCGAGGCAGATGAGCAGCCATGCTGAAAGCCACACGCTGCATGAACTTAGAGCAAGTAAATCTCTCTCTTTCCACATGTTAGCTGCCTCATTTGCTTTCAATCAGAGCCCGGAGGCGGAGGAGGAGGATGAAGAAAGAAGATGTCAGATAGTGGAAAGAATGAAGTGAGGAGATGAAGTAACAGAGCGATTCCTGACCACTGGATTGGAAGTGACACTTAAATCACCGTCTCCTGGAACTGAAGCGCTAACTTGTTGGTAAATTGAAAAGGGAAAAATAGGAATCTGTAAACACGAGAGGATCCTTTGCTTTTCAAGTCCACGACGAATGTTGGAATTCAAACTCTTTCAAATAATTCAAGACCGAAACTACAAACTAGGCATGTGACGATAACAAAAAAGAATGACATAAAAATGGGCGATATGATGAGAATTAACATCGCGGTATATTGTGCCATCGCTGGGTTTTTTTGACACGTGCTCTATAAAAAAGGTTCTTTAATCCCGTAGAAGAACCTTTAACATATGAAGAACCTTTCTGTTTCACGAAAGGTTCTTTGTGGCGAAAAATATATTTTTCAGACTATAAGAAAGTAAGAAAGAGACGACATCAAAACGGTCAATATGTCGAGAATGTCTATTGCGATATGTTGCATTATCGTGGTTCTCGACACGCACTCAAAAAAAAAGGTGCTTCAAAAGATTCTTTAATGCCGTAGAAGAACCTTTAACATATGAAGAACCTTTCTGTTTCACGAAAAGGTTCTTTGTGGCGAAACAAAGTTTTTCAGATTATAAGAAAGTAAGAAAGAGATGTTTCTTTAAGGAACCTTTGACTGAATGGTTCTTTGTGGAACCTAAAAAATGGTTCTTCCATACATCTCTGTGAACGACCTTTCAAACACCTTTATTTTTAAGCTTCCGTAATAAAACTCGACATCAAGTTTGGCAGCTCGCGAAAGAACTAATAAACCTTCAATATTTCAATAATCAAAACAAATGTAAACTGTTTCAACCCGATAAAAAAGAAACAATCCTAAAGAAGATCTTCAACCAATCTACAGGCTGTCGTGTTTTAATCAATTTGGAAAATTGTAAAATATTCGTTTTTTTATACATTTCGTGTTGACGGTCATGTCTTCATTTGTGTCAGAAGTTCTACAAAATCGGTGTTAAAGAAGCGAATGTGTGTTTTGTGCAGGACATCAATACTGTGCGTTATGAATGTCTCAGGTGTATAAACGCACACTTAAACGAGCGTTCGAGCAACACATCCGACACGCATCAGTCCTAGAAACAATCGGGCATATTTCTGTCTCATCTCCCTTCAGGCTTCTCAAAGCCTCGGCCTCTCCAAAGATTTCTTTGTGTTCACCAAACAACCCGTTCACATCTACACCAATAATCAAGCACAGAACAGCAAGCGATGCACAATTTAAACGAATGAAACGACAAAGACGAGACGAGGTTGGAAAGCTAAAGGATCAAATCTGCCATGTATAAATTGTGGAATTGTAAAGGATTGCGAGACGTCAGACTGAGGGAAGGCAGTCCTCCTGCATTATAAAGGTGATATGAGAAGCTCGTCCTCTCCCTCCAGTCCACAGAAATGAAAGGACACAGTCCCCGTGACAGACTCTTTTGTATGAGACTGTTAACGGTAACATGACAGCGTCACGGTGAACCGGCTCCCCTCCCACGTGGAAGCCCGGGGCCAACAATGCTCTCGGCCGGAGAGCCGGGCACCCCGGAGGCCCAGCTGGATCGCACTCGCACCATCTCGCTCCCATGAAATACGAAATTACCCCGAACCACTTCGGTGACAGTTCAGTGTTTGTGTGTCCTCTGCTCTTCCACAAGAGACCATGAAACAAGAGATGAAAGAGATGGGCGGCTGTATGAGAGGGGCTGTGTCTCAGGGGCCGAGGGTGCTGACCCGAGAGAAAGAGGTCACATGGACCATTCAGGATTTTCATTCGGGAGTTATTAACGTTATTAATAGACTTGGGATTTTTATGATGCGTACACAACATTCTTAAGAAATAAGGTGACGTCACAGTGAAATGCACTACGGTAAAGTGCTCAGACCCCACACTTTTTTTAACCAAACAAACTAAGGACCTTTTTCTGATTCCGACATTAAATTTGCAAGTCTCAGCTCCGAATCCTGTGTGAAATACCTTGACGACAGTATAGTAAATGGACCGACAAAATGAGAACACATGAGGAAAGAATTTCAGAAATACGAGTCAGCACGAGTGGCATTGTGATAGACGTGGAGAGGTTGAAGAACGTCACGCTTTCTAGGTCTTAAAAAAGTTATTTAAAATGAAAGAAATATTTTCGCCTGGTTTAACTCGTATTATGTATTTAAACAGCATTAAAGATACTGTATGTACAGAAGGTTGCGAGCAAACAGGTGGTCTCTTACCTTCGGATTCTCCAGAATTCCAGACTCGTAGCTGTTGATAAAACACACTTCATACTTTAGTCTTACGTGCAGACCGGCAGGTGAAGCTTTCAGAAGTGTAAAGATGGTTTTGTGGATGTGTTGTAGTGTGGTCGTCCTCACCTGATGTGCATGAGATTTGCATCCATGCTCCACGGAGCCTTCGGCGTGACTGGCACAGGAATGCCGTGATTCTGAGAGAAGTAAACGAAACCAGGGATTTATCAACACGGTTAAAGCTAATAGTGTGTTAAGATTTGATCAACATTTCAAAATAATAGTTCACTGGTGAAAACTAGAAATAACACAAATGTAACATTGGGATTCATGCTTTGACTGAATAAATCTAAACTGTGTTGCTTTTGATCGTGTTCACTGTTTCATCAAATGTGTAAAATTTGCGCAAATGTTTCTGCATTTTTAAATAAACAGTCAAATATTTAGTTTGATTAAAATCTATTGATATCACGAAGACTGCTGGCTGGTCCCCACAATGCAGGTGGATTTCTGCCACCTTTGTGGAGACATATGAAGAGTTTGGTTCCAAAATGAGATAACAAAAATCACGTTTTTATTGTTTTAGTTAGCTGTATTTTTTTGTTATAATGGCTTAAAACAAAACAAACCAACTGTGGTTTGATTTATGTTCATTTGAATGCGCAATAAAAAAACATGATTTTGAACTATTCTCATTTTGGAACCAAACTCTTCATATTTTAAATGACATAAAAATATAAGCGATTACATGTCTGGAGTGAAACTCAAAACATTAAGTGTATACATGTTTTCCTCATTTCTCTTAAGAAATGAAAATGATTTATTTGACTTATGCAAAGTATTCTGATTATACAAATCGTAATTTTCTAAATCGTGATTTTTCATTTATTTTTAAAATATTAATTTTGGGTTATTCCTAAATTAACTCATTTTAGTGTACCACGCATTTTACTATATAGCCTATCATATTGTTCATAGTCTTTATAGTACATGACAAATAAACACTGAGCAATAAAACATCTAAGCTGGATGAATCGAATTGGCTTGTGATGAGCGTCCTCTGCTGGTCAACAGCCATCCACATTTCATTAGATTCAAAGGAGTTAATTAAATACAAATATTACTGCTGAGAATGCTGTTTCTAATAAAGCCTCATACAGACAAACATTTAAGAGCATAAAGTCTCGTCCGCTTTCTTTTGACATGCTTTCTGTTGATGGGATTGATTAGCATAATACCACAAAAACAGAAACTAAGTGAAGACGCATAAACATCCAGACAACCCAGTCAAACGACCCAAACTGTGCGACGACTGTGATCTAAACTTCAGACATTTGGACTCAGAACTCATGATTGTTGACTGCCACACCTCGGCATACTCCATCAGATCCTTCCTGCCACAGAAACGGTTGTAGAATTCTGGAATCCTCCACGGGGCGATGATCTGACGATTAAAAGAGACAAAAATAATAAGAAACTTCTAAAGTAGACTAAATATGAACCGATGAACCCTGAAAAACGCAACTTACCTTCACTTCAGGGTACAAAGCGTAACATGTCAGCTCAAATCGAATCTGATCATTTCCCTGGTAAAACCAACAAAATGATTGTTATTGTTTTCTCGTGTATGAGTTTTTTCATAAAACAACATGCGCTTCATAAAATTACAAATTTTCAGAAGAAATTGAAACAAATATGCGTGTTTCTGCAACTATGGCCAGTGAAAGTTTTGATTTATGTCAATAAATATAGTCACAGTGTCATTACACAATTTGACAAAAAATATACTCAATGATTAATGTGATTTAATACAAAATGATGAAGCATTTATAGGTCCAAACGTCATTTTTCACAACTCTGGTCACAATGTTAAAATAGTTGAAATAAATTAATTGAATTACAATTTTCGATTGTTTCAAAAGGAATTGTTTAATATACATATTAATTTTCAGCATCTTAATTTTTTCAAGTAAATGTGCCTGTCCCCCACATTTTGGTCCTTACCGCAACAAATAAAAATGTCTTTTATTGTGACATTTTATCAAAGACAAACATCAGTATTTATTGTGTGTCCTTCCCATACAGCGTAGCAATTCTGGACTTTGACCAACAATTTAAAAATAAATATATATTACTGTTTAATTCATGTATATTAAGATGCTAAGAGTCTAAACTAATGCAGCAGACCTTGCTAGCTGCAAAAAAATGTCATTTCCGCAACATGTCTTTTAACCTACTACCAGTAACTTTGTATTGGCACTTAATGTATTATGACATATTATGACTTAATGACATATCGCTTATTGCTCCTAAACTCTTTGTAAGTCGCTTTGGATGAAAGCGTCTGCTAAATGTCTAAATGTAAATGTAACCGAGGCACATTTTCACTGTTAACAGTATATCAAATTACAAATACTAAAATCTCAATGACTCAAATGAATCAAAATGAAATTCTGCTGACCGTTTTATATGTATACAGACTAAAATTCACAGGGGTTGATTCTTTTTATTTTGTAGAGTGAAAAGTGCCTGTAGTTGCAGAAACGCCCATATATAGAACTACATCACAGACAGTATCTGATGCTTTAAGAAAACCTCAAGGCAACTGCTGCCATCTAGTGGTCATAATTGAACTGAAGTCAGAGTCAGAACTGAACACTGCCATTAGCCTATGACTGGTCTTTCTTCTGCTCATGTTGACAGTGATGCTGTGCACATCTAGTCTCTGACATCTTGTGTTTAGACCCTAAAGCGGGTTATAACATTCATGATGTCTGCACCTTTCCAGTGGCCCCGTGGGAAACGTACTGAGCCTCCTCCTGTCGGGCGATCTTAACCTGTCGTCGGGCGATGCACGGCCGGGCGATAGATGTGCCCAGCAGGTACCGGTCCTCATATATGGCGTTGGCCTGCACAGACGGCCAGATGAACTCTTCCACAAATTCAGAACGCAGGTCCTCAATGTAAACCTGAAACACACAGAAACGTGTCAAATAATGCATTCAACGCGTGTCAGTCAACGATCGGGGTTTGTTGGCTGTCACCTTCTTGGCACCAAGTTTCTCAGCTTTCTTGCGGGCAGCGTCAAAGTCCTCGTCCTGTCCGATGTTGGCCTGCAACGTAAAAATAAGCGATTTGTGTAAAAAATTGTCAGAGGTCAAACAAGACGACTGTGTAGGTCAGCCGATGGCCTTCTGCATGTTTTATTTACTAAGACATCATGACATTCCTCTGTTCGTCTTTTTTATTACATTTGTGTTTAGTCATTTCATTCTATTTATCGCTAACTAAAGTGTTGAGCCTTTCACTACAGTCCCAAAAAAATAAATAAACAAGCACTCGACTCAACAACAGTTCATGCAATTTCTTAACACACACACACAACTATTCTACACTAAACACACAGAGCAAATCTGTCACCGATAAAACTCCCCCTCTCGAGTTAAACTGCACAAATGAACACAAACAAGGACCTGACTACAAATCAGTTTATTACATAACAAACTCTTCACACTTTGCCAGATTTAGGAGCTCACACACACACGTCAGTGCATGTCCATGAATCAACTTTGTTCATCCACCCTGGAACACATCAAATAATCAGGCACACACACAACTGACAAACTTCACACAAACACACACCTACACGCCTCTGAAGTGTCCGACATGTCTCAGCTCGACAGCATGCGTTGAGTCACATTCACAAATACTGATTTATTAATACGCCAGTCCTAGAGAGGAGCAAAATCTGGATAGTATGCAGACGGTTCCATCAGCAGATAATCAGTCAAATGTCTTTCTCATATAGTGTTTAGTCTGACAAAATGTTTTGTTGTGATGCGATGTGTGTTAGTCCTACATGTGCGCTTTTGAATCATTTAAACAAGACGTCTACCTGCTTATCTTCATCTTTAACTACTAACTAATTCTCTCTCTCTTTCTTCATTTCTACCTCTAGTCGATTTCTTTTGTGTATCTGTTGTTAGCTTAAGTTTGAGCAGTACACGTGTTTTTCTCTCTTTCAGCGGGTCAGTGTCGCTGTTGAGAGCAGAGAATGATTCACGCCTGAATTCAGAAGTCAGTCAGGAGGAAAAAGCGCTTGGTGAGCAAGTTTACTCAAACCTATGTGATCGTGTCCGAGTCTGGCATGTGAAAAGATTAACTTCAGGAAACATTTTCCTACTGAAAAACACGGATTTACCATTAAAGAAAAAACAATGAGTTCATGTTATAGGTTAAGATCATTGATTATTCATGTGACAACAGTTAAACATGTGACATATTACTAGTATTACCTGTTTAACCCGACTTGTAATTGTGGTTCTCAGAAGGAAATAATTTAAGCAATTGAGATACAGTATCTGTCAACACAGCTACAGGATTGGGTAATAATATTGAAACAAAAGAATAGGTCAATTACCAGGTAAGCGATGACATCATAACCCTGTTCCTTGAGCCAAACCAGGATACAAGAAGTGTCCAGACCACCGCTGTACGCCAAGACCACCGTGCCCTTTGACATCTCTGACCCTTAAAGGACTTTCACTAAAAACACATTTAATATGATCAGGTCCAAGGTCTGACATCATATAAAAAACATGAGATTCAAATTGAAACTTGGAAATTAACAGAGCATTCAATTGTTGTGAAAGATTTAAAAAAACTAACACTTTGATGCACTTTTTAAATAAAACTTTTTTCATTTTGAAGGTGTAGAACCCTTGTTTTTTTGTCCTTTTTTTGCAGATTAATAACCATTTGTATAACCACAGAATTTAAAAGGTAAATTGATGGTTACTACAGTTTTCCTTAAAATATTATGGTTAAACTTTGGTCAACGTAGAAAAGTTATTCTCAAAATCATGTTAATTTTTATTTAAACTGCAAACTCAAAACGTGTTAAAAATATAAGATACGTGATCGACATAAATTCACCACAGCTTAAAACATGACCATCTTTTCTTTCTTTTCTTCTGATGTAAGCAACACTCTGCACGTTTGTAAAACTTGTTTCCCCAAAAAAATCTGCGAGTTTAATGTGCACAAATGGCAAAAATGTAATTTTAAATCATGTAATTCCTGTAAGGTATATAGAAGCTGGAACTCACCAGGAAATAAAATGTTAATTTCTGATCGCACGCTTCTCGAGCAAGTCTGTTCGCTTTTTAAACGCGCTAACGCGTTTCACTCAGCAGGAGCGCACATGCACGCTGCTCCGCCCCTTCAGGACAAATGAGCCAATCATATCTCGCTCCGTTCCGCAGAGGAACCAATCCCCAACGTAGGACCTAAACCCGCTTGCGTGAATGCAGCTGTCCTAGATGACGCATCCGACCGCTCCAGACACGTCGAGGCGTCCGCCATCTTGGAACGGTCAACTTCTGCTACTCAAAGAAAAAATCAAAGCAGTTGCTTTCGAATTCCTTGAGAAATTAAATACCATTTTACACGTGTGTTGCTTTGCATCCATGTATATACCATCCATATGTCATTTTTGACTTTTGTCACAAAAGTCACTCAGTCTTTTAGTTTATTCACATATCAGCATTCACATTAAATTCAATAGTTATCTCAAAAGAGACAAGAACAACTTTTGTTCACATGTTTGTTTTGCTTTTTATTTCTCCGCCATGAAAACAAAAATACAATATAAACTTGGGAAAAATCAATACAATGACTTTTTTATTCAACAGAAAACACTGAGCATGAGACCACATGAGGTTGAAGAAAAGAACTCTCGTCCTATTCGGCCTGTAGGTTTAAAAAAAAGAGATGTAATTTCACCTACGCTCGACATCTACTGCCGTGACCCAAGACAACGGACCCACTCGAGTCAAAGCTCGAGATGTGCACAGTACAAAGTCAAATGAGGGTTCTGGTGCTCGACAGAACTGGCGTATAAATTAGGCTCTCAATAACGTCACCGACTACTTGATCAAAGCAGATTCTGAAGAAAATGTTGGCAAACAGAACCATTAACGTTATGAGGAGCGTGTTCCCAAACCCAGGCTCTAGAAAGAGGACTCGCAGGAAAAACACACTGAAAACTTTCTGAGGGTGATGAAAGAGTACCAAAGAGACGGTGTGACCATCCATAGTCTCTGTCCAGCAAAAGAGGTTTGTTTGGCAGACAACCAGACGGTCGCTTTCACAGTCAATCCATTTCATTTCACATAGATTACTTACATATATTTCTATAGCTCAAATAGACTCCCTGTTATACAGGAGCCACATCCCACGGGGCAGTCTGCGTCGCCATTAAGAACGTGACTGAAATGATACTGAACTCAAGGACCATTTCTTACAAGCGTATCGCATCTTCGTAATTCACTGCAACATAGGGGCACATACATGGGAAAATAAAATTCCAGTATTTAACATTGCGCTTTAAAACTGGACAACAGTAAGGAGATGTGGATGAACAGGGAAACTGTGTAGTGCTGAGCTACTAAAGCGTGTGAGTTCTTGAGTCCCGGGCGGTGAAGCTCTTACCACTCCTTCTTCTTCTCGTCCATAGAGACGCCGCCCGGGCCGAGAGCGACCACCAGCAGCAGGCCACCGATTACTGACGTGGTCTGAAAGAAGTCGTACTTCAGGAAGTCATGCATGGGTTTGTAAGCGGGCACCGTCCAGAAGGCGTTGAAGTAGACGTTGATGGCCAGGAGCCACACCACAAGCGTGAGAGCCGCCAGTTTGGTTTTAAAGCCGATGGCCACGAGGATGATGAGGGCCATGCCCACCATGTCCTGAAGAATCTGGAAGACAACAGAGAATAATAGACAAGTTATCGAATGTCTGTGGAATATTTGTTAATTTTTTATTAATATTATAGAAGAATAAGAACAGCTGTTAGACATCAATTCGTTAACATCAACAAATGTCCATGTGCAACTAAAAACAGCGGTTTCATTTTTGTTTTTGATTTTTAAAAGTTATGCCCAGCAGAATCATTTAATGGCGAGGTTGTGAGTGAAGGCCGGCGTGAGAGACAAGGATAATAAATTCATCTGTTTAAAGCTGTTAATAATTAACACTTCGCATTTATTCACATGCCGAATTGTAGTTACGTTTTAAAAAAAGGTTTTACTCCTAAATCATACCAGGCTATATACAGGTAGTGTTGCATTCTCTGTGTTTTCAAAAGTTATAATTAAATACGTTAAGCACTGCTGCAAAATTCTGAATCTGGCATTGCGGATTTATAAATATTTGATATATTCTACTATATTTATTTATATACATGTCTTAACATATTCAGCCATCTTTCCTCATTAGGGAACAGAATGCCTTGTTGTATTTACTACCAAAAATGAAATGAATTGCAAATGGTCCTGATTCTCTCACATCCGTTGCTATGGAGCTAGGAGGGATGCTTTGTCGTCAAGGCAACAGTTCACGATCAGTCGAGTTCAACCCGCTGCTCAAACGCTACACAATTTATCAAGTAAACCTGTTTTTTCGGAATCTCCGTCACACTGTGCCGACATCATCTGCTCTGACACAGCGTGCAGGGGACAGGGGAGAACTTACAGAGAAGAAGCTGGAATCAAAGTGTAGCAGCGTCATGAACATCAACACCAGCAGAACTCGACCGCCCAGCTGCATGTACTGTTTGGGAGAGCTCTCGCCCATAGACGGCACGCCAGCGAACATACTCTTCCCCTCGGACCGGGACTCGGCCAGCAGCAGTAACAGACCTCCACCCAGAGCCAGATTTCTACCAAGAGAGAACACACCGTGAGTATGTTTTAAACGAAGATAATGAAATTAAAGCGGATAGTGAAGGAAAAGCAGTTGAAGTACAGTTTAAACTCATCACATCGTGAGAAGTAATCTAGACAAAGTCTGAACAAGACCAAACATAAGAACTCCTGTGAACTCACCTCATGAGAAACTTGACATCCCACAGAATGCTGTAGGCAACAGTCTGAGGAAATAAACAGGTCGTGTGGAGTATGTTACAGGTCAGAAGACTGAAGTATTACAGCACACAAGCTCATGGCTCACCTGTAACGCAATAATACCAAATAACCCAAAGCAGGCGTACTGTACAAAAGTTCTGCTGAGGACCAGCACACATCCACCTGCGGGGAAAAAACATTCAACGTCAGATTCACTGAAGAAATCTGATTATAACGATGCCACTGAATGAGGATTCATCTCGTGAAGACTTGCTTTTTTACACAAAGCTACTTTAAGAGACCAGAGGGCAATCGAAATGGAAAGCTTTTCCTAAAAATGTGACCCTGGACCACTAACCAGTCTTAAGTAGCACGGGAATATTTCTGGCAACATTGGTCGAAATTGTCGATTTGTCTTTTATGCCAAAAATCATTAGGATATGAAGTAAAGATCACGTTCCATGGAGATATTTTGTACATTTCCTACCGTAGATATATATCACAACTTTATTTTTGTGAGTAACATGCTATGCTCAGGACTTTATTTGGACAACTTTAAAGGCGATTTTCTTAATATTTTTGCACCTTCAGATTCCAGAGTTTTAAATAGTTGTATCTCATCTAAACAGTGTCCGATCCAAACAAATCATACATCAATAAAACACTCCTTTATTCAGCTTTCAGATGATGTCTCAAATTTGATATATTTAGGGATACAGAGTCATTTACTGACCTTCGAGTTGTTCCAAATCTGTATACATTTCTTTGTTCTGATGAACACAGAGGAAGATATTTGGAAGAATGCTTATAACCAAGCAGATCTTGCCCCCCATTGACTCCCATAGTAGGAAAAATTACTTTATCATATTTTTTGTTGTGTTGAACACAAAAGAAGATATTTTGAAGAATGTAGGACAGCAAACAGTTTTGTGGCACTTTTGACGACCATTGTTTTCATTCCAACTATGGGAGTCAAATTCTTAATCTTAATTTTTGGGTGAACTGTCCCTTTAATTGAGCCAAAAGACTGGTTTAGTTATCCAGGGACACATATGTGTTTGTACTTTCTTTTATTATTGTGGAACGATATGAACATACATGATACAGACAGTCTCCGAATTAAAGCACGGACAAAAGAGAAAGAAAACAGGAAATAACAAATGCAAAAACATCTCTGTACGGGTTTCATTTGGGTCAAGACATAGAGCAATAATGGAGAGTCTCCAAAATTAAAACAAACGTGTGTGTGTGTGTGTGTGTGTGTGTTACCGATCTGTCCGATGAGGTTGAGCAGCACGAAGCAGGTGGCGAGGAAATATCCACAGCTCCACGTGCCCTCGATGTAGTCTCTCTGCTCGCTCCACTGGAACCACATGCGTATGCCGTCCTCCAGAAACGTGCTGATGAGACACAGATGCGCCAGGTGAGGAAGATACTGTTTAGTGACCCGTAAGAACTGCAAGAAAAACAGGGCGTGATTGACACAGCTGTCAATCAAATGACATCACGTTTACACACTCAAATCCTTACAGACAGAATCAACTGGTTCCAGTCTGTTCACCTCTCCTAAACATGCGACACTATTTAACTTCAGCGAGTCATGTTTTGTTTGGCTCTGATTTGTGCTTTCCGTCGTGTTATTGGTCTAGAACAGTCAGAGGACGTTCAGAAGAACCTTCATGTTGTGAAATACAAGCGCTGTGAAGTCTGGATATACTACACTACAGCACAGTGTGGCCAAAATAACTCACAGCTAAACCTTCCACATCAGCACTCTCCAGAAGACAACAGCCAATCAGAGATCAGACACATGAGAGTGACTTACCCGACGGCCAATCAGAGCCCGTTTTACAGCGATGACCCCATGAGACTAGAGCTAACGTGCTTTCTGCAAGACACAGTCAACAGGTTTATTTCTGATGTTTGGATGGTCTGTCTGACACAATACAGTTGCAAAACCTACTTTAGTTTTTGGATTTTCTTGTAATGCTATGCCCGCTTATATCGCCATGTCCATGGCTTTGTTATTCAAAAATAATGCTAAGAATGTTTAGGATTAATTCATTTCAAAAACCCAAATTTGGACGATTTTGGTTAAAGGGGTCATATGGCGTGAACACGTGTTTTTCTGTGTCTCTGGTGTGTTATAAGTTGCCCATGCATGAACTAGACACGTAAAATTGCCCAAATGAAAGTATGGGAACAGAAGAGTCATTCTATCTAAAGGCGAATGCTCACCAGACCTGCCTGAAACGCCTCGTGTAGCCACACCCCCACAAATCTACGTCAGTCGTTGGTCTGATTTGACTAAGACCACCCAAATGTATACGCAAGTAAGGTGGTGTACCTGTCAGTACTATTGAAGAGGAACCTGATGTTCCAAATATGGTCAGAGGCGTTACATTTCTGTCTCACGCTTACAGTATTCCACCAATCACTACGCACCGGTTAACTGGCCAATCAGAGCACACCTCGCTTCTCAGAGCCATGAGCTTTGATAAAAATCTGTGCGTTTCAGAGGCGGAGCAAAGAGGAGATACAAAGGATACAGCGTTTTTAACCTTAAATCGTGTTTACACATTGCTTTACATCTAAAAAAACGATAATACTAGCATGAGCCGTGTCATATGAGCCCTTTAATAATCTGTTCGCATTCAGACCTACCAGAGGAAACGCACCGGAAACACAATTGAACCAAAAGGATAAACTCATTCTTGAACTGAACAATTGCTGACCAATCTAAAAAGGGGGTGTAAACATCTATTATTGAATCACTCATGCAGTGTGTACACTAGATAGTCAGTACTACAGTTTATACAGTAACACAAATATCTGACATTCATCCGGAGAGAGCCATGGAACCCCCTGAAGACTAAGTGCATGCGTATATATATCTGCACGTGTGGCTGCTGTGCATTAAAAGCACAAACAAAACAAGACAAACGTGCTGTATTCATGTTATATTTGCAGATTTCTAGTGTGAGACAAAAGACTGATTGTAATCCGTCTGTTTTGTAAGAGTTTTGCTGGACTCAAGAGGTCATTGCACAAGCATTTCTCAATCCGTCTCCTACTTTGATCTAAGACTCCGAAAAAGCAAAACTGTTCAGATCAGACTCAAGTTCTGTTACACATCAGATACTTCCGGCCAAGTTTAATGGAATATACAAGATTTAACTTCACGTGGCAAACAAAACCCGACCAATTGTGCAGTTGTCACTTTAAAACATGAACAATACACGTGAGCAATTTAATCTTGAAACAAGCAAACCTGAAGCTCTGATCATACTGACATATGTTCTCCATTACACACGATCATCTATATCGTGTTGAGCATATCGTGATACACATTTGATAACAGTCACTTACATCCAGTGTGTAATTCATGGTTTGACTATAGTAAAGTGTAGTAACCGTGCTTTTTTTGGTAACGTTAAATTGCTTACGATTTGCATCAGCATGGTTCGTTTTAAAACATATGTCATGGCCAAACTGTGGTAACCGTAACGTTAGTAAGACGCTGGTTCCTTTTTTCAGTTGTTATGTTTTACTACAGATAACAGTTAGATGTTACTGTGGTGAAATCATTGTAAATGTGCGTCACCTGATCTGCCGCGTCCTCGGCCGCGCTTATCATATCCTCCTGCCCCATCGCGCGCTGTTATAACGATATAACTCAAAGAACACAAAAATAAATATAGATATAAACAAACACACTCAGAAGTATCGCTGCCTGTCGAGGCCTCCACCGTCCCACAATGCAGCGCGGCGAAACGAAAGTCCCGCCCCCGCGCTCCCTTTGCCACGTGTACTTGGAGAGCACGCGCACGGTGTGTTCATACCACAGGCTGTATTTATGCACATGGTCTTTATTTTTCTATTACAAATATGTTTTGTAATGACATGGTGTTTTGTATACAAATGATTGTTCAATACAAAATCATAAAATAACACATTTGTGTTAAGTCTGAAAGAGTTGTCGGAGGCTTGGTGGTGGTGACGTTGATATCGAGCGACCTCAAGCTTTGTACTGTTTCTGCCGATTGTATTTCGGCTTCAAAAGTGAGAAATGTGGCGTTAATTTGTAAATATTATCTTGATAGACAAAAAGTATAAGCGTCACAACCCTTTGTTGATCACAGAGCTTGTTTTTTTGCGATCTTCCGAAAGTCTATGGGAAAAATGCCTAGGCCTTCGGTCGAGGGAACTAGCGCGGCACTTACTTCCGGGTTAGCCTACAAAAATACGATTGATTTTGCTTCTCTAAATTATACATTTAAGATTAATTGGCTAAAACAGTATTTCAAAAGCCCTGATTCATGTTGGAATATTGTCTCTAACCTTATTTACCTTCTCCTCTTTATTAGTATGTAACTATAATATTACAAAACTGCCCCTTTAACAAACTTCCACCAACAAATGCTTTTGGCTTGGCACATAATTTATAAACATAATTGTAGTCCACATTGTTGCTATATTTGGAATAATTGTAATATTCTTTATAATATTTTTATAAACACTGTACTTGTATATGTGTAATGACAATAAATCATTAAAAACAAATCTTTTTTTCCCAGATTGGGCCAATGATAATATTAATTTGGTTTCTCAATTAATCAGACCTGATGGATATTTGTTTTCTTATTTTGAATTTCTAAACAGATATAATTGACCTGTTACGCCAGTTTTGCAATCGCATTGAACGCCATTCCTGATGGGGTCATAACACTTAAAGATTCAGCCTCACTTTCCCTTTCTATAATGCATCCCTTTAATTTTGGGAATATCTGTTTTTATCCAGTTCTTCTGATCGTAACAAAAAATTTGAAGATTATTTCAATCTGAGCTGGTTTCTGTCCCATATATTGTGTCATATTGGAACGGCCAATTTGATGATATTACATGGAAAAAAGTGTGGAATCTGTCATCTAAATATTTAATAACAAACAAGGTAAAGGACATATCTTGTAAATTATACTTCATCTGTTTTATCCTACCAAGCTTTATTTTAAAATAATGTTTCCAGATATTAACTCACTATTTTCATTTTGTGATGGTTATCAACATGATTGGTTATCAATAGATAAACAAGAACAAAGCTCTCAAAAATTCTGGAGTCATGAGACAGGACACATAGTCCTATAGATTATCAAAGTTGGTAGGCATGTACTATAATATGAATTAAAACGTTATGTCGGTTCCTGAAACAATACAATCACACATACACACACTGCTCAGGGGTAGAGTTTGTGTTAACAGAAGATGTTTTATGTAGATGATGATATGAAGTCCCTTTCACAGTAACACTGACCTAGCAGGAAGAGAGAGCCTAAGCATTCATTAGAGACTTAAACCATGAATTATTCTCTACTTTCTGTATCAGAAAAGGTTGGTGTTAATCGTGCTTGAATCATCAATTTAAAATAAGATAATGCTGAATAATAATTGATTAATATTTGTCAAAACCACATAAAAGTATTTATATATGAAGTATGGTGAAGCCACGGCACCGGCCCCTTCACAGCAGACAGGAGAGTTGATGAGTTTGAGGGAGGCAAGACTTGATATACTGGTCAGGTCTAAGACATTAGAGGAAAATGTCTCAGGATAACCATTGTAGAGTCTGTAAAATTGCATTGTTTTTTTTTTACAGAGAAATTGTGCTTGAGAACAGTTTCTGACAGGTTTTAGGAAACTTATCTTTATCCTCCATATACAGCCATTTTGTGAATTTAGGAGAAATGTTGTCAAAACTTCACACAAACCGTAAAGATCACAATCATTTTTCCTGCTCAGAACAACACAGTGTGTTGAATAACCTTCCGGACCAGAGATGGTAGATCACACAGAAAAGACTAAAAAGACAGGAATCCAAATCATTTCCTGTTGCTGAATACTGATTTGACTCAAGTCGTCTGTAAGGCAACAACTTACAGAAATGATGTTACAGAGATGTTACAAATGTGTCAAGATCACTGTTACACCTGTTTATTACAGCGGCGCTTACAATAAACAGACCTGGAGTCACATTTTATATCATCCCAGACAAGGTCACCACAGAGAAAAAAGTCATACTACTGCTCCTGGATTCTGACTTCAGTGTCATAGTGTTTTTAAATCTGAGAAACCTCAAATATATTCATTTGCAGTTAAAAGCTCTTTTCACATCATCAAATCTATTAACTCAAACTAACAATGAGACAGAGAACAGACCTTCGCAACAAGATAGAAACTTTATTATTATTTTCTATTAACTTTGCTGACACACCTAAAACCTTTTATTCTTTTGTTCTTCGTAAATTTCTTGGTAGATGCACCAGACTGCACCTGGAAAGAAAACAACAGGACAATTACATTTTCTAACATAATTTTTTATATGATGATTGAAGACGCTGTTATATTATATTATCTGCATCTTAAGGTAAACACATTGTGTAAAGTGGCATTCTTAGATAGAAGTGAGGTAAATGACCGTCATATTTCATGACTGGGCTGTGAAATCAAAAGCTAAAGACAACAGCAATCCACAGATATATAGAAGCATCTCACTATAACAGAACAGTAACTGACCTTTTTGCGTTTCGGCGTCCGGTTCTCTACTTCCATTTCAGTTACTTCATCATCATCAGTCTTGAAATCATCTTCCTCAGCATTTTTCATACCATCCTTATCATCTGCTGGCTTTAAAGTAAACAAAGTGGCTGCACAGAACAAGGACACACAAACACAACGCATTAAAATTATAATATCTCATGGTCGTGTGATAATTCCATTTATGCAGCTCCACAACTCCAAATCATGCAAAATCATCAATCTGTGCCAGTGTCCAATGAAATCAGAGCATCACTAACATGGATAAAGGTCTGACATGCTGTCTTCTGAATCGCTCTTCTCCTCATCACTTAAGCTCAGGTCACATATTCCGCTGTCCTCCTTCCTCTTCCCTATATTATCACTTCCTGTGACGTCATTACGCTCTTGGGGTCTCTTTTTCTGTCGGAGACACGCCGGGATAAACTCCACACCCTGCCGAACACACTCCTCATCTGACACAAGAACAAACAACATGATGCTTAGACATCCGGCAGCGGACCTTGTTGTCTTGACATAGGGTTGGCTACTTAGGGTTACTAGACAAAATCAGATTTATATCTTACATTCCCCTAAAGCTTTCTTGTATCTTTGCCCGCTGACGTGGCGGAGAACGTGCTGCGGCACACGATTGATGTGACGTAATGTGAGCTTGCAGAAGAGATGATTGCTGAGGAAACAGGACGAACGTGTTAGTGAGCAGGTCTCAAATACGACGCAGTAGTGAAAAGCACACTAGTTCACAGTCACCTCAATAGTGCACGATGTGAAGAGTTGGGTTCCATGTTTTTTTATTGTGCATTCCAATTAATATCAATCAAACTGCAGTGATTTAAGCCATAATAACAAATAAAATACAGTTAACTCACACAAAAACATGATTTTTGAAAAAAATTTAAACTGAGTTCTCATTTTGGAACCAAACCTATTCATATATCTAATCAAGTCTGGCCAGATGGTTCACGTTAGTTTTGGCTCATTTGTCAAACTGATAAACAGCAGACAAGCTGAACCCACTGCATTGTGGGACACATTACTTCATGTATTTAATAAACTCTAAAGAAGTTTAGTTGTGTTTTATTAGTGATGGATTTGTAGGTTGTACTTACGGTTGTTTAGTGCTGCTGACTATATGAGGCTTAAACTGACTGTAGTTGAACTGTGCGTCTGCGGACAGCTGCTTGTATTTCTTTCCTGAGGTGAAATGCTGCAGTTCAGCGAGGCTGCAGGGAAGCTCGTGGCCGTTCAGTGTGCATTTGATCTGAGAAGATATAAACACGCGGACATTTACCCTGTCTGTCTGCCCACCTCACCCGTCACCTGACACCAAACACAGTCAGTCAGTCAGTCACTCACAAAACTGTACACAGTCGACGCGCATGGGTTTGAACGATTTACCTTCTTGGAGTCCGTGAGCTGAAGGAAAGGATGAGTCTGTAGAAATGTTCTCAACTCTTCTGATAAACCTTCCATCACAGCAGAACTAAAGTATCAAAAGTCAATGCGAAAAATCACAAAGTTATCATCAAAACAAGATTATAAACAGCGGCGCATGGTACAGACAGACTACTCTTCGACGTCATAAATAACGCGCCGCTGTTGGCGACACGAAAGACCTTAAACTGGAAAATAGCGCCTGTCGCAACGCCTGAAGGAAACGAAATAACGGCCGATTAAACAGCCATCACACAAATGGACACGTCCTGTATTATCTATTATACTAAATATGAATAATCATTATAATTATTTAAATATGTCGAGGTGAGACTTCAGTCTCTAAGTGTAAATTCTGATCAGGCGGATTTTATTAAGAGACAGCTCTTATCAGTCAGCTGTTGGTCAGCTGATCATGTGCAGCTCGCTCGTGATATGTATTTATTAAATAAAATTGATTAGATTGTGTTTAATACACAGAGATATACATATATAGATTATATGTTTATATAGTGTTCATAACGTTTGCTCGATTCGTGCGGTTGTCGAGACATTAGGAGATCCAACAGAGGATTATTTAACTCGAGCTCATCTATTATTAGTTGTACATTGAACAAGTATCTTTCTAAAGTCTGTTGTGGTGGACATGTCTGGACCAAACGGAGATCCCAATATTTCAGCTGACGATGGAATAATCGATGATGAAGACGAATTCAATGATGAAGGTCATCACACCATTTTGCTTTATAATAATAGTATTGTAAATATTACAATGTTGTAATGCATATATACAATGTACTTTACCTCCTCTATAAATGGCATCTATATTACACAATATTTCAAATATGACCAATGTGAACACGTACGTTTGTGGTCACCGAGTTAATCTGTGTTTTTAAATACAGAATATGGAGCAATCAATTCCATGTTGGATCAGATCAACTCCTGCCTGGATAATATGGAGGAGAGGAATGATGCACTGAATGGCAAACTGCACGAGCTGCTGGAGTCTAACAGACAAGCCAGACTAGAGTTTAGAGGAGAGCTTCATGATAGAGAAGATCAGCAGGAGCAACCTCCTCATCCTCATCCTCCTCCACCGACTGAGGATTTAAAGTCCAGAGACTCACACAATGAAGACTAGATGATTCCACCCTTTTGTTTTATCTGCCTGTCTGTTTTCTGTTGATGTTTCAGAATCATTTAACAATGCATCTAGATGTAAGTCACATTGATGTCAAGTGAATTCCTCATGTATGTTTAAGGACCAATGGAGTAGAATGTATTTGCCTATTTATTTCTGTTGTAACGGTCTAAAATGCGTTGTTTTAAGTATGTGTATATTAAGCCACTTGAGGTTGTTGCGATAGAGTGATTTTATTTGTTCAAAGGCAAAGTGCAGAAAACCTTGTTAAGTTTGTGTAAAATCACTGTAGCGCACAAACTCAAAGAGCTTACAGAACAGCAGAGAGCAATAGCATAACAGACTGTGATGTCCAATAAACAGTTGATGTATTATTATTTGAAATCTACATGTATATACAAAATATAGTTAATTTACTGCTTGTGGTTGGCAAGCACCGAACATCAATACAGAACGTGCAGTTGCATTTGCTCATGGATGTAGCATTGTGCAAATAAACCAAAGCCCTTGTAATCTGCAAATATTTTAATAGAAATTAAAATGAGTCAAATGCAAACAATCAAATCATAAAACACAAATCTCTAAATTGCTATAAAACACTCGCTTGTTCTGTTCAGCTGATGAACAAATACATTTTACATTTTTTTTATGCATTTGGCAGACGCTTTATCCAAAGCGACTTGCATTGCATGATACTATACATTTGTATTTGAGTTTGTGCAATCCCTGGGATCGAACCCATGACCTTGGCGTTGCTAGCGCCGTGCTCTAACCTCAGAGCTACAGGAAAGCTTATTTTAGAGGTCCAAAAACAAGATACTATACACACATCGTCCTTCGGGTAGTTTGAATGAACATGTACGAACACGCCGGCTGCAGGTGTGTTTGACAGGACTGTACATGTTGTACTGGCCTGCATCTCTCTGTGTAGAACACATCAGGAACGATGAGGAAACACGATGTCCAAAACATTGAACCTGCACACCAGACCAGCAGAAAACAGCATGGTCTGGATCTTCATGCAGATGTGAAGCAATGCACTTCCATCAAAACAATTATTGCGATAAAAGAGCTTGACATCTAAAATAAGAGTATAAGCATCACGCAATCGTCATCGTGAACAAAACAAAAGAAAACGTTCTCCGTTTTAAAGGTGAATCTCACAAAACTGGTCAGGAACAAATTACTTTATGCGAAAAACAATGTATTACTGATTTTGGGTGTGAAATGTTATTAATGAGATTCTGCTCTAAAAGTCAGATCACAGCGCCGGATAGTGTCCTCAGTACTATCTTTCACATTTCTTCCATTTGCTACATAATGCAGTTTGTCTGAAATCATTTACTGATTTCCTACGAGCTGTTCTCAGAAGACAAGGGTTCTTCCAGTGTAGACAGTGTGCTTTAAAAAGAATACATTTTAAATAAACAAAACTAACACCATTCATACCATTAAGAATAAAAAATGGAGACCAGTATAAAGCGGTTCCTGTTTTAGTGGCAAGAGATGTGACAATCATCTGAGCCATCAGGGCATCACACACATTAGACTACAGCAGCAGATTAAACCATTCATATTACAGACTAACATCAGATCACATGTCCAGCTCACATTTCATACAATCATTCAGAAAGAATGAAAATGAAACCAGGGCCACTTGTGAGATTATTTACATCGCAAACAAGCGCAGAACGCATGTGGGTGCTTGGGTTTGTTGCTATCATTACTCTCAATGATAATTCAACTAAATGATTGTTTTAACTAAACAGAGCAGAACAGCTATCAAGTGAAGTCAGTGTGGGAAATCTCAAATATTCTATCATTTTAATGTGACAAACTGTAACATATGATCCCAGATCAATGTTCCCACACTTGCAATGAACGCTGGGAATTAACATTTGAGATCCAAAGTGCACATCGTTAGTGTTTGCTGCGTTTGTGGTGAGCACAAAGACGGTCTCGACACCCTAAACAGTCCAATTCTCAAGAAAAACTGATCCAGGAACATAACTCACGGTCCTGCCAGTCTGTCATGAATGGTGAGATTTATCACGGCGGTCCCGATGTGTTCAGCAGACTCCCCCGCTCAGCTCTGTTCAACAGCCATAAAACATGTTAAATGCTGGTGTTATTATGCTTCGGTTAAACTAAATCAAGCAGAGACCCGAAGCTTCTCCATTCAGAAGTCTTTTAAAGAGGTTTATTAACTCACACAACAGTTTCTGTGAGCTGATCCACGTGTTGGGCTTTACAAATATCAAAAGAAGACACAAATCACCTCTCCCAAACATATCGTTGCGCTTCAGAAGACATTTAGGAACCCACTGGAGTCATCTGGATGGATGAAGGATGTGTGGCTGAACTGCTTAGCTGGATTCAAATCTACAATCACATTTCCACTTTTCAAGAAAACTTTTGGAACATTTCTGCTACATTCTATGTCACTACAAACGCCTTCACATTTCACGCCAGCATTCAAAAGGAACAAAGCACATTATTGTACTCTGCATGAACTTTAAATGACGCTAAAAACAGGCTTCCAATCGTTCTATATGCAAATTATCATTTGAGTGAACTCCGTGAAGAAGAAGCTCCGCTCAGCTCAGAATAAAGACTCGCACACCCTGCATTTGCGCCGGGGTTCTTAATACAAACAGGTTTAGTGGCACAAACCCTTCCAGACATGCTGCCAACGGAGGCCTGTTTTCACTACAGTCCTGTGCTAAAGTGGTTCCTCTCTCAGGATGAATAGCAGCTCCGATGATCTCCTCTCCCCCGAACCGTGACGTCAGTCTCAACGCCGCCTTCCTCCTCGTCCTCGCCTCTTCCCCGCACCACGACCTCTGCCCCTGCCGGCCTTCTCCTCTGGGACGCCGACAGACCTCTCGTCCTCCTTCTCTTCCTCCTGCTCTTCCGTGCCGGGCTCTTCCCCTGCGATGGCTTCTGATTGGCCGGGAGGAGCGGAGTGTGTTTGTGAGAGGACTTCCTCCGGCTCCTGCTGTTGGTTTGGGGACGACGGCTGATGGTCCTGATGTTCGCTCAGGTTGCTGGTGCTCAGTCTGTTAATGCTGATGACGGGATGAAGGGTTTGGAGCGGTGACGTCGGGATGAGGGACTCGGGTGAGGTAAACAGAGGTTCAATGGTTTCATCTGGACCGATGAGGTCTGCTGGTGGTTCTGAGGTCGAAGCCGATTCTTCGTGTTTCTTTGAGGCTTTATATTTCTGCAGACAAGGACACAAATCATACGACGAACAACAGCACACGACTTTCGACTGTTTTCTTACGCTAGTAAATCTTCAGCGTACCTTCAGGTTGTGAAAGTGTTTGGGGGTCTTGCAGTGCGCGTGTCGAGCAGAAGATTCAAAGTGATAGAAGTGATTACAGAGACGACAGAGGAAACCGGCCACGGGTACCACGAAACTAGACCCTGTGAGAGACATTTTCACACACACAACATCATACATCCATTCATGGACAGTCGCGTTTAAGAAAGTAAAAAAACAATAAAATAAGAAGCCTCATTATTACTTGTGGATCCGGTTATGAATGTTTATCTAGTATCCCTCCTCCTAATATATAATTTCAGTATGTATGATGTCATACAAGTGAACTAGAATATTGAAAAAAAATCTATTTTAAATCTTCTGAAACTGAATGACACATGACCTCTGACAATCTCAACTATTACCCACCATACACGATATCAGCGTCAAACTCCTCGTTCTCTGTCAGATCTTCCAGCGTGACCTCCATCTGCGCAGACAGACCCTCCTACAAGAGAGAGATAGAGATAGAGAGATTCACCGGCGAATCAACACATCAATAAACACACTTCAACAGAAAAGACCTACATGTTTTACCTTCCCGTCATCATCCTCCTCCCTCTCGTTGTCGCTGATGTCATCATCCTCCTCGCCCAATACTATCTCAGCGTTCAGCTCCTCCACACCGTCCTTACCAGAATCCCTCCACAACTGCAACGTTACAAACAAAACCCACTCACTTTTTAAAGCTGTAGATGTAATTGCAGGTTAGTTATTGTGCTTGAATGTGTTGCCAGCCCTGATCAAGTCATTTCTAAAGCAGAACGCATATATGTGAAGATGAAGAAGAGAGATCACCTGTTCGACTCGTTGCTTGTGTTCTTTAGTCTTCATGTGTTTCACAAACTCTCTGGGTGTGGTGAAGTCCTGCTTACAGACGGTGCAGCTGGAGGTAGATGAGCGACTACACTGCTGTACGAACACAAAACACACGCAGACATTCTGTATTATATGATTCAACAACACATACTACACTGGAGACAAATGAAAACTATAATATTTTAATATATTTATTTAATATATGAAGGCATACGATACGACCCTGTTAAATCCGGTCAATGATCAGCCAATCCATCAAATCTGGATCGCTCACCTTGTGCTCTCTGGTTTTGCGATGCTCCATCACATTGGTGGTGAAGTGAGTCTGGCAGGTGGAACACCATCTCTGCAGGCCTGGTCTCTTCTCTCTTTTAGTATAAAACAGTGCAAATAAAAGCTGTTAAAGGAGTAGTTCACCTTCCGAAGGAAAGTCCTGTCATCATTAACACGCCCGACTTTCTTTCTTCTGCAGAACACAAAAGAAGATATTTCGAAAAATGTTGGTAACAGAACAGCACAGCCCCCCTTCACTTCAATTGTATGGATACAAAACCAATGCAAGTGAATGAGGGGCTGTTAACAACATTCTTCAAAATATCTTCTTTTGTGTTCTGCGAAAGAAAGACACTCATGCAGGTTTGAAATGACAAGACTTTTCATTTTAAAGGTAAACAACTCCTTGAAGAGTTAACTTACAGAGCTAAGTTCACTGTACAGCTACTTTATTTGTCACGAAATCAAAACACAATCGCATTTCAATAACATATTTCAAATTTTAATAGTTTTTAAATAAATAAATTGTTCTTAATTTCTCATGCACAAATAACTAAAAACTCCAAAAAGTCGTACCGATAATGGTATAGAAAAACAGACAGACTTATGGTGGGTTTAATAGTATTTTGGTTTTTAATTTATAAAGGATTATTATTTTTACCTCTAGTGTTACACAACCGATTCAATTTAAACCTCTGTGACATTGCATACTGGCTCTTTTATTTTTAAGGCAGGACTATTACTGTACATGTATGCGGTACTGTACATATTACTTAAGTTTGGCTTAAGACTAGTGCCAGACTAAAATGAAATATTTGAGCTGTCTTAACTGAAAATAAATTGCCGTGACATATCAGGGCAATGTCAGAGGTGCCATTGTATTGTCTCAAGATGCACACCAGTGATGTTTTATTTTAATAAGAATTACTTAAATATCCTTATTTAACGGAGTCATAGTCTTGACTTAAGGTATGCCTTGTCTGTGAAACCAGACCTTAAATAGGTAAACGGTATCTCGGCGCTATGAAGTGTCTGGGTTGGGTCAGAAACTCACCCGTCTTTTCGAGACCCCTGTAAAGACTCCTGGACTCGTGGTAGCAGCGTCACGAGACAAGCGTTACTCATGTGCTGGATCTCCATCATCTTCTGCTGGTGACTCAGTCCGTTCATATGGCTCTGGAAATTCTGCAAATCCAAGACGCACAATATTGGCTCCTGTTCAAACTGAACTTTCTGATTTTGAAACTCAAACATCCAATCCAAGGTCAATTACAGTGGCACTCGGGATAAAGAAAAATCACACATGAGATCTCTTAATACACTCTTGTTTGTAAATGAAAGCTACATCAGATTGAGCCTTGTGATTGACAGGCGTCACAATTGTGTAGACAGTGATGAGAGGAACATGCCTGCTGGTTATGACAAGTGATGTTGCAAATATAGCAGAAGAACTTGTTGGAGGTCTCTTGCGTTCCGTCTCTGATCTCCTCTGGACCTTTGGCAGAGACTGTGGGTACATCGCTGGCGGTACTGAAGCCCGTGGCGTCATCTTCAACGTCTCTGTTTTGCTTCTCTCCGTCATGAACTGACGGTTTGGTGCATTCCATCTGCTGCATATATAAATCGAAAAGATTCAGTTTGTAATGTTAAGTTACTGATGGTTTCATTTCTTTAGGGAAAACCCCCTTTTGAATTTGGGATCACTTACTCATGGCTGGTTTGCTGAACTGCACAATATATTAAAAGAATTGAAACGTCCCAAATGTGCATATCACAATGCTTTGCAATAACTGTATATTATAAAGTCTATTTTAGGTAGATGCAGATAGCAGAGAGACAGACGCAGAGACACTGATGCTTTCTTTTTCCACGAGCAATGTCAAACATGAATGTTAGTGGTGGTGATTCAATTTTCATTTTTTAAATACGCTTTAAAAACTTAAACATTTATTTATATAGCAGATGCTTTTATTCAAAGCGATTTTATACATGTTGTATATATGAGTTATCAGTCACATATTGTGCATCACGTTATTTAAAGTTTCTCTTTGATATCATCGCATTACTGCACCTTCTCTTCAAACTCATTCGAGACTACAGTAGATCTTCCCCAATAACATCTTCAGTATTATTTCTAACTAACCGTGGCCACTTGACTCTGTTCATGTGCTTCAGCGGCCACCGGCTCCACGCTCCCGCCCTCCTGCAGCGTGCACTCTGAAACACAACAGACACGTTCACACTCGCATTCTGTGTTGATTACAGCGAAATTCGACATTACTGTAAACCTGTCGGGCACAACAGGTCAAATCTCCTCTACCTTCAGGATCTGGACTCTTATATTCAGCGCTGTTTACTGATTCTTCTGTGGCCACGGGTTCCTCAGACCTGCACAGAGATGGTCATCGCATGATCACATTTACACATCTATCCAAAGTCACTTACAGTCAAGACATCCGTTTAATTACTTTGTGTTCCCTGAGAATCCAACCCATGCAGAGATGCCGGAACTCATGATAAACAAACTCACAACACATTTTACTTTGAATAAGTTCACCAAGGAAATGGAACAAACATTCATTTCAAAGCGGTTTATTCACTGACTCGTACCCTTCTGTTCTCTGTTTTTTGGCAGCTGGCTCTTCAGGCTGATCAGAAGTGGATGGACATCCCGGATCGGCTACACCTGCTGCATCATCCACTGATTAAAACAGAAACAGAATTCATAACACTGATTTCTATGCGGAAACGTCATAAATGTAGTGATGTGATATCTCTGCACACCTCTGCTGCCGCTGGCTTCTGATTGGCTGTCGCTGCTCCCCGTAGGTTTCTGCTCGATCTCTCTTTTTCTGTCTGGTTGACGTGACTGAAAATCCTGCTGAAATTGTGTTAGAAAGACAGTGTTAGATCAAAGACGTCATGGCGTAACAAACCCCAATGAGAGCATTGAGAGCCCCCAATGCGGCACACTTCAAAATAAAGACATTACACTTTAATTGCCCAAGTATTTTATCCTGAAATTCTTTAAATGGACTCTGCTAACTCAGGAGACAGATGGAACTGGAGCTTTATTCAGTTGTTAACCAGTCATTATACTCACATTGTTGAAGTAACGTGCGTGTGGGCTGAAATGTCGCGGGTATCCCATATGTGGAGTTTTGATGGCCACTCCCATTGGAACAGGCCCGAGGAGAGACGCTCTGGATCCAGGAGCAAAGAACTGTGGGAACTGCTGTCCACCCATGGCAAATCCACGCATGCCACCGGCTTGAGAGAGGAGAAAATCCCCATTACAAATCAGCATAATTCACCACAGCTACAAGAAGATGCTTGAGGTTAATTCAAAAAGGCTTATTTTCCTTCATGTAACATATTTTATTTTCCATAGAGAGAGAGATTCTTTCTTCTGAAGTTCCAGGTTTGAACAACTCTTTAGATTTGACTACATGTACTATGCATGTGACACGTGCAGTTACCCTGTATCTGTTGCATCAGCAGAGCCCCTTGCAGCATGGGATTGTGTCCGATGATGGTTTGAGTCGCCGAGCAGAGGTTGACCATACGGGCAGGAGGTGGTGCTGCGGTGGGCACACCCATAGACCTGTTTCATAAAAAACAAACCCATGCATTAAATTCGCTGTTGAAAATGTACAATAAGATGAGACAAATAATAATACACATGTGCGATTTTACAAACAGTCAATCTTTCATTAAATTAGAAGCGCTGGTGCTTTATTAGAAAGCAGAATTGTTTGTTTCCCCAAGATTCCTGCCGCAGCATCTTACCGTGCGGCCTGATGGTGATGGCTGATGTGATGACCAGGTGGAGGCTGAGGTGGTGGAGGGGGTGGTGGCGGCGGAGAGGCCGTCTGCTGCTGAAACAGCTGCTGCAGCTGACGCAGATGCTGATGAAACTGCTGCTGTTGCTGATGAGAGTTAAACATGCTGAAGTCTGACTGTCGATATCAATCGCCGCATAGATTCACAACTTCAGACACTGAAAAGTGAGGGGAAAAGAAAAGAATTGATACCATCTTTGATAGTTAGGGATAAAGGCTAGGGATGCACCGATATGTAAAGTTTGGCCAATAACTGATAATTCTTCAACATTGGAAGCCGATAACAGATATATTGGCTGACCCACAGTCGCTAAATATTAATACAAAATTCCCTAAGACTGAAAGGCAAAAAGTGGACAGCTGCTTTTATTTGAAACATTGACTGCAGAAAACAAGGTCACCTTTAATTCTCTTGCTTCCCCTGCAAATCACGTACCAAACCTACTTTACACTAGTTAACGGTTCTTTAACCTTCAAACTTTTTAGGTACACTTTTTATTTAATAAACAATTATAGATGTTCTTCCAGAGCAACCCAGATAATTGTTCTTAATAGCCACGAGTCTAACGGGACAGAAAGCATTCAGACAGCAGTCTGATTCAAACAATATTGCAGTATTCAAACGATAATTTACACATTCATAAATATTGTATAATGTATTACATACTGTTCCAACATCTACAATGTTTTGCTAATAGCAGTAAGTGATTGACCACGACAGAAAGATAGTCCTGTGCTGTATTTTAACTGTGAACAGTGTGCAGCCGAAGAAGTAAAACCAGAGGAAATCATTTATGATTTATCATCGACTATAATATATCGGCCTAAATGTTATTATTTGCCGATACCGATAACATTAAAAATGACAAATCTTTCGGCCGATAATTTAGCGTGCATCCCTAATAAAGGCTCTGTTATAAAGCATCTGTTATGTATATTAACAAACACTTTATAATAATTTTATGATAAAATGGACGACCAAGGATGGATATGAACAACTCAGTTGTTTCTTGTACAATGACTTAAGTAAAACATATGGAAAAACATATTGCTACAGACGTGTAGAATATTATGGTCCCTAATCAAACATGAATCGCTAATTTGAACTTCATTCGAGAGCAAGTGCATAAAACAAACCCCAAAAGGTATTCCTCAAAAATCAAAACAATCTCCACAAAAGATAGATTTCAACATCTGCTCATTTGAACAATTAGAATCTGAATGAAAAAAACAAAAACAAAAAGACTAACGTTGTCTCAAGACCTCGCTGTCTTCATAGACAACATAATAAAGAGCAGCCTGGGTTCCAGACTGCAGCAGATGTCAACAAATGCTATCTATATAGGCGACTCATCAGACTTTGACAACCAGTCATAATCCCTTTATGTGTGCTATGTGCTAACTGCTAGCTGTCATAACACACGACAACACCAGCTGCATCCGTCACATTTTTTTTTTATGTTCACATTTGGCAGTGCCGTGTCGATGTGTTTGTGGTGTGAACTCTACTCACGAACTTTAATCCCAGGGTGATGAGTTTAAAAGAAGAGAAAACAGAGGCAGCCTGTTGAAACAACTCTTGTGATTAGCGTCTGCGCTAACACTCACTCGCCGGTAGCAACAGCGGCAGTACGAGAGCGACAGTGACACAGCGCTCAGGACAGCGCCCCCACAGGACTGGAGGACATGCTATATAAATGACTACTGCATGATCTCTGGGCTACAATACAATTTCTAGTTCTAGTAATGAAACACGCTGCACTACCACAGACATTTCAGCACCATGGAGAGGTCACATCAATAAACGTGTCACAAACTGTAGTCATTTAACACTGGTATTTTAAAATATGTATTTAGAAAATAAAATAAAACTAAATATATAACTAAATTGTTTGATTTCCCTTAAAAAAATCCCTTTGACTATATATTTCCCTCACAAAAAATACAGTTTATTAATTAGAATTTTTATTTGATCAAATTATAAGTAAAAAGATGTGACAATGGAACGCTTGTTAGTATTATTAATGTTAGAAAATAATCAAAAGGACTATTATTTTTATGAAGTTATTTTAACCTATGTTCTGCAACCTTTGACAGTGTTTTTATACTTCTATAAAACCAATCTTCAATCATTTATTTATTGTGCTCATAACTACTAAGCCATTATTATATTTATTCCTCTAATGGTGAAAGTGACACTTCACCCAAAAATGAAAATTCTGTCATCATTTACTCACCTTTGACTTGTTCTAAATCTGTATAAATGTATTTATTCTGTTGAACACAGAAAAAGATATTTGGAAGAATGCTTATTACCAGACAGATCTTGCCCCCCATTGACTCCTGTAGTTGAAACAATTACTTTATCTTTTTTTTTTGTTCTGTTGAACACAAAAGAAGATATTTTGAAGAACGTAGGACAGCAAACAGTTCTGTGGCACTTTTGACTACTATTTTTTCCTACTATGGGAGTCAATGGGCAAAATCTCTCTGGTTATAAGCATTCTTCTAAATATCTTTTGGAACAACTCGAAGGTGGGTAAATGATGACAGCATTTTCATCCCTTTAACATCTCTATTAGGTTAACCATAAAAAGAGGTATGGCAGCATTTGGACTTGTAAAACTGCGCCAGCTAGTGCCACAAAAACAGCTCTACAAAAAAACTGCACACTGAGTGTCAATCTGTCTGGTTTGTGTGTAGCCTCTAGAGAGAGAGAGAGAGAGAAGAGAGAGAGAGCGAAAAGCAGCTCATTATCTCAGAGGGACTGCAGAGACACACAGAGCCTCAGAACAATCAATGCAGAAATAAAGCATCACAAAGGCGCAGCATCACCGGAACATCTCGCGCAGGGTGATCGGGGCCGTGTTTTATCCGGGAAGAGCTCGAGCAGGTGCGGATCGTCAGGATGGGGAACCGCGGGATGGAGGATCTGATTCCTCTGGTGAATCGCATGCAGGACGCGTTCTCGGCCATCGGTCAGAACGCGAATCTCGACCTGCCGCAGATCGCCGTGGTGGGCGGACAGAGCGCCGGCAAGAGCTCCGTGCTCGAGAACTTCGTGGGAAAGTGAGTCGTTTATTGATGACGTTTGTGTATTTTTGTCGTGTTCGCAAATAGATATTATATCTACATCGATATTTTAAGTATTTGCTTATATAGAGATACAAAAATCTAATATAGGCCTAAATACAATGTATATACAATATGGCGACAGCACAGACTACATCTATATGTATTTGATATTCGGTATATTCTATAATATTTCAAATTCCTCAATCGTGCCTGCAGTCGTACTCGATATTCAATAAATAGGCCTATGTATTTATGCAAATGGAAACAGAAATATAAAGTAGAATATACAATGTTGCAAATGATTCATGATGAATTATTTTTATGTCCTTGTATATTGTACCCCTAGAGTAATTCTCCATTAGGCTTCAATTATATTTTAAGGTCACTCTGAGGATCCTAGATAACCTTTAGATGTTATTGAGTCATGAGGAACATCCTCAGCATCACTTCCTGCATTCAGAGCAGCTCAATCTTGTTATGTAATGCATCTCAATATTCTTTTAAAGGTAAAGTGATTCTTCACTGTGTACTGGTGGTGATGTATCTGGCTGTTTTCCTGTGTCACTGGCGTCTTTATACTGCTAATAGATTGACAAGGTCATAACGCTTCTAAACAGATGAAAATACAGTAACCTTCGGCAGTTCTGCGCTCACGGTGGAAAGGCAAAGGCGGATGCTGCGATGTGCTTTCGCTGCCTGTGCGGTACCAGATGGGCCTCCAGGATTGTTTACTGGAACCTGGCTGTAATGACAGCCGACAAGCAACACAGTAACCGCACATCCAATTGTTCTCCGTCTTGACGGTTTCAGAACAACTTTCATTTTAAGTAAAAGCATTTTGGGTTCTTGAGAAAGGAAAGAAAGAAATGGTTCTTTGAAGTACCTTTGTCTGAACCTCTCATTGCATCTTCATTTTTAGAGATTGCAGAAAATAGATGTGTGCTTTTCCATACAGTCTAAAAACAAACGATGGGTTGTTTCAAAGCATGACTGGGTAAAATATGGACATTTTCTTGGCTAATTCAAACCAACGGTTGGGTTCGTCCAGATTTGGAACATGTAGCATATCTGAGCGTATTGACAGTCTTGTCCCTAAAAAAGAATTCCTGGTTACAATATTCAGCATCAGTGTATCATACATACATACATGAGGACATGTGGTCCAGCGTGACCTTACAGGAGGACTTATCTGCCGGTCTTCTTGTTTTTCTCTGCGAGCCGGGAAGGTTTTTGTCTGTTTGTTGTTTGTTGCACACGTGTCTCTGAGGAGATGCTGTTCTTCTGTCAGCTTATCTGAACGACTCCATCGCAGGCTGCATGATTCAGCAAGCGTCGCTCCTGATGCGGGCCGTGTGCAGCGTGCTGATAGGTTAGAAGAAAACATAACAGCGTCCCTTATCTTAACAAGCCACTCATCATTCATGCCCAGAGCATCAAACAAGTTATCAAATGAGCGATGATGATAATATAACATCACTGCTAAAATGAGCTGTTGGGGCTGATGAGGGACTCATCAGCTATTTGTTCCCGTGTTATTTAAAATCTGGTCTAGTGAACCTCATCATTATCTCTGGCAGTCTTCTTCCGTCTGCTCGAGCGGCTGTTATTCCGAAGCGCAATTATTATCTTGAGAAACTAATAATTATTCGTCTATTTAAAGAACGCGTGTTATTTAAGTACTCGCTTAAAGTCCCAGTGAAATTCCAATTGCTATTTTTTCATGAAATGTTGCAGCGTTTATTGTAAAAAGTTGATCAATGTGAGTCGTTCTCTTTTTAAAATTTGTGTGGCCTCATAATCTTCAGTTAAAATCTGAAAATGCACTTCCGCCCTGTAGTGACATCCATCTCAAATGATGTATGTTAGACGGCTTGGGCGGAGCATCCGTTAACTCCTCCCCTTCAACTGTCAATCTACTCCCAGTTCCATTTCAAAATGCAACGTCTGTTTTTACACGTCCAATCGCTGAGCCCACGCCGACTATTTTCTCATTCCAAATTCCATTTCACTCGGAAATGCGTCAAAATACGGAAGTAAAAACGACCTTAACTTCCGGTGCACGGGGACTTTAAAGCCGGGGCCGTGTCATTTTCGCATCACCGAATGAAATGCAAAAATAATGATGGTTTTCAAACAAAATTCTAAATATATAGCGCAACATCTAGTGGATGTTTCTGCACTGTAGATGAGTTCATTTGTGTTCTCAGACATACAATCATTCAGGGCTTTGGGATCTTTTGGCCTTTATTAAGCGGCTTCACGTTGATCTGTTGTGCTTTTAATAGAACATTGGTTCTACATTCACAATCTACTGACACCAAAGTCATTGACCACTCGTATGTACATTAAAATATGTGTTGTATATATACTGCAAATATACTGTATTTTGTAAACAAAGTGATACCCTGTTGAAAAAAACAGCACATGATGCTGGTTTGTAATGGCCATTTGCTGGTTCATTGCTGGTATAATCTGGTCAAACCAGCATCAAAACATACCTAACCCAGCATATGCTGGTTTCTCAACAGGGACAGTATGTGCACTAAAGGGTTTCCATTCAATGCTTGTTTAAGTGGTGTGATGTCCTCACTTGTTAAACACCATGAAGGTTACTGTCTAGTCCTCTTGTTTCGGCCTACAATGGATTGTTTTGCGTTCATGACCTTGTGTTACCTGTGGTCTGATGTGTCCTGTGGATCTTCATCTGTATATTGAGATCTTGAAAAGACTTCGGCTGTTTTCAGTGCAAGATGAGAGAGAGTGCAAATGTGAACAGAACGCATGAAAATCGTATGGGTCTGATATTTGAAGTGGAATGAGTTAAGCTGAAATGTTTAGAGAGAGAAAGATACAAACATTTTGTTGTAAGTAACCTTAAAAGATGAATTTTCTATGCAGTATAACGAAGATGTTTGGTGAGTGACAGCACACGTCTCAGTGATGAAGGGACACAGTGTTCTTCGTCTTCATTTATGAGCTTCAGCGTGTTTGTCCGCCTTCTGAACGCGTACACATTTTTCCTGTCAAGCCATAATGAAGTTCTTTGACAGATGATGGATGATATTCTCTAACGGGGCGTTTGGGTGGATCAATGTGACTGGGAATTACTCTCGGCCAAATAATCCATTTTAAAAACACAAATGTTGTGCATACATATGTGTGTGGGAATTCATGTCAACATGAATAGATGGATGTAAGTAACGACTTAAATCGACCCAAAAATGAAAATGACATCATGATTTACTCACCCCGAAGCTCTATGTCTTTCACAAAGAAAGATATTTAGACGAATGTTAGCAACTGAGATTTCTGGAGTAGTCGACAACTGGTAGTCAATGGTGCCCTAGAACTGTTTGCTTTCCTACATTCTTCAAAGTATCTTCTTTTGTGTTTTAACAGAACAAAAAAATATACTATAATGTTTCTACTATGGTAGTCAATGGTGCCCCAGAAATGGCAGTTGCTAACATTCTTCCAAATATCTTTCTTCGTGTGACGTACAACAACTTAAGTATGAGTGATTCATGACAGAATTTTATTTTTGCGTGGACTATCCCTTTAAAGCATGACGATAATCTTCAGCTGATGTTGTGAATGAAGCCGGTCCGATGGGATGTTTCAGCACCATGGACAGCTCCCACAGGACCTCTCAGCGAATGAATCATTCCCAGAATTCCTTGCACGAGACGTTTGGTGTTTTGAGCCAAACTAAGATAAAAACTAGCTCAATATGATCAAACAGATGGAGCTGTCTATTTCTAGAATGGTTGACGGTACTTTATGAAAGCCATTGTCAAATAAGAAAGTGTGGCCACATATCTACACTTTACGCTTTACCAACGAACATATGATTTAGAATTCAAAATAAAATGATTTGTGCTAAAAGTACTCTGAGCAAAGCTTCTCAAGATTGCCAACAAACGGCAAAAGTAACTGTGAATCGGTGAGTTACATAATCAACTAGAGATGTATGAAGGATTATGTTTTTAAATGATGATATGACTCATCTTCTGTTCCCAGCCTGTTTAATCGCCCTGTGAGAACAGAGAATCGCTCAGTCTCAAAGTCATTTTCTCTCACATTCTTCATTAAGCATCTTTAACCGTTCGGCTGCCGTACAGCGGGCACACAGACATCTCTGTCAATCAGTGATCAAATTGATTTTTTAAAAATCATGTTAAATCATGCGCCAATAAAGGTCCACTCGGAAACTCTCCTTCAGAACATTCTGCTCTTTGTATGCCGTGAATTTTTCAATACTGCAATATGTAAACGCTTTATTGAATCCGGGATGCCTTCTTTTAGGAGCTCATTGCGTCTGGTCGTCTTGTGGTTGTGAATTTGAGCCGGGCTCAGGGATTAACGCTAATCTGTTGGTCCGTTTGCTCAGTCTGGAGTGCTTTAATCTGACGGGTTCCTTCACCTGAGTGTGTTTGGGTGAGCGTTCCGCACAGTCACTATCATATATATCAGAATTACATCAAATTAATGATGTCTGATATGATTTGCGTGCCGCGTGGCAAACATCAGCGGGGATTATGTGCGCTTGTAAATGAAGCCAATATTAAACTCTGCAGTGTGTGGTCATGTTGTCCTTCTCCCTTCAGTAGGGACGTTTCTCGACCACGGTTGTCATTGAAGACACACACACGCACACACACAGAATGGGAGCAGGTGGTGGTGTGTAGGGTGTGATTTAACCAGTCCAACCTGCAGGTCTATCAAGCAGTAGGGCATTTACTAAAGTCATCTGAAGGACAAAGCCATAATTCCGCTCATCATGAATGTCTCTCTCTCTCTCTATCGTATATCCAGTTGAACCGGGGTCGTCTCTGTGTTTTTTCTGTGTTTGCTGCAACATGCGTGTGTGTGACGGTGCATGCAGTGGGGGAGGAGGCGGAGTTCGGGGATTAGATTGAGAGGGCGGGTCCATCGGGCCTGTCCGTCATCTCAGCTGCTCGCAGACGCAGGGGGATGGGCGAGAGAGAGAGAGAGTCACATGTTTTCTCCTCCTCTGTGCTGCGGGGGGTTTGACACATGCGCTGGCGTGTGTTCAGCTTCAGCTGGTACTGTAAAGTGTCGCTGAGCGCCGGGGCTGATGGGATGCGTGAATCTCATGAGATTTGCTCCAGTCACCCTAAAATAAAAGACATTTTAAATGAATTACAATGTTTTATTGGCATTATTTGTATGTTAATTAAGTAAACCCCTCACACACAAATTATTCTAAAACGGTCATGAAAAATCCAAGACTAACCATACAAATCTGATGTGTGTAGTTCTTAAATACTAATTGTATATATATTTAGTATCATATAGGGTATAGCGTATATACCATTTCAATATATTAGGATTTTAATGTCATTACGGTAAGCCACTGACAATTGGGGAAGAAGAAAATTATCTTTTAAAAAATGATAAAAAAATGAATTTTAGAAAAATGTTCGTCAACCTAACATGGGCTTTATTTTATCCATGCCACAATTTATAATTTCTTTGAATTTTGGAGTGAAATAAAAGTTATATGATGGATTCTTTAATGTTACAGAATCATATCAGACACATCTGCCACCTACATGCATCTGGTTAAGGAGACATTGGATGTGATGAGACATTTATTTATGTGCTATCAGATCAATATTGAACGTTTGCTGTTGAGGGGAGCAGATAGATTGGGCTAGTCCATATGTTCCTCCATATGGCATTTTTACGTTGTCACACGAAGTTGCAGGAACAGCATCTATCCAGATCAGAGAGATCTCTTCTGGACAATCTGCTCATAGATGAAGAGTAAAGAGCTCCATTGATCAGCTTCTGCTGTATGTACACATCATTCTTACTCAACATATTTCTTTTCTCAAGTCAACAAAAAACGTCAACTGAAACTTAAGTATTATTACCCAATCTGCACAGAGAACGCAAACAGTGACATTAGCGCAGTGTTTTCAATATCTAGTATAATAGTAAGTAGCAGGGCCTGTATTATTGATATTTGAATGCAAGAACAAAACATCGTTTCATCATTTTAACTCTGAATCATGAGTGCACACTCTCATTCTTTTTTTATTTGATCTTTATGTGGGTAATTCAAGTACACTTACATGGCCTTTGACAGCAAATAAATAGTATCGCATATCTGCATGTCTTTACAACATAAAGGCGGTAATATAGGCAAGGCAAGTTTATTTATATAGCACATTTCATACACAATGGTCATTCAGAGTGCTTTACATAAACATTATTAAAATAATCATCTAAAATAATCAAGGGATTTAAAACCTTTAAAATTATATTAAAAAATTAAAAGTTAATTAAAACAGTTTAGAATAAACTGATTATACATGAAGTATAGTGCAGCCTGTTCGGACAAGGCACAGTGCTCATACAGTAAATGCACAGCTAAAAAGATGAGTTTTGAGTCTGCATTTAAATGTTGATAATGTTTAGGCACATCTGATCTCTGATTCCAGCTACGGGCAGCATAAAAGCTAAAAGCATATTCCCCTTGTTTAGAGCGAACCCTTGGTATATCTAATGATCTAAGTGGTCTGATAGGTTTATATTTAGTTAGCATTTAAGCCAGTGTAGGGATCTAAGGATTGCTCAGGTTTTCTGGTTCTAGCGAGAATCCTGGCAGCAGCGTTCTGTTTGAGCTGCAGCTGTCTAATGGTTTTCTTGGGAAGGCCGTTGAGAAGTCTTGACTGGAAACGAAATAAACAAACCTTGCAATGTTTTTGAGATGGTAGTATGCTGACTTTGTTACCGCTTTAACATGACTACTGAAACTAAGGTCTGACTCCAGAATAACACCAAGATTCTTGACTTGATTTTTAGATGTTTGACCCCTAGAGTCAAGGTATGCATTCACCTTGAGAACTTCATCTTTGTTTCCAAATACAATGACTTCAGTTTTCTCCTTGTTTAACTGAGGACAGTTTTGGCACATCCAACTGTTCATTTCATCAATGCATTGGCAGAGGGAGTCAATGGGGCTGTAGTCATTTGGTGATAAGGGTAGAGAAATCTGGGCGTCATCTGCATAGCTGTGATATGCAATATGGTTCTTTATCATTGTTTGACTCAGTGGGAGCATATACAGGCTGAACGAGATTGGTGCAAGAATTGGGCCTTGTGGGACGCCGCATGTCATTGACGTCCACTTGGACTTATGCTCTCCTATACTCACATTTACATTGAAAGTATACGCTGGACTTATTAAATTATTAACCTTTTTAAACTCACTCTCATTATTTTAAACAAACCAGATTTGCTAGTGATTTTATATTTTGATTGTAAAGTGAAAAAAAGGCCTTTTCAAAATCAGTGTCAGTTTTTCTGAATTTACTATTTATAGGTGTGTGTGAGGTAAAATGAGCATTGTTGTTACATTCTGTGAATTACTAACAACATTTCTACCAAATTTCAAATAAAAATATTGTTTCTATTTGCAGAAAATTTTAATTTACGTGTCTTGTCATGCCGTCAGTCTTTCACATTGCTGTTGGATGACAGAGATTTGGTTTTGTTGAAATTCAACAAACACTGGACTGAAATGAGCACAATACATCTAGAAGTGATGATCACATGAAAATTTGGAATGGGTCGTAATGTTTTTACACGACCGTATATATGACATAGAAGCAGGTGATGAGAGCCGCATGACCTGAGATTTACCTGCTCTAACATCCTCACCTGTCGTCTGTTGTACAGGGATTTCCTCCCGCGGGGTTCTGGGATCGTCACCCGTCGTCCTCTGGTCCTGCAGCTTATCAACAGTCCCACAGGTGAGTCTGGTCTCCTGGTTAGGTCAAACTCATGCTACAGAATGAAAACAGACATAAACCGTAGTGCTGTGATGTGCTGTGCTTTGGTTTTCTCTCCTATAACATCTGTCCTCGTGTCCTCTCAGAATATGCAGAGTTCCTTCATTGCAAAGGGAAGAAGTTCACAGATTTCGATGAGGTGCGACAAGAGATCGAGGCGGAGACGGATCGCGCCACGGGCCAGAATAAAGGCATCTCGCCCGTGCCCATAAACCTGCGGGTGTGCTCTCCAAACGGTCCGATTATCTCTCTCGCTCTAGCATCTTATTCATATTGATTTGTTTTGACATTAATATTTGTCTTGTCTGTGTGTTTTTTGCAGTGCTGAATCTGACGTTGGTGGATTTGCCAGGAATGACCAAAGTTCCAGTGGGCGATCAGCCGGCGGACATCGAGCAACAGATCAAAGACATGCTCATGCAGTTCGTGACTAAAGACAACTGCCTTCTGCTCGCCGTCTCACCCGCCAACTCCGATCTGGCCAACTCTGACGCCCTGAAGATTGCCAAAGAAGTCGACCCGCAGGGTACGCGTGTGCGCTCTTGACTAGCGATAGTTCACCAAAACTGAAAATTCTGTCATCATTCATTAACCTCTTGTCACATAGAACCTGTATGACTTTCTATCTTGTGAAGAAAGTTGGTGACCGAACATCAGACTGATGTTCAGTCACCAACTTTCTTTATAATATCTTCTTTTGTGTTCTGCGGAAGATAGAGCGTCATACAGGTTTGTATAAGTGATGACAGAATTGACATTTTTTCATTTTCATCACTTTAAGAAGACGATGACATATATGCTCACTTTGCTTTGCCAATATTTAAACACAGAATATTTGAAGAACAACACGACCAGTTTTAAAACACAGGAGAAAGATCCTGTATGGAACCAGAGGGTGTAGTTAGGAGATCTGCCAGCAGGGGCGCACTGGGCCATGTTTAAACCAAACCGTGATACCTGCTGAATCGATTTAATGCATTTCAAAGTCATATTTTGGTATTTTAGAAAAATAAGAAGTACACTTAACATTTTTATCTTCTAGTTCCAGAAAAGATCTCAATAACGTGTGCATGTGTTCATGATACTGTGTGTGCAGGTTTGCGTACTATTGGTGTGATCACCAAGCTTGATCTGATGGATGAAGGCACAGACGCTCGCGACATTTTGGAAAACAAGCTGCTGCCGCTGCGGAGAGGTGAGACATCAGAACCCAACACCTGAACTTTTCTCCTTATAGTGAGATATTATAAGCTCACTGACTCATTGTGGTGCTCATGTATGCAATAAAGGTTCGAATTTGGCCTTCAATGCCCTTCCACGGAACCAAACTATATCAAGATTGGCGTGTTGAGAAAAAGAGAAGGACTCAGAGAGAGAGAGAGAGAGAGAGAGAGAGAGGAAAAATCATTGTCTTGATTTCAATGACACATCTGGAAAAAGCATTGCTTTCTTTCTTTGCTCAGCAATAAAGTATATTTATGGGAAACTCTTAGTCGGTGAGAGAAGTTTTTTCCACTCTGAGCTCACGTCCTCACGAGAGGTTTTCCCATCAAACCAGTCTTCACCTCGCCCGCCGCCGCGTTCTGCTCATGTAATATGGCGCAGCGCGTGAAACCGCAGGAATGCTTCAGAAGGATCTCGACCTTCAAACGCTTGAGAGAACTTCACCGGAGTTTAACCTTCTCTCTCTCGCATCGGCTCTCTTCACCCGTTTACCATCAGAGAGAAAACACTCAGAGATGAGATCTCTCGCCCGGACATTAATGAGATGAAAAAGAGTGCCAATGGAAAGTTTTAAAGTCCCTGTGGACCGGAAGTTGCGATCGTTTTCACTTCCCTATTCCGACACATTTCCGAGTGAAAAGGAATTTCAAAGGAGGTTTTTCACTGCGAATTGATTGGATGTGCTGTTGCATTGATTTTGAAATGAAACTGGCAGCAGACTGACAGTTGAAGGGGAGGAGTTAACGGATGCTCCGCCCAAGCCGTCTGATTTAAATCGCTTGAGATGGATAGGCATTGGATGGTGCATTTTCAGATTTTAACTGAAGATTATGAGGGCACATGAACTTAAAAAGAACATGACACACATTGATAAGCTATTTACTATAAACGCTGCGACATTTCATGTAAAAGAAGAATTGTCATTTTTTATTTCACTGGGACTTTAAGTCTCATCTGCGTCTCGGATATTGCTCCTGTGGAGAGGAGTCAAAAATCTCACATTAAGAGTTTCAGAAGAGATGTCAACAATGAGCTCAGATTTGTCAAGTCTGCAGTCAATATTAGTGAAGATCTCAATATGAACTCAAAGGTTTTGTGTGTGTGTACTGAAGGTTACATCGGTGTGGTGAACCGCAGTCAGAAAGACATCGACGGGAAGAAGGACATCCACGCTGCCATGGCCGCCGAGCGGAAGTTTTTTCTCTCTCATCCCAGTTACAGACACCTGGCCGATCGCATGGGGACGGCGTACCTGCAGAAAATTCTCAATCAGGTCAGATGATCACAACTGGACATTTGGGAATGACACCTTATGAAACCACAAGATCGATCCTTAATCTTTCTCTCTGCCGCAGCAACTGACCAATCACATTCGAGACACGCTGCCCGGCCTGCGCGCTAAACTCCAGAGCCAGCTGCTGTCCATCGAGAAAGAGGTGGAGGAGTACAAGAACTTCCGTCCAGACGACCCGTCCCGCAAGACCAAAGCCCTGCTGCAGTCAGTGACACACACACATCAGACACGTCTGATCTACATTCTCATTTACAATAAACGTGTTGAGGGGTGTCTGTGTGTTTCAGGATGGTTCAGCAGTTCTCTGTGGACTTTGATAAGCGTATCGAGGGTTCTGGAGATCAGATAGACACGTATGAGCTGTCTGGAGGAGCCCGAATCAATCGCATCTTCCATGAGCGCTTCCCCTTCGAGCTGGTGAAGGTACGTGAGGAGTCCACACACACACACACACACACACCTCAGTGGTCTGTGAAGACACACATTTATGTGATGATGTCACAGGCGGATGACATTAGTGCGTTTCAGCCTCTGTGCCTCTGAAAGGCCGATCTCTGTTGGTCTTGAGCCACAGGACATAGAGACCCTTCAAGAGTCTGGACACTCATGTTTTTATGTGAAAGACTCTCTCTCCCTCTCTCTCCCTCTCTCTCTCTCTCTCTCTCTCTCTATGTCTCTCTCTCTCTCTCTCTCTCTCTCTCTCTCTCTCTCTCTCTCTCTCTCTCTCTATCTCTCTCTCTCTCTCTCTCTCTCTCTCTCTCTCGCTCACTCGATCATTCAGTGGTTGTAGCTGGTGAGTCACGCAGCAGGACTGCAGCTCCTCTGGGCCTGAGCGCAGCTTTTATGAGAAAAACATTCTGCTTGGCCTGGAAAGAAACACAACACACACACAAAACACACGCACCCAAGCACACACAAAACACGCACACACAAAATGCAAGCACCAGCACAAAAGTACACACACAAAACACACGCATCCAAGCACACACACACAACACAAGCACGCACACACAAAGCTCAAACACGCACACACAAAATGCAAGCACCAGCACAAAAGTACACACACAAAGCACACGCACACAAAACACACGCATCCAAGCACACACACACAACACAAGCACACACACACAAAGCTCAAACACGCACACACAAAAGCAAGCACCAGCACAAAAGTACACACACAAAGCACACGCACACAAAACACACGCATCCAAGCACACACACACAACACAAGCACACACACACAACACAAGCACACACAAAGCTCAAACACGCTCACACACAATACAAGAACCAGCACATAAGAACACACACAAAACACACATACGCAAATACGCACACACACACACACAAAACACAAGCACACACACATACAAAACAAACGCACCCAAGCTCACACACAAAACACAAGCACACACACATACAAAACAAACGCACCCAAGCTCACACACAAAACACGCAAAAACAAAACACAAGAGCCAGCACGAAAGCACACACACAAAACACACATACGCATATACGCACACAAAACACACACAACACAAGCACGCACACACAAGCAGAAGCACACACTGTTTCAGCCCACTGGAAGTGTTTCTGTTTTTACTCTCTTACAGTTTTTTTCAATTGCTAAGAAGCGTTTGCCAATTCTTAAAATACTTTTTCTAAACTCTTAACACAGCAACACACCTACATCACACAATTAGCCAAATAGTAAATTTTCTGACCAGAACCACAGTTTGTTAAATAAATACAAACTCTACATTTCAAAACCCTTAAAAACGTTTTCAATATACACTAACTCTATCAAAACACTGCAAACCCGTTTCAAAATCGAATCATTCGGTCAAAACTTTAGCACTCGTTTTCTATCCAACATGAACACATAGTCAATCATACCGCAATGACTGTCAAAATACTAACAGTTGGTGGCATTACAAAAACTGCATTACTTGTCATGTTTCAGTTCTTTCTGTATAGAACATACAGTATGAAATCTTTTTTTTTCATTCATCAGTGTGTGTGTGTGTGTGAGATCCATGGTGCATTAGATGTGTACAACATAATATCTAAATGTGAAAGGGTCATCATACTTTATAGAATGTACAACTGGAAAAAAAAAACAGTAAGCGACAGAATTGCTGCAGTGAAGACTTTATTAGCAATATGAAATTACTGTCAGTGATCAAAACGGAACAAGGACAAACATACATGGCCTTTGATTTACAGTAAAGTGTGCAAAAATAGAACAAAATGACAGAAAAAAAGGCCCAGAAAAAAAAGTCCTGTTCTAATCTATACGATCTTCAGCATTTGGCCACATGTTCTCATCTACATCACATCTTATGTTGTCTCTCGCTATACACCTTGGATAGAAACGCTTGGCATGCCTTATCCATCCCTGACAGTCCACAACTGAGATGTCTCTGATTGAGATTGGAATCAGCTATTGCTTACTCTAATTATCAGTAATTTACCGTAAAAATGCTTATCAGCTGTATGAATATATTTTTAAAATATTTGTTTCAATACTTTGGAGCTGATATTGTTGCAGAAGTAGAGATTTTATACTGTATCTATGGTTTGGAACAATAGGTCTTCATTTCTGGCATGCTGCGTTTAAGCATTTGTAAAAAACACTATAAAGATCCATGATTTTGGTATTGGGTATGCTTATATGTAAAGAAAATGTAGGCATTCTAGAAACGTGTTAATTGATTGCATTTTGTGTGAAAACAACATGAATTTTGTTAATGGTATGGCCACAACAGACCGATGTTGTGTTAATTGTGTTTAGAGTTTTAAAAATGTGATTACAGATTGGACAAAAGGATGTTAGCAATTGAAAAAAACTGTAAACAAATGAATATCAGATTCATGAAGCGGTTATTCAAATTATTTGCCTTGTGATACAAATACTAAGTCATTCATCATTGTATCATAAGTATCATCATTTTGTAATGAAATATAAAAAGCGATATATTGTAAATAGGTAAAGGCCACTTGTTTCAATGGGTTATTCTAAATAAATAAATATTATAATTATTACACACCTGAATCAAGATCATGTCCAAGTCATGTTTCATTACAAAATATGTCAAAAGAAATTATTTAAAAAATTAAAAAAATTGTAAAAGATTGTCCCTTAAATTTCGAATCAGGTTTAATTTCCTTTGTGTCAAATATTTCCTTTTGTGTTAGAGGTGGAATATGAACCGGGGCATGTTGTCACGAGCGTCATGAGATTCTCAAGTGATGGTTTGTTGATTTTGATGTCATTCTTATATTGTTCTGGTGTGTTCTCTCTCTTCAGATGGAGTTCGATGAGAAGGAGCTGCGTAAGGAGATCAGCTACGCCATCAAGAACATTCACGGCATCAGGCACGTTGGTCCTTCACTTCCGTCCTCGTCTCCGTCTGCTATTCCGTGTCCCGCTTGTTTGTCTGGGCTCAGAGCTCATCCGACACATCTCACATCTGATCAGAAACCGATCTGACTCCAGAACGGTCTACAGAGAAACAAGAGGAGGGTTTATGATCAGCTATGAGAGTGTTGGTGAGATGACCGTCTGTCTGTGCTCACGCTTCTGTCCGTCCGGTCAAAGCTCCTCCTGACCGTTCTGATGAACCCTGGTGCTCTTTCGTTACCTGTAGATTAACTCGATCGAAAAATCCCAGCAGTATTCATCTAGCGCATCATCTTAACAAGTGCAACTGAATATATGGTCACAAAAAACGATTAACACATTTTTTTCCGCCCAATCTTTCTTCTCTGTTGCTGCTCTGTCGTCCTGGGCCGGTCCGTTCTCTCTCTCTCTGTGTCTGACGGACAGGACGGGCCTCTTCACGCCGGACATGGCCTTTGAAACCATTGTGAAAAGGCTGATCAACAAGATTAAAGAGCCGTGCCAGAAATGCGTGGACATGGTGATTTGTGAGCTAGTCAATACTGTTAGGCAGTGTACCAAGAAGGTAAAAGCTGGTGAACGGTTACCAACCCAAACTATCACTGTTAGCAACCTCTGAGCTGAACGCCAGGGGGTTTGTGTGCGCCATGTGCGTGTGCCTGGGTTCTGGCTGGTGTGGCGGCGTTTGCTTGCTGTGAGGACGGGTTCTGGATGCTGAGGTTTCACTGCACGGTTACCGTAGTCCACGGCGACGAGACCTCAGCATCCAAACTCTCCAGCTGTAGAGACGGAGGTTTTGGGGGACGGCAGCAGTGAATGTTGTCTGGACATCTGGGTGTCCACAGAGGAGCACTTTAATTGGTCAGATATTTCTCTCTCATCACAGCCTCAGGTGTTTCTCCTGAGCTACTGAGTATTTATTCTAGACGTCGATGAGATGAAATGGAAACTTTTGCTTAGGTCTCACCTATTTCTCCTATGGAAAAGAGTCACAAATGTGTCTGTCGTTAGAGTTTGAGAGGAGATGTCAACAATGTGTCAGACTGAGATCAGATTTGTCAAGTCGGCAATCAAAAGTCAATATGAGGTCTGAATGAACTTTGTGTCATCAAATTTACATAAATTAACCAAATACTTCATTTTACACCTTCATACTTTACATGTTTTTTATTTCATTTAATAATTTTATCTTATACTTTTATTTAATACAATTTAATTTTTTTTTTTTTATTGTATTGTACGTATATTATTAGAGTTGTTTTATTTTATAAAAATTGTTGTTATTTAATTTTAATAAGCTATTAGTTTATCTAAACAGCATACTATAGCTCAGAATTTGATGAGAACCGATTAAGTTCATATCGAGAAATTTGAGAGTCCTTGTAAACTGTGAGCAAACCAAGAGAGATGACAAACATTCACGCTGCTTTAGTTCGTCCAGAAGCCTCTGTCTTGAAGCCGATAGGCTGATGGACGGGTGACGGGTCGACGTCTCTCTGGGTTAGAGGGTCTTCGGCTCAGATCCGCTGTTGAACGGCTTGAGATGAAACTGAATGTCTCACTTCTCTTTCCTCTGTGCTGTTTGTTTGGCTCTCCTGACATCCTTCCTCTCTCCCGTGTCCTCTCTCTCTCTCTCTTTCTCTCTCTCTCTCTCCATGAATTCCTCTGCAGGACGGGCCTGTTCACCCCTGATCTGGCCTTTGAGGCCATAGTGAAAAAGCAGATGCAAAAGCTAAACGGACCGTGCCTGAAATGTATAGATATGGTCGTGAGCGAACTCACCTCCACCATTCACAAATGTAGTGAGAAGGTAACGCGAGTCCCCGTGTGTCCGCGTCTATCTCACGTGTACGGATAGACCGATGGCTGGACTTTAACACTCAAGTGTAAACTGTTTAACATTTACATTGGTGAAGTTCTGCTTTCATTAAGTAGTTCAAATCAAAAATGAAAATCTGTCATGGTTTACTCACCCTCCATCATTCCTCTTTCTGGTCTTCTCTTTTCCCTCTTTCTTTTTTTTACCATCTTGTCATTCCAAGCTTGACTTTTCGTCTTCTGTGGAATACAAGAGCAGGTTACACTATGAACAATGGAACTTTCTTAACGTTAATTCAGCTATTTTAAACCTTGACTAGTCATGAGTAACTTATAAGTAAAAATATATGAAAAAAATGAATTGACTTATTCATCACATCATTTTTACCATGTACGGTACAATTTATTTTATGATAACTTTATTGCAATATAAGTATAAAAAAGGTTTTAAAAAGTATGAAAATGGTAAAGAAAAATATTTCTATTTAATTATGTGGAAAAAATTGTGTAATCATTTTAATCATAAGATTAAAGATAAGATTTCGTTTTCCTGTTTCATAGAAGAACATGAGTATGACAATTTTCATTTTTGGCTGAAACATTCTTTTAAAGCAAAAACAAAACTTCTTTCATCATTGATTCATCCTCATGTCATCTTAAGACCTTCAGCAGAACACAACAGAAGATATGGACCTTTTTCACGTTACCGGGTTTCTCAGCAGCGGAAGTCGTCATAGTCGACTAAACTTCTATAGCGGTGAATGGGAACATTTTTTGCGTTCTCATTTGCTCAAATAGGAAAAGAAAAACCCAACGATAGTGTTTTCTCACTGTAAAAAATGACACGGATATTTACTTTAAAAAAATGTAACTAACAATATTACACAAAATATTTTTAAGCACTTTTTTTTAACCGTTATTTTAACGCAATATTCAATGAATAAATCAAGTAAAATGACCTAAATTATTTAAGCACGTCACATTATAAACTTCAAGAAGAAATACTAAGCTCTCCCATGACCTAAGCACAAGCACCGCTCTTCTGAACGATGGAAACCACGAAACAAAAAATATAAACAGAATCTCTTCTAAATCTTAAAGACAACTGAACAATAAAGTCTTTCAAAGCACTTTTTCACAAAAATGACTCTTCTGATGCTGTGAATAAATGATGACAGAATCTAGATTTTTGTCCGAACTGTCCCTTTAAGACATAAACAGATGAAGCTTCCCACTCCTTCAGTGATCAGATTTAGTTCTGGTTTATGGTCCCGAGTTAGTTTCTCTCTTTATTTTCTTTCTTTCTATCCGTCTTTTCATTCTGATTAATCACTGTGGTTATCTGTTTTGGCCGTGCTGCTTGTGTGGTGCATTGCATTGTGTCGGTGATGTGAACACAAATACACAAGAGGTCGTATAGTCAAGTGTTATTAAAAAAGCCTCTTACAAACACTGGAATGAAAACATTCATCAGTGAAATTCATTCATTTGCATTACTGAAAAGCCTCTTACACAAAAAGAAAAGTGTCAGCAATGCTAAACTTCATTTCAGTAATTCATATGAATGAATCACAAAGATTCATCCGTGTATGTCTCAGGGGTTTTTAATAATTACGTCTGCATGTGTCTGTGACATAACTTCCTGTAAAGTTGAAAGGTTTGCTTGACGTTCGTCTCCTCGAGTGTAGTTGAGGACATATTGAAGACAGCTGGGTTGTATTCTCAGACTCCATCACAGTAGTGAAGGCAATAAAAATCCTACATCAAATGATTGATATTATTAGACAAATGATAGATTTTGCTGCAGTTAAATTTTCTTTGTGTAGAGAATGTGACAAACATTAGTCCAGCAACAATCGGTCTATCCATACCATTCAGTTAGTCTTCATCTTAATTTCATAAAACAAATGTTTATAGACGTTTTCTCCGGTTATCCCAATTTATTTTGATGTATACCAGAGCATGCTCTTTTCTGCATTGTCTGTGTTGCTGTAAATTGTAATCGTGTTTATTGTCGTTTTTCTGTCTGATCTCTTTAGTTTTACCGTGTGAATTGCCGTCATTGTGACTCGTCTCTTCTGTTTGACATCCATGAAATAATAATGACGAATGAACTGATGTTTCAGACGAGACCAGAAGACTGACGGTCACAACAGACAGCACACGCCTCTCTCTCTCCTCACTGTATCATCTATAACCCCGTCCAGCATCATTAGAACTATTCTGCCTTTTGTGGATTTATATTTCCGATGCCAGCAGACAGTCAGTGAAATGCTGTCATGCGGTTCCAAACTCAGTCATTCTTCTCGGTTTCTTTTGATTGTTAGGAGAAATAATGTACAGACGCTCTATTGTTTGTGAACGTGTACCAGGAGTTCAGTTGGAGTCACAAAAGTGTGCAAGCGCAATGACGTTTGCTTATGTGGTTAAGATGAAACCGTCTATAGGCCTACTGTTGTTGTAGTGAACGTTTCTGATTCTGAAAGATTCTCCATGAAATCTCCGTTGGAAAAAATACATAAAACTATAAAACTCACAATAACCTACCAAAATCCCCCAACAAGAACTTAATCAACTATTCTCAAACTAAGACAACAATTTTAGCCAACAATCCCCACCACATTACAACCCAGCTCCCCCCCACCTCCTCCCCTCCGCCTTTAACGAAACGGCAGCCTAAATTCCCTCCTACCACTCACTCCAAATTCCAATCACAGACGCCACTATACCCAAAGAAATCATAGGTGTGTTTGTTCCTCGGCCTTCGGGTACTCGACGTGTCAACAACCTTCCGTCAAAAAAAAAAAAATAACTCAAAATCATCAATTAAATACGTTCAACCATGCTTTCCGTTTGAACGACAAATTCACCCTAAACAAGAAATATATTAATAGCCTTTGTCCTCCCCCTTCCCCTGCTTTGTCGCTCTTCTCTTCCTCCCTCCGCCTCTTAAGCCCCCGCTCCCTCCCCAAAGTTGATAGCTTCCCCCCACCCCCCGTAGTCCCGTGCTTCTGTTTCTGGTGGTTGAGAAATGTCCGTAGACTTCAATATCCCTCCAACTTTACAAAATACACACCACCACCTTATCAACAAAACATTAAATAATCAATAACAAAAACATGAAAAACCTCCTCTACTCCTCTAATACCTCCCAACCCCAAAAACAATCCTGTGCTCCAAGCCCGACAAAACCCTAACAACATCATCCCCTGAAACAAATACCACCACCACATACAAAAACCAATCCTCAATTTGAAAATTCCAAGACATTAAAACTGGAAAATAACTAAAACCAAAACCCACAACACATTAAAAAAACCATAAACACAAACCCTAAAGTGTTTTGCAGTTCTTTTGTTCTTTTGCCTCGGTTTAGAATGTCCATGAGGGGAAAGTTTTTAATATTAAAGTTAATGAGGAAAGGTGGAGGAAAAGGGTAAGTTATTAAAATGGGATTGGGCGAATCTGGATGGAAGTTTAAGGTTTTTTTATTTCTACAATAAAGTTAAGAAGTTTTTAGTTTGAAGAAAGTTTTTTTAATAGAAAATAAGTTTAATCAAATAGGTTTCCCGGTACTTAATCTAACCTTATAACCCCAATGCGCTTCTGTTTATATAACCTATTCCACACACACCCTCCACGGGACACTGTCAACCGTCATGCGCCCCGGTATTTGCTCCTCATCCTAATCTCAGAGTCTCTTCTGCCTTCTCGGTTCTCACTTTGTTTATTCCTAATCTCACTCTTTTATGTCAAGAGGGCAAAACCCCTGCGTCTTCCTCCAACCACCCCATTTCTCGGTCCCACGCGTGCACCTTCTAGACCTCTCTCCCCTCCCTTAGATCCATTAGGTGATCCCTATGCTCATTTTCTGCCCCTCTGAATATTTTCTCAGGGGCCTACATCGGCCGTTGTCGTCTCGTGCCTTGACCTCAGAATGGACCCACCAACACAACACTTGGGTGTTATTTTTAATGGTGTGTTGATTGCTTGCCTATTTGTAAATCGGCCGCTCCTCTTTCTTTCTCCACTGCTTGACAACCGTTCCTAAGGGCATCAGCCAGTATTAATCCTAGCATATACTATGATTGTTACTAAAAAGCAACACTTGCGTTTTTGCATCTTACAAAAAAGGTTGATCGATTTGAGATAGATTCCAGTATTTGAGAGAGTTACCAAACTGGACTGCACGATATGAAGAGGCCTTTACCATTCGCAGATGTTAGATGTGGATGCTGGGGGTGGGGGTGCGGCCGTATTTGCTTCTCTTAACATTCTACGTCTGAAAACAACTTCCCCCAGTCAATCTTCACGTTTGGTTGTCCATTGAATAGCCCTGTTTCACTGGGAAATATTTGCTTTGTATTGGAGTATAAAGGTTGTCTGATGTTTAAGGTTAAATTTTGGACATAAATTGGAAACCCATGATGGGAAGAGCAGTTATGAGAATTTGAAATCGGGTTCTTAATAATGATTCTTTTTAATCGCCATCCTCATGTAAAAAAACGGTAGTTGCTCAACTTAGCCCAGTCGAAGGTGTCGTCGATAGTAGTCTAGTGTACTATATCAACTTGTAAACTGGAGTAGTAACCATCCTTTGTGGTGTTCTAACCATAGGGCGCCCCAAATGCATTTGATATTTTACAACACAGCGTGGCCGCCAGTGACGTTCTCAAAATGAAAACTGCGTCGGGACCTGAACAATAGACAAAAAAAATACTTGCGCTGCGGCATGCTGTTTTTACTAGTAGGTTACTAGCAAAAAAGAGCCATTTTATTCCCATTGGTGCTGAAGAAAATATAAATTAAATAACATCGGTGTTGGATGTCTGATTAATGATTGCACTATTAAAACAGTATACAGTTAAATATATTGTTTCCCCAAAACCTATACTAACCGTATGCGTATCAATACAATGTTTATGGGTGGAGTTAATTAATTTTTTTAAATCATACAATTATTTACATGTATCTGTCTCCCTTGAATGACAATTCAAGTTTCAATGGAGTGCATTCGCCACGCCAGTGATGATTGAAAATTAAAGCCGGTGTTTTTACGTATAACAACTAACCTCACTACATTAATTGTAAAAACGGTTAAACGATAGTCAAAAGCAGTGCAGTCCTTTTCGTTGGTGGGTGGTTTGTGCGACGAGTGCATGTCGGGTTTGTTGCTTTGGGTTACTCCTAACAAATCCGCTGTGTCCGTTATCTCGTGGTCAAAGCTGGCACCAGTATCCCATGGCTGTGAGAGAAGAGCAGATGGACGAGGACTCGTTCACACGCTACACAATCCCGGGACAGTCTGACAGTCGCCCGCCTCTCTGCCGAACATAAACCGATTCAGGCAGCATAGTCGACCCCCCATATAAGCAGCCTTCAGACTACCTTCTCACGCGTCACGTCTGTGTTGATCTTGCTCGACAAAGTTTACAACCCGACTCAATCTGCGATGCTATCGTTCCTTACGTTCAGGCTTTGTGTTGTTGCTGCTGATTGACAATCCGACGTGGCCTACATGATGCTCATGTAAACCACAAACCATGAGACTAATCGGATTGCCCACAGTGATGAGTCTCAACACATCTCAACCGTCATTAACAAATGGCATCAAAAACAAGCCATAACACTGTCCCTTCCTGCCCCCTCCCCATGAACCGTACGCTACGCGCTAGAAACATAATCGATTCTTATGATTTGGTTCTTAGTGCTCAGCAGAGGAGTAGTACGTAAGACGAATAATAAGAGAAGGCGGGTGGGAATCACGGTGGACCGTGCTGTCAACATATATACTTTCGAGTTCAAACGGAGACATCTCACACGCATGTGTGTCCTGTCCGTGCCACTTCTCCGTTGTTCACTCTAGGACCGTGGTTTCTTATTCTTATCTTCTTCATCGCCCCACTTATTGCAATCTGATCCCCAAGGGACAGGTTTGCTGGTCTGCTTCTCTGATATCCTATATACAAGTTGTAGAGGAAACTGATCTACTGAATGTTGTGGGATCAAAACAAGTTCTGTCAAAATCAATGTTTTCAATCAACAAATTCATTATTTTAACATTTCATTTGCCATCATTTAATATCACGCAGTTTCTGGCATAGTGGAAATAAAAAGCAATTTTTTTGTCAATTTACTCTATAGTGTCATAAAGATATTATATATAAAGAAATAAAGAACATAACGATTTTTTCTTGCCCGCAACTGCTGTACCTTCTCGCGGCTGTCCCGAACCTTGACTTGTATTGAACCATGGGAAACGGAGAGATCGGGTGGGACTGATACAGGAAACAGTGTGTCATTTCACATCAGTTGTTAAGGGCCGTTGGTGTGTGTGTGTTTTCTAGAGTGCTAATCTATAGGATTAGGTATTATTATTCTCTTTGATTCTTTTTGTTAGTCTCTTCCTAGAAGATTTAGATCCTTTGTCTAAATAATAAAACAGTGGGATGTATTTTTTATATTGGTAAACTAATTCAAAACGTAGGAATGCTGTTGTATCTTTGCACTGGACATGTTGTTTAGTTTCTTATATTTAGATTTTTCTTACCTATCTATGTGTTTTGCTTCTGTTCTTTTCCTCGGGTGTCACAGGATGAAATCATGGTGAGTATATTGTGACTTGGTTGTTTTTTCTAGTGATAAACAATAAAACATTGACAGCCAAACAAAATCTCAATTTAAATGTCTCACACATAAAAAAAAAGAAGAGAAACCGCAGCGCACACGCTTAGAATGAAAACATGACGTTACTGTTGGTGTGGATGCGGTTATAGTTATTGTTCTTGGTGTAAACAGACTATTACGTCTGTGATTGGATTAAGAAAAGAAACATTGGTTTATGCACAACGTACAATAATCACTGAACGTGAGGTGTTTCAGGTGATTCAGATTAAGGGGTTGGCTCTGCCCAGTAAACACATTGCATCCATGAAGGGCGGTGCCTTTACCAAGATGTACTGGTTCGTCCTGACAGCGGCAGGAATCTCTACGTCCTGGTAATAAAGATGATGTACGGTGAGATTGTTTGGCCACACAACAACACTAACAGTTGTTTACACGTTGACCGGCACATACTAGCAGCGCAGTGAGCTCATTTCTGTCCCCCGAAACCTCACGCAAAAGTCCATCATTCACTTCAAAGTTAAAGCAACAGCCTCTCGATTTATATTGGCGAGCGGCCTCCGAAAAGTCTCCGCACCGCTCCCCGGAGCCCTCCCGCGCCCAGCATCTTCATCGCCTCCCGTAGCTTTAACGCTCAAGTACTGTCCATGTGTGACGATTTTCCCCCGACAGAAAATAAATGATCTATTCTGGCTCATTTTAGCTGACTTGACAGTCTTTTTCCCCTGGCGTGTTTTTGTCTGGAATATTTTCCAGCGATGTGAGGTTCTGACTGTGTAGAGAACAACGTGCGATTCGCTCCTGTCGGTGAATCTGAAGGGTGCTCCAACACGGGACACAGCACTTGCACTCAGATACACACATGGCATCACACACATACGACGTACACACACACAAAAACACCACACACGCACTACACACGCATAACATATTACACACATGACATCCACAACCACACTACACGTAGCACACATCACACACGCGCACGCACACCACACACACTCACATATACACACATGCATCCACACACATACACGTTACACACCCACGCAAAACTCACATATACATAACAGCATCCACAACACACACAACATACAGTACAACTTACAGTACACACCACACACTACACCACACGCACATCCATCTCACAACTCACATATTACACACTATGCATCCACAGCACCGTACACGGTACCACACACACGGCACGCACGCCACGCACCACACACCACACAATCACGCACCATAAAACACATGTACACCTCACACCATAAATCGGTACATCCACACACGATGTCACCCATCCAATATTTTTTACACCCCACATGGCCATCCAACACTACATACCGTACACAACACACACTCACACTATATACATGGCGATCCAACACACACCACACACATACACGTACACCATAAAACCACACACGCACACACTAACATATACACACTGCATCCACACACTACACGACGACACAACACGGCTACGAAACACACACGCACACACACACACACCTCACTCACATATACAAACGATGGCATCCACCACACATACACCGTTCACAACACGCACACACACTCACATTACCCACATGCATCGACACACATATCAGTAACACACACACACACACAATTAACATATACCCATGCATCCACACACAGAACGTACACGCACACACCACACTGTCTCAACATTATAACACACATATGCATCCACACATCCACTACTTCCCAGTACACGCACAACACACGACTCAAATTACAACCACATGCATCCAACACACATACTACGTACCACACACAAACACACACTCACATATCACACAGCATCCACAACCTACACGTCACGCACCACCACACACACTCACATGATACACACATGCATCCACACACGTACACGCACACACACACACTCACATATACACCACATGCATCCACACACATACACGTACACACACACCTCACATATACACACATGCATCCACACACATACGTACGTACACACACACACTCAACTCACATATACCACCATGCATCAAACACTATACACGTACACACGCACACTCACATATACACACACATATACACACATGCATCCACACCCCTATCAGTACATCACATCCACACGCACAACCTCAAATATACACACCACATAATTACCACATGCATCCGACCACATATTACACTCAATAATACAACACACTATACACACATGCATCCACACATATACACACACACACTCACATATACACACACATATACACACATGCATCCACACATATACACGTACACGCACACACACACACTCACATATACACACATGGATCCACACACATACACGTACACACGCACACACGCACCATATACACACACATATACACACATGCATCCACACATATACACGTACACGCACACCACACACACCCACTCAACATATACACACATGCATCCACACACATACACGTACACGCACACACGCACACTCACATATACACACTGCATCCACACACATACACGTACACACACACACACATGCCACACTCGATATACACACATAGCACACACACCTACATAGACACGCACCCACACACACACACTCAAATATACACACATGCATCCACACACATACACGTACACGTACACACACGCACACTCATGCACACACACACAGGTTAAACATTCACTGGAAAATAAACCCTGCTTGGAATAACTTGATTAACTTGACATGTAAAAGCAAAAGTAAAAGCATAGAAGTTTTTTCAATTAAAGTCGGTTTTACATGAAATGGTTAAAGAATGATAACGATTGTTGTGGTGAGATTATAGTCAATGTGTGTTTTTACCACAAAGACAAGCAAAAAACTGTGGTTACCATAGACCTCTTTGGATCCTCAGTCACACAAACACTTCAACAAAATACAACCAACATAATATTCATAACCCATTTAAAATGTTAACAAGATTGATTATGTATATGATAAATTGATAAAGGAATAATTTTTTTGATCAAAAACGAAAACTGAACTGGACCCGTGTTGACATCTTGCGAAGTGGCCACATGCTTTATTTCTCTAACACATGCACCATTACCTTAATGGAAAGTCATTTAATATATTTTTTAATAAATATTATAAACATTAAACAAAAAAATACCTTTATAAAAATGTTGCACTTTGCCTTGTTGCCTGGCAACCACATGCAGCCTACAGAGAACTGTAACTTGTTGCAAAAATTGTTTATTGGAGTTACAAACGTAACAGTTTTTTTATATATTTAAATTTAAAAACTAGTTTTCTACACTTCCTTCCTGTAGTGACGATCAATCTTAAATGATGTATGTTTGACGGCTTGGGCGGAGCATCCGTTAGCTCCTCCCCTTCAACTGTCAGTCTCCTGCCAGTTCCATTCCAAAATGCAACGGCTGTATTTATACATCCAATCAAATCGCAGAGAACGACGAAAGCCCCGCCCACTATTTTTCTCATTCGAAATTCCATTTCACTTGGAAACGCGTCAAAATTCAGAAGTGAAAACGATCGCAACTTCCCAATGCATTCTGGGATCGAGGGAGACTTTGATGAACAGAACACCTGGAAAACAGAAATTGTTCATTGTTGAATGGTTGTGTGTTTGATTTCACGGCGGCCTCACGTGTTGTCCGTGCAGTCAGCACGCGAGGTTAGTAAAGCTGGCACACACATGTGCATACCAGAATCTGACCTGTCACACACACTCGTCCAGCACGCCTGCTCCTCATAAACCATTGATTTTCAAAGAGATCATGTGTGTGTGTTAGATGGGCTACTTTAACTAGAAGCATGTGGGCGGAGACGGAGAGAGGGATGTTGTGGCTCGCTTGCATCTGTCCATGAACAAAGTCTCCTTCACTTCAGACACACACACACACACTTGCGCGCGCTCGTGTATTTATTTTTTTCTCGTGTGATGTCAGTTCCCAGCACTCAGAGCCCCAAAACTAACACAGTTCGACTACTCTTCTTGTCTTAAAGTAAAACAGTCCTGATTCCCTAATGAGCTCAGGACGCAGAAGGCCAGATAGAAAACTGCTTCTCACTGAGTGGTGTCCTGCAAAACTATGTAGCCGAGGGGCTGGTTTCATCCGCAAGACACACCACAAAACCCACAGGACTCGGTATGTGGTGGCTGAGGTCGAGACCCTCGCTGGGATTTAGAAAACTCATACGGCTTCTCTGTCTAAATGTAAAAAAGAAGCCCTGGGTATGTCATTCGAAGTAACACTCTTCCTGTTTTGACTCTAACGCAAATTACAATGTCATAATCACGCTACGAGAGACGTTACGAGCGTCTTGGCAAGACTTCTCAAAGACTCTCTGAGATATGTGTCCGTACTGTGGAGTTCAATGTTGTTTGGTTTCCAACGTTCTTCAAAAAGTCTTTTGTGTGAGTTTTGCAGAAGAAAGTAGGAGGAAAGGGAACGAACGTTTCATACAGGGTTGCGGGACTTAACCCGTGGACGTGAGGATGAATGATAAACTGGATCCCAACATTTACTTACAAATGTACAAATTCTCTGTAACTATGAAAACAAAGAAGGGAACGTGGCTGGGAGTTTGGCAATGTAGGCGGTAATTGTTCGGGAGGTCGCTGGTGAGTTCTGGTTGGTTGATGGCGTACCGGTTTGCTATACTTTTACTGTGATGTCTGTGAGATTTAGACTATATATAATTACAGTGTCCTGTTGACTCGAGCAGAGTCAGGACGAGCTGGTCCATTCATCGTCGAGGCACTTTTCTGTATAGTTCGTGCGGTCGGTTTTCTGAAGGAAGCTTGTGCTTTGTATTGTTGATCTGCGCGCTGGACATCTTCAGCAAGCTACGGAATCATTTTACATCCCAGTTTGTTGTTGGATGAGCTGAAGAAGATCTCATCATGTAACAGCTGGCGCCCCTGAGTTGGGGGGCATGCGGAACGAGCCGCCCAGCCGCACTGGTCATACTGGATTAATCGGTTATCAGCTGTCCACAGGCACGTTTGAGATTCCCAAGACATTTTAGGGATGAGTCTCACAACTTAACAGAAGGAAGAAAAAAAAGAGAGAAGAAGAAGCAATACTATGACGGGAGAAGAGATGATGAGAGCGGAAGATCTGTAGAACTCACTGAAATGACGATCTGCATAGATGAGAGGCGCTGCAGAGGAGGGCGTAGAAAGAGGATAGAAGGAGAGAGAAAGAGAGGGAGAGAGAAACAGAAAGAGGAGGAGATTCCTCATCGTGAGTCGCTCATATCTCCGATAGAGCTAGACTTAGCGGCTATAGCTCATCTTAGTCTATGAACTCTCTCTCTCTCGCCTCGAACTCCATCGCTATCGCTCTCTGCTACTCGTATCTGATAGTAAGAAAATAGAGCTATCTGCTATATCTAGTATGATCACCTCTCTCTCGACTCTCTCGCTCTCTCTCTCTCTCTCTCGCTCGCTATCGCCATAGGCTTTCGCTCTACCTCTGTCTCTTCTCTTTTCACAACTTCTGCTCATTCACAGTTTCCACTGAAAGCAAATGAGATAAAGCAGAGAAATGTTCTCAGCTACCTGAATGGAGACTGATAGTACTATAGACATTCATTATCCTATTTCTTTAAAGATAAAAAAATTATCCATGTGGACATCCCCATGCACACTAATAAAAACATTTGTCAGATTTTGCACACAAACACACGCACACACACACACGCACGCACACTAACACACACGCACACACACTCCCACGTCTGGTTTATTATCGTTGTGGGGGTTATATATTAATATATCCATATATATTTTATACTGTACAAAATGTAAATTTTCTCCCTTTAACCTAAAGATCATAGAAAACTTTTGACATTTTTAGATGTTCAAAAAGTATCGTTCTGGAGGATTTATAAGCTTTTTGGCCAGTGGCGACCTCAAACGTGACATTCGGGTTTAGGTCCCCACTGAGATACAAAAACAAGGCCCCACACACTACACTACTGTGTGTGTGCGTGCGTGCGTGCGTGTGTGTGTGTGTGTGCAGTGCAGGAAAAGCCTCGTACGAGGAAACATTTGATCCAGGAAAGTCTAAAGTGGAAACATGTTCATCTGGTTTCGATTTGTCTGGATGTTTGAGAGATTCGAGCGCGTGAAAGACGAGCTTCTTCATCCAGACACAACCCCTCAGTTTGTCTCACTTTACCTCCTTTAATCTCTTTCTCTCTCGCTGTCACTCAGATTTCAATCCGATCCATGTGTCTCATCGCACCAATTCTGTCTCTTAAATGTCTCAGCGTGTAGACAGAGAAAAGTGTTTCAGAAGACATCTGGACCATGACTCATTTACCTCAATACTAAAGTTCTCGATATGAACTCAAACATCATCTTTGAATTCAAGACAAAAGTGCTTTACATTAATAGCTCGATATATATACTGTACGTATGTCTTCGGTCCAAACATTTATTTTTAATTCGATTTAGGAAGTATTTGGGTTTTTTTTATTGAATGAAATTGAATTCATTTAAAAAAAACGAAATCAGTTTTGTTGTTCAAAATCGCATCCAAAAGGTTCTGTATTGTGTAGTTGAAACAAAAAGACACTTGCATCATCATCACTTCATACTTTATTCATATAAAACATCCTTCACATTGTGCTTTTTGTGGTCGTGTTGTACTGAACTTCTCGTGATGTCGAGCTGATGAGTCCCGCTCAGCCTAACCAATGTGCAGACTACTGTACAAACGATAAATCCTGAACAGGTAGTCTGAACACTGGGCAGACGGGGCGGGTGAAATGACCACACGGGACGTCTCATAAATAAACACCCGGTGAAACTGATGACCTCTGTAAACTCACCACACGTGTGGCAGCGGTAGACGGCCGTGACTGATCGCTCGTGTAGTGATGAAGTCTGAAACAAAATCAAAGTATGACGGTGAGAGAGTGACATCTTCCTGTTTCCTGCGATGCGTTCCCTGTGGTTTTGCATCAATCCTTCAAACCTCTGCTGCATAATGAACGGATCACTCTTAGCGTTTACTTTTTATACCCCGTTTCTGCATCACACGCTTGACCCTTAACACCAATCACCAACCGAAAATGGCACTCCGGTTTGTAACGTTATGCAGTATTTATTCAAACGAACACATCAAATTACATTTATTTTATTTGAATGAAAATCTAAGAGTCAAAAGTGAGAGACTCATACTGCACCTCACACTTCTCCCTGAATTATCCGGAATGCATCTACAGGACCTCAGTGAGACACAGACAGCAGCAGAAGAGATGGCCAGCGAAGGTCTCCAAATGAAAAGCTTTTCACTTTTCCCCCGCACGGTTCTCAGAGCGCTCCACATCCAGCTTCCTGTAGTTTACATCCCGGGTGATGGATTAGAAAAAGCAGCTTTTCCTAAAATGCGCTTCTTCATGAGGACGGAGGCGATCTGGATGCGGCGACTCGCAGGCTTGACGTGGCAGCGCTGTTAACCAACTCAACTAGTGAGAGAGTGAAAGAGCAGAAGGAGGCGGGACTCTGCCCCCGTTCCTCCCCGTCTGCATTTCTGTTATTTTTTTCCTGCTTTTTTCGGCGGGGGCGACAGGAAGTGGATGGGCAAAGGTCAACAGGAAGTAAAGCGCATTAATTCGCCCCATGTGTGCATGTGTCACTTTTCTTTAGGAGAGGGGGGTGGAAGCGCGGGACGAGAGGATGGCCAGCCGGATTGGCGGCGAGTGGAAAATGCAAGTGTGCCCGATTCGGGGGGAGACGAGCGTGTCAGCTTTTAGCGTGTGTGGGAGCGAGCTGCGCGACTCCTCGTGGCTTTCTAGCGCTGCAGGAATGTCGGAGTTTCTTGGCAAGACGGCGGGCTTGTAATAACTCCAGATGTGCGGGCCTGTGGCGGCTCTCAGCGCGCTGGCGTGTTTTTTCTTCTCAAGGCGATTTCCTTTCCCTGTCCGGCTCGAATAAAGAGGCCTTTATGCTTTCCCCCCCTCCGTGTATACGTTGGGTAACTGGGTCGAAATTAGGACCAGATTTTGCGGGGAATAACCGAAAACCTAGAAGGAAAGACCCATCGGAGATCACCCGTACAGCGTCGCCAACTCATGACGGGACCGTCCCGAACAAACACTTCATATGCGTTAGCAAAGCCGAACGTCGCTTGAAATGTTCGGTTCTAGTTTCTCTTTGTGTCTGGGTTTCGCGTGCTGTTGAATTCTGGGTAATGTGTCTGAGTCATGGGTGAGCACGGTGGGTTTTTTGGCCAAGCTCTGGGTGGTGACTGTGTTTGCTTTGGCTACAGTTTCTCCTCTCCAACCCGAGCAAAGACTCAGAACGCCTCCGTGGGGAGATGGATCAGCAGTCCTGCAAAGACAAATACACAAAATAACACGGAACAATGTGCCTGAATCTTAAAAAAGAGTACGAAGGGGATTAAAAGGAGATTTAAATGCATATTAAATATACATTTCAACAAAAATGCAGTCAATGTGATGAAACAAATGAATACATTTAACGTTCATTGCAAAAATACATAATGCACACAAATACTAGGAAAATGTTATTTAATTGCTATTAATAGCAAAGCAAAACAAACAATGGGAATATTAAAGGTTTAGTTCATCTAGAAATGAAAAGGTACAGGACGCCAAACTCATAAGACTTCTGTTGAACTCAATGTAGGATTTACATTCATCTTTTGCATACTACAAGCATGCAGTGTGTTCAGAAAGCTCAAAAAAATACAACAGACGTATGTTTTATTCTTACCTCTGTAAGTGTATTTGAAATCTTCTTAAGTGCCTGACAGCAGCTGAACTCAGAGAGACGGTTGATGTTAAGATTGTCTTAAGCATCATGACACGTGCGAACGTCTGGATTTTTAGGTCTGAACGGGGGACTGAACGTCTTCTGTTCATCTACGTGTGAGGTTGTTGGAGAGCAGACTTCAAAGCAGCGCGCTGAGGGTTAATGCACTTAACATGTGTCTGTAGATGTGTTGCGTTTTCACTTTACTTCTTTTTTTACTGCTGGACCAAAATTAGACCTTTTCTTTTAAAACATCCTCCACGGATGAGCTCAGCAAAATACAACACACACACACACACACACAGAGTTGTGTTGTACTGCAGATGAATTCTGCACGTAATGCAAACAAAATGGTATCAACTGAGTTGATGTATTTATAAAGATCATCTTTAAATATATCTATGTTCTAGCCATTTGTGTTGAGTTTTTCTTCTAGTGGTTTGACTGCAGTTGAACTTCTTTTCTTTAATAATACGCTCAGCTTTCTCCGGCACTCAGGACCGCCGCTGCGTGCCAGCTCCCAGATTGTGATGGTTTTTTTCTACTTTTGAGAATGAATTAAAGACAGAAAGAAAGGGGAAAAACTGCGTTTGAAAATTGTCGTTGGCCTCTGCTGACGGCGCACTCATTCTGGTAATGAGGGGTTAGAACGCCGTTATTGCTCCCATATGTCTCCCTGCGTCTCACTGGCCTTTGATGTGAACCCAACACACCAGCGCTGATCAATCCTACACACACACACACACACACACACAGAGAAACACACACATGCACAGTCAGAGAAACACACACAGATAGAGAAACACACACCACACACATGCACAACCAGAGAAACACCACGAGGATACAAACACACACACACACACACATGCACAGACAGAGAAACACACACACAGACAGGGAAACACACACAGAGAGAAACACACACATACAGATACAGAGAAACACACACAGACAGAGAAACACACACAGAGAGAAACACACACATGCACAGACAGAGAAACACACACACACAGAGAAACACACACAGAGAGAAACACACACATACACATACAGAGAAACACACAACAGAGAAAACACACACAGAGAGACAGAGACACACACAGACAACACCACAGACAGAGAACAAAACACACACACACACATACAGAGAAACACACACACAGACAGAGAAACACACACAGAGAGAAACACACACACACACAGACAGAGAAACACACACACACAGAGAAACACACACAGAGAGAACACACACACACAGAAACACACACAGAGAGAAAACACACACACAGAGAAACACACACATGCACAGACAGAGAAACACACACACACACACAGAGAAACACACACAGAGAGAAACACACACATGCACACACACAGAGAGAAACACACACATGCACAGACAGAGAAACACACACACACAGAGAAACACACAGAGAGAAACACACACAGAGAGAAACACACACATGCACAGGACAGAGACAACAGACAGAGAAACACACACACACAAGAGAAACACACACAGAGAGAGAAAACCACACAGGAGAAACACATGCACAAGACCAGAGAAAAAACACACACACAGAGAGAAACACACACAGGGAGAAACACACGCAAACAGACACACAGAAACACACACACACACACACACACCGAGAAACCACACACATACAGAAGAAAACACAACACACACAGATCAGAGAACACACACACACACAGAGAAACACACACAACAAACACACACAAGAAGACACACAAACAACACACCCGAGAAACACACACACACACACAAGAACAACACACGAAACAACACAAACACACACAAAACACACACACAGACAGAGAAGAAACACACACACACACAGAGGAAACACACACACACAGACAGAGAAAACACACCACACACAGAGAAAACAACCAACAGAGAAACAACACACAAATGCACAGGACAGAAACACACACACACACACAGAAAACACACACACAGAGAAACACACCACACACAAGGGAGAGAGAAACACACCCACACACAGGAGAAGACAACACAACACAGGAGAAACACCAACAGCCAACACACACACACACAGAGAAACACACACACAGAGAAACACACACACACACACACAGAGAAACACACCACACAGAGACAACAACACAGACAGAGAAACACACACACACAGAGACACAGACACACAGAGAAAACACACACACACAGAGAAACACACACATACACAGACAGAGAAGCACACACACACAGAGAAACACACACACACAGAAACACAACACACACAGCACACACCCAGAGAGAAACACACACACAGAGACAGACAGAGAGAACACACACACACAGAGAACACACACAGAGAAGAAAAACACACATACAGAGAAGAGAAAAACACACAACACACAGAGAAAACACACACACAGGAGAAAACCACACACATGCACACAGGAAGGCACAGAGAAACACACACACAGAGAAAACACACACAGACAGAGAAACACACCACACAGAGAAACACACACACGCACAGACAGAGAAACACACACACACAGAGAAACACACACATACACAGACAGAGAAACACACACACACACACAGAGAAACACACACACACACACACACCACACACCACACACAGAAACACACACACACACAGAAACACACACAGACAGAGAAACACACACAAGAAACACACACACACAGAGAAACACACACATGCACAGACAGAGAAACACACACCACAACACAGAGAAACACACACATACACAGACAGAGAAACACACACATATACACACATATACACACACACAGAACGAAACAGAACAAGATAGTGACAGAGAAACCCACAACCCACACCCACACACAGAAACAGACACACAGAGAACACACAGAGAAAGGGAACCAGAGAACCAGACACACACAAGCACACACAAACATGCACAAACACACATTGAAGCATCAGGTTTTTTCTGTATTTGGATGTATTTCTACATTCATTATCACGCCTGGTTTTGTTTTATTCAGCCGCTCACGAATCACACGTGTGTTCTTACAGCATATTCATACATGTGTGTGCATGTGCCAGCGTTCACATGCCTCTCAACAGACATTTATCACGGCAGGCTCACAGTCAGCCGTGTGAAGTGTTTATGAATCCACTCTCAACTTCCTTCACTTTTACAACAGCGTCTGTTTTAGTCGCACCAAAAACAACACAACGGAAACGTTCCGAGTTCAGTCTTCGCTGAAATCCAAAGCAGAAGATCTCCTCAAAATGACGTGAGTTTGCGTCTTTTAGCGCCTTTGAATTGACTTTCTGTGTGATTTCCTGGCGCGTCGGGTGTGAACACGCCATTACTGTTTGTCGTTTCTTTACACGCTTGCACATGTTGACCGTGATCACTGTGGGAGATCCGGACAAGACCTCATGAGAACATACAGAGAATCATTCACTATGTGTGGCGGGGGTTAGAGGTCAGAGGTCAGGACTGATATACACTGCTGTCTGACTTCTCACCCCCTGATAACTTCCATGCGTGTGTGTGTGTTGGTTTTCATTTAAGAATATACACATTAGCCTCCAAGTGACCGTGGTATGTCCTAAACTTACCTCTTGATTTTTTGTTTGTTTGTGACTTTTCCCACTCATAACTTGAACCCAAAATTGATTCTTAAATGTCTACAGTGTATCACAATACGGCGCTAGCGTGATAAAACAAGACATCCAATCATAAGCCGTCTCTGTGCTTACCTCATTAATATTCATGAAGTTTGCTGGATCACAGAAATGTTCACACACTGCGTTTAGTTTCATGTCGGCGTGTTGGTTTCCGTGTTCTTTAAAAACCCAATGAAATGGTTTCATGAGCGCAATTTTCCTTCCACACGAGACTGGCAGGCACATGTGAACACCGCGTCGTCCAATCAGAACGTCCGAATTAACTCACACTTCCAGACGTCCAAGTGCAACGCTTTTACTGGTCTGCCTGAAAAAAAAAACAAAGGTCTTCGAATCGTCTGTGCTTATTTTACAAGTGCGCTACAGAAACTTTGGAGTCATGGCTTCTTTAAACATGCAACTCATTTCTCATTTGCAACAATACTACAATACTGACTTTTACTACTTCAATACTAGTAGTAGCACACTTATAAATGAATGAAATTACACTTTGAAGTAAACTCGAGTTCTCTCGAAGTGAATTGAACATCATACACATGTAGTTTTCAAAGCTAACGAATTCTTCCTCTGCCTCACATGATCCTTCGCTCTCAGCCTCGCCTCTTCTTTCTCAAATCTGGCTGAGCAACAGGAAAAGTGTGAGTCATGATGTGTGTGTGTGTGGTTGCTACGGTCTCATAAATGATGTCATCCAGTGCACTCCGTGGCAACCGCATCTAAGGATGAACACCTGAGCAGCAGGACACACTTGACACTCGGCAAACAAAGGTCACAGATCTCATGACAAACACAAAGAGAGAGTTCAACTGGCACGCCGGCGCTCGCAGTGTCTGCAGGCGGAGGCACGGCTGCTTCTTTTTCCGTCTCGCTGCAGAAGCTTGGGGTTGGATGTTGTTGGGTTTTTACGGGCGTGGTGCTCGCTCGGGTGGTGGGGGAATACCGGGCCCCTGACGGCCGGCCAGATGGCTGCGGCGCACCAGCCGGGCTGCAGTCTGCGTCACCCGCCCGCCCTGACGGTTTATTTTTTAGGCCGTCCAGGGGTAAAGGAAAACCTCTGGCCTACATTTATATGCAGCGCACACGCAAAACTCACTTTTCTGACATTTAAGTGAACGAGGACCTAGAAGCCTGAGCAGACACAAAACAACACACTGAAAACCACAGCACACCTTAGCAACCGCTTAGCAACACTGTAACTGTGCAAAAATCTGTAAAGATCTGTAAAGAACGACTGAATGGTTTCACATCAGACCTCATGAAAACAAATGCAGCGTCAGACTCACAATCACAACATCAAACTGAATTGATGATACAAAGAAGCTTCATTGGCATAATAAAACACATTTTTACATCGCGAAGGCACAGTTTCGAACAGAAATTTCACCAGGGCCCCCCCGAGGGTTCGGGCGAGAGAGAGAGAGAGAGCTTCAGAAGCACAGAGCAGGATAACGAGAGACCACAGGAGAGGGCCAGAGAGAGGAGAGAACGAGGGCAGAGCGAGAGCAGATGAGATGAGAAAGAGACGACAAGGAGAAGCGAGAAAGGCGTTAGAGACCGAGAGAGAGATGAGAGCGAGCACGAAAGGGATGGTGATAGACGAGACGAGAGAGAGAGAGGAGAGAGCGAGGAGCGACGAGAAAGAGAGGATTAACAAGAGCAGAACAGAGAGGAAAGTGAGAGCCAGAGAGACCCCGACGCCGAGATAAGGAGCAGAACGAAAGCCCGACAAGAGGGACGTTAAAGAGCAGACGAGCGAGAGCGAGGAGAACGGAGAGAAGAGAGCAGAGCAAAAGAAACGATGTTACGCCATAATGCTAGATTGAGAGAGGAGAAAGAGGAGCAACCCCCCCGAGAGAGAGCGAGAGAGAGAGAGGATTTAAGAAAACGAGAGAGAGCGAGAAACGGAGGAAAGAGAATAGGAGAAAGCAGAGAGACGAGAGAGCACCAGGCAGGAGACTGTAGAGAGAGATATACTATTATGTCATCTAATGATACAAGTTAAATAACTATATTGATATATCTAGCATACACTCTCTATCTCACCCGATATATCTCTATCTATCTATTATCTATATATATATATACCAACTATATAAATTCACCTTAACTCTCTATACCTATATATAGCTATATATATCTCTATACACTCTATCTATCATATCATATATATTATCATATCTATAATATAACTATCTATCTATATCTCTATATCTCTCTCTATATAGATATAATGTAACTATCTCTCTTCTATCTTGATTCTCTCGATATCATCTATCTATTGCTTCTCCTGCTCCCTATCTCTCTCTGCGCTTATCTTGCTCTCCCTCTCCTCTTCCGCCTCCTATGCTCACTCTACTCTCTCTTGTCTCTCTTGCTATCCCATGCTATCTATGCTCTCCATGCTACACATATCTATCATCTTGCTCTTCTTGCTATACCCTATATATACTGCATTCTCTGATCCATATCTATATACTGCTCTCTCTCGCTCTCCCTCTCTCTCTGGCTCTCCTGCTCCTCTCTCTCTCTCTCTCTCTGTTACTCTCTCACTTTTAATTTGAAGTAGTTCATTAACATGATTGTGTTTAGTCACAATATTGCTAACGCATAAAACACGTAATGATGTCTTTTTCTCTCCCTCTCTATTCTATGTCAGATTCAGATTCAGAAAGCTTTATTAGCATGACAAAAACATACATTTTGTATTGCCAAAGCATTAAAACAACATGGAAAATGGTTTAGAATATCTGAACATTTGCTAAAGCCTAGAGAGAATAATAGTAATTAGACTTTAGAATTAAATTGACCTCTGTCTCTCTCTATTTCTCCCTCTCTTTGTCGCCCTCTACAGGAGAAAGAGAAGAAGTACATGCTGCAGGTGGACAATCTGAAGTTCCGAGATGTGGAAAAGGGTTTCATGTCCAGCAAACACATCTTTGCTCTGTTCAACACCGAGCAGAGGTCAGAGAAATGTACCATGAAGCGTCTTGTTTAGACGGTTACATCCGTCCTTTAACAGAGTGAATTCAGGTTTGACCTCATGCCGTCCACATTGACAGGAACGTGTATAAGGATTACCGGCAGCTGGAGTTGGCGTGTGAGAGTCAGGAGGAGGTGGACGGATGGAAGGCTTCGTTCCTGCGTGCCGGGGTCTATCCCGAGCGCGTGGTGGTGCGTGATCTTTAACAGAAACATTCAGTCATGTGACGTTAATATCAGCAGAAGGTTTTGATTTTCCTTCTCTCTTCTCTCTCTGTCATTCCCTGTGATGTCACACTAGGAGAAGGAGAAGGTACGAGCCGACGTGTGATTTACTTTTGCTCAGTTTTCATTTCTCCTGGTGTCCTGGAGTTTGACGTCACGTTTCTGTCTGTGTGTGTGTGTAGAGCGATGGCGGCGAGGAGAACGGTTCCGACAGTTTCATGCACTCCATGGACCCGCAGCTGGAGAGGCAGGTGGAGACCATCCGTAACCTGGTGGACTCCTACATGGCCATCGTCAACAAAACCGTACGAGACCTGGTGCCCAAGACCATCATGCACCTGATGATCAACAACGTAAGCAAAAAAGGCCTGGCTTTTATTTCTTGCTTGTGTGTTTTAAAATCATGGGATGGTGATGGTGATAGTTTTACCGTTACTATATTTTAACTAGGGCTGTCAAAGGATTAATCGCATCCAGAATAAAAGTTTGCGTTTTCATAATATGTGTCTTTGTACTGTGCATATTCATTTTCTGTTTATAAACACATATATGTACACAAACATGTGTATATTTAGAATTTTATATTTGCCAATTTTAAATAAATGCGTATGTTTTTAGTAATACAAAATGAATATGCACAGTACACAGACATATTTTATGTAATCCCAAACTTTTATTATGGACGCGATTAATGGTCTGACAGCCCTAATTTTAACCTTCGTGCATTTTCGGTGCTTACTAAAAAATTATCTGATTCACTTGTTTTTTTCCCTCAGACATTTTTATTTACGTGTTCTTCCCTATTTCAACTTTTTTCAAAAATAGCACTTTTTTTAAATAAATGTGATTTACTGGGGTGCATATTAAGCATATGTACTGTCTAGACAGTTTTATCGGACGCACACGCCTGAACTTAACTTCATTGAAGTTGATCGGTCTGGCTAGTGGCTAATAATATAAGTATTTATATTTGATTTAGTTTACAGTCATATTAATTAACATTATTATTATATTTTATTGTATAGTAATTGTATTAAACTTGTTGAATTTGATTGTATATTAACTTTATTAAATAAACAATTGGTTGAATGGGTCGTGTTAGTTTGTCGCATTTAAGTTATGCCAAGTAACGGTTCTTCTACTGGTAACCCGAAATAATGCTGGCTAGACATACTTTTAAGTTATAGCTAACGTAATTCGCTTGTTATTTCTTTTGCTCGTTATTAGAAATAAACTACAGCGACTCGATTATTTGTGCCGTTTGGGCCACAAAAGTGTGCATGCGCAGTAACGTTTGTTTATGTTGTTGCCTTGAAACGTCTATATGTTGCTTGTATTTGGGATAAAGTAAATCTTTTAGTTTAGTTTAGTAAAATCATCGCCCACGCGCCTGGTCCAAAGTTAACTTCCCGTCTGTGTTTGGTTGTAATATTTAATTCACATTCGTATTTATTTACATTTTATTGTATATTAATTGTATTAAATTAAATAAAAACTACTCAACGGTTACTGATTCTTTGAGCAGGTCTACCAGAAGTTACGTTTGTCCCACATAACGTTTGTTAATGTTGTCGCTGACATAAATATTTGTTTAGGCTGTGTTAAGTGTGTTTTCTCGGTCCAGACGAAAGAGTTCATCAACGCCGAGCTGTTGGCTCAGCTGTACTCGTGCGGAGATCAGAACACGCTCATGGAGGAGTCGGCAGAACAGGCTCAGCGTCGAGATGAGATGCTGCGGATGTACTTCGCTCTGAAAGAAGCGCTGAACATCATCGGTGACATCAGCACCTCCACCATCTCCACGGCGCAGCCTCCGCCCGTGGACGACTCCTGGCTGCAAGTGCAGCGCTCCGGCTCGGGGGGACGGTATAATCTCTCAACCTTTACTGTATTGAATACAAACATATATGTGCCAATTTACGGTGAACATGAGTCACGTTCATAGGTGAACACAGCTCCACCAACTGTTCAAGTCTTCAGAATGATTCACTCTCTTAATATGTTCTTCCGTAAGCTCACCAGCCACCAGTCCCACCCCTCAGAGACGGGCTCCTCCTCCGGCACGCCCGGGATCTCGCGGTTCCGCCCCGGGCCCTCCAGCTGCGGGTGGGCCACCGGTTCCATCACGCCCAGGGTCGTCTCCGGACCCCTTCGGTGGGGCTCCCCCTCAGGTCCCCTCCCGGCCTAACCGCGCCCCGCCGAGCGTGCCCAGGTGAGACTTTAAAGCCGATGATTGAAGTACATTTGTTTGTAATGTATATAGTATATTATCTATATATTATTTAGAATGTAAGTGTGCAGCGCGACCCCTCGACATCAGTTTGCTGCATTTTTTAAACACACGCCATAGCTTTGATTCACTTTCTAGGGAATGACATACTGTAGATAAACTGCTTCAAGGTGTCTAACGCGTCACGTCTGTTTGCTGTCAGTCGGGGATTGTGAACTCCTCACCTGCGCAGTGGTGTGGGTGAGTTAACCGGTCAACACATCAACGTATCAATGATAAGAAGCCACTGAAAGACAATGTTGATCACCTCACACTTTAGTTATCGTTCAGACGTTCATCCATCATGCTGTATATAACTGCGAGAGTCTCACCTGCTTCACACTCCGACATGTGTTCAAAACGGCTTTCATGCACCACGACACAATGACATCGCAACACAAAACTTTTTTACGAGGTGGCTATTCGTATAATTTGTCGTATCTGGTTTAGGGTAGAGACCTCATCGGTGTTGGGCAAGTTCATCTGAAAAAGTAATTCATTACTAGTTACTAGTTACTAATGACGTAGTGAATATTGTAATTAGATTACTGTACAAGTTACTCTCTCCAGAAAGTATTTGATCAGTAAAGTGATTCAAGGACAGACATGAAACGGCTCTTTGAATTCATTCAAATAAATCATGTTAAACTACATAAAGTATTATTATTAACTGACCAACGTATTACAAATGTGTGAATTATACATTAAAGCACAGATTTTAAAGTTCGACTTTGACGTCAATTCCACTGTTGCGCACACATATATTACACACAGTATTTAGTTGAATTACTTCCGTACTGAAATTCAATGACAGTAACTAATTACTTAGTAACTAGTTACACCCAACACTGTACTTTATTATAGAGTTTTCTAATAATTGCATGAATTCAATACGCCACCTCATAAAATAGTCATGAACTCATGTGAGATGAGACTGAAAGAGGAGAGATGACGGGAACAAACGTAAAGGCTACGGTTTTAGTTTCCTCGTGTTTGTAGCTGAAGCTTTATGTTGTTTTTGCTTGCGATGTGCGATTTCAAACTGACACTGACACACTCCCTCTCGACACACACCTTTCATTTCAACCTTATGACGTTATACAAACGTCTTTAATTTAATTTAATTTAATTTACGGGCTGAACTACAAAACCTCCGTCCTTTAGCAAAACTCCATTTCACATTTCCAGGAACTCGATCGTCCCTTCGTGAACGTTTGACTCAACACTGACGATTTAACACTACAGCTCTTAAAGGGACAGTTCACCCAAAAATGAAGATTCTCTCATCGTTTACTCTCCCTCAGATAGATAGATAGACCCTCAGGAGATATTTGGAAGAATGTCAGGAACCAATTAGATCTCATCCCCCATTTACTGCCATAGTAGAGAATATAAATACTGTGGGAGTCATTGGGGGATGAGATCTGTTTGGTTACTGACATTCTTCTAAATATCTTCCTTTGTGTTTAGCAGAACAAAGACATGTATACAGGTTTGGAACAATATGAAGGTGAGTAAATGATGAGAGAATTTTCCTATAAATCTCATGTATTCACCTTCATGTCATATAAAATCACTGTGACCTTGTTTGCATTATATTCATAGTTTTCTGAAGTCAAACGATAATATATAAAGGAACAAACCCAAACTGAAATCTTAGAGATTCTTTTGTGTTTCTGCAGTATCAGCACAAGTGTTTAAGTGGATGACGTCTTTGGGTTTGTGCATCACACAAGTTGTCGTGTGACAAAAGAAAAGTTGTTTGGATGACGCGTTGTGAATATTTCATGTTCTTCACAAAGTGAGAAAAGCTTCAGACGGACGTGATGGTGAATAAATGATGACAGTGTTTCTTTAAAGTCGCGGAGGTTTTGGACTTCACTATGCGTTCAGCTTAGATCGGAGAGATGTTAACATGTTAACTGCGTGTCTTGCACATGCTTCCCTCCCTCCCGTCACGCCGCCTCGACCCCTCCTGCTGATAATCGTTATTTTTCACAGAATTACAATCAGTGACCAGTGAGGACTTGTGCTCCCGGTATGTGTTCGCTTCTCAGCATCCTCATCTCCTGCACGGCCCGCTGTCACCGAGACCCTCAGAAACACAAACTCAACATCCGCTGCTTCTTTTTCTTTATAGAGACACATCAGAAATATTCACTGGGCTGCAATATACTTTTGACATTAGACAGCACGAAACTGTCCAAACTACCAATAATTGAAATTATGCATAAACTAGAGCCATTATAGTTTCGATTTTAGTTTTATGCATATTTAAAATGAGCTTTTATTTTTAGATTTTAAGTTTCTGTGTTAATTTTAGTTAAAGTTTTGGTATATTTTTTTTTTATGTTTTCATTTGATAATTTATTGGCTTATTTTTTTATTTTGCCATAAGATTAATTCTTTTTTATCTTAGTTTTATTTTATTTTTTGTTTATTACTATTATTTTATTGCTTTAAACATATTTAATTTTATTTTTGAGGCAACGTTTCAATTCATCTTATTTCATGTTATTTTTGAAGCAACATTTCATTTAAACTTATTTCAAAAAAAATTTGAGGCAACATTTAAAATATTCCTTTAGGTAAGTTTTTCCAAGAATGTTTAGGTCAATACTTTATTTGATTTCAATGAACAGTAACATTTTCAAAATTAAAATTTTAGTAAACTAAAATAACCTTAAACAGTTACATTTTTATATTTTTCTTAAATATATGCATATGTGTATGAGTTTTGAATACAAAATGAATATTCACAGTACACATATATATTATGTAAACTCAAACTTTTATTTTGGCTGCGATTATTAATCGTTTGACAGCCCTAGTACAGACAGACCATACATACATGAATAATGATGTTGACAGAACACACACACAGAGAAAAGCTCCTGTCATTCATCTTTTAGACAGACAGCAGCATCTCTCTCTCTCTCTGAGGGTCTCTGGGACAGACGGCAGATTCTCTAAAACACAGCATGAGCTCTCAGTATGTGATGAATGTTCCTGGGTTTAATACATCTTGAGCTCTTTGAGCATCTGTAATAAATGACATTAAAGCCCATAAAACAAGTGTGTGGGGTAGTGAGGTAATGTCCTGAAAATAAAACCTCAACACATTTTTAGAGTGACATCTGTTTGTATTCGACAAACTCCAGCTACCAGAGAATTTACAGCTCAGATAACATGAAGAATTCAAAAGCTTTAACTAAGATATCTTGCGTCTGCCCCATAGACTTGTGTAAAGTTTAGGTGCTTTAATGGAACCACGAGTTTTGCTTGTTTTTATCACTGGAGAGTTTATGTGATACTGTGAAAATCAACAGCATGTCACAGATGTCGTATGTGAAACTTGACTTGTATTGAACCCAGAACATTCTTGTAAACAGCCGTTCGAAACTTCAGACGGTCAGTCGAATCTAAAAGCAGTTTGCAGAACGGCTTGTAGGAGGAGAAATTGTCAAAGCGTGCCCGACTGCAGGTCTCAGATCAGATTCTGTAACCCGCGTGCACTGTAAATAAACTCTGTAATTTTACATCATTTTTTCTGTTATTTTTTACAGATTTTCTACGTAAAATAAAAAAAATGATTTTTTGATGTATTTTTGAAATACAGTCAAAAACCGTAAAATTACAAGAAAAGGGGGAATTTCTTTTTAATATATCCTGTAATTTACAGGGGAATTTTTTTTATTTTACAGTATTTTTCTATCACTCCAGCTGATAGAAAAAAATAATAATTCTGGATTTTTTACAGCGTGTGTTTTATATAAGTATCATAATTGTTTGTAGTTTTTTTGTTTATTTTCCGTTTGCAACACCTGATCTCGGTTTATCTCATTGTCATGTTCACATCATTATTTATGACCGCTCACACTGAAACACACGCAACTAACATTCACACATACACACACCTTTAGGATGAAACTGATCAGCGGGGTTAAAGGTCGGTGGATTTCGTCTGCACTGTGTCTCCTCATAGCATTTCATTCATCCATGGATTGAGTTCTGTCTCTGTTTACTGTGTGTTTTGTCATTTAGAATCAATTAAATTGTTTAATGCAAAAATGTAATTAGTTATATATATATATATATTTTATGCAATGATTAAATATTTATATTTTAATTTAAAAAAAATATCACACAAAAAAAATTTGCTAGCAGAAAAAGAGTAAACCGAATTTAAATTTCCTATTCATTTAAGTCTTTGACCCGTTTGTATGTTGAATAATAAGAGTGAACATCATGTAGAAGATGACTGAGTTGTGTGTGTGTGTGTGTGTGTCACTCATCTTCCTCTGTCTGTGTTCCCATGACAGCCGACGACCCCCGGCCTCACCTACCCGACCCAACAGACCCACAGACTCCTCCTTCTTAGACTATTAGCCCCTCCCACACGCGACAGACAACGAGGACAGACACGCCCATACACGCTGAAACTCCTCCCCTCCCTGCAGTTCATTTAAACACACAGAATGCCGCTGTACAGTTCAGAATCTGAATAGCACAATCTGATCATAACAATTAAAAATGACCTGATTTCTATCTGCATGACAGTGATTTTACCACGACTGCTCTTGCCCACGGTAAAACCACTCCAAACTGGAGAATCTCTGGGGTTCTTGTCTGGTTTTTCATTGATAAAACGTATTGAACCGACAGGAGGTGCTGACAATTGCTCAGATTTCTGTTGCTTGATTTATTTTCATGGTCGCGGTTTGTTTTTCTGATGCATTATCTCTGTGAAGCGTCTTCAGATAACTGCATCTTTCGGGAATGAGTTCAGTTGTATTTCTCTACATTATTTTGGGGCTCTTCTTTTCTGTTTTATATGTGTGTCGGGCTGCAGTGCTCCTTGAGGTCACGGGCCAGAAGACCCCACTGGACTCCCCTGAAGGGTAATAAACTTTCCTGGAGTCACACGACCATTCATCTACTGACACATGTAATGAATATCATCCAATGAATATCCTTGATTTCCGACACGTCTACAGAACACAGGAGAGTGTGTTTTGTCTTCTGGACTCGGGTCATTTAGCGTTTGTCTGCTGAGGTTTGGCTTGTGTTTAACACTTACGCTTGTGTCTTGTTTTCCTTTTCTGCTTTCGCGGCTCAGTCGGCAGAACAAGGGCAGCACTTCTCGCCCCGAGAGCCCCATAACCTCCTCGTCCCTTCTCCACTTTCTTCTTCTTCTTTGTTTTTTCACCCTGCAAAACAAACCCATCAGCACAACAGAACTGACGTGAGAAACCAGGAACAGAGAGATGGACCTCGACAACTCTTTCAAAGCATCTTCTCATGACGGGTGGCGGTGAGACGTCTCTCTTTGGTTGAACCCTCCTTCAAGTTCACCGTGATGTCACAGCCCTCTTTAAAACGATTTTCCTGACACAAATCACAACGTGCGGTGGTTTCCCGCGAAATGTTTATGTAGTGATGAAATCCTTTTGTTGTCCAAAACATGATGATGATGTGATCTGTTCACCTTGAGAAATCAAACATGATCAGTAAATCAGAGAGGCTGGAATGAATTATAGAGTGCAATATATTTTCAGATCAGACATGTTTACGTCACATATTTCCAAGTTGAAAAGATATTCATGCTGTTTGGGGTGAACAGACGATCTGAAGTTGTGTGTGTTTACAGAAATGTTTTGTTTCATTTCATAGAAAGCCAATAGACTAATGCTCAAGACTGTTGAACATTCGGCAGATTCACACACGTTTGTCACGCTGCGATCAGCATGAGACATGCTTACTGCACACTATATACTGCTTACAGTTCTAGTATAAAGAAACAGCTCTTGTACACCAATAGACGGTTTTCAAAGTGACAACATAAACAAACTTTACTGCGCATGCGCGCGTTTGGCTGCAGTTAACGTCCGGTACACATTCAAAAACAATAAGCGTGCCTGTGGATTATTTCTGATAATAATCAAAAGAAACCGAGAAGAACCGTCGCTTGGCTCTTCAACATTTTGAAATTAGACTGCGATACCAAGCTCCAGCGCTAGATTTCAGTTTCATACGGTTTGTTAAAATGAGTCATAACTAACGTTACACGACCCATTCAACCAATTGATTATTTTATAAAACAAACATACAACGAAATTCAACAAATCGTTTATTTAATGCAATTAGTATACTATAAGATAATAGAAGTGAATATTTACTTAAATGAAATATAAATAGTTATATTATTAGCCACTAGCCAAACACAGACCGGAAGTTAACTGCCGTCCCGGCGCGTGCGTCTGATGAAACGCATATAGGTTTTCTACGAAGCCTGTTGCATTATTAAAGTATTCATGATGTCTCATAAAATGTTATGTTGTTAACAGTTACAAAAGTTACTGTATATCCAGTTTATTCCTTAAAGGGTCTAAAACATAATATAAAAAGTATTTTGAGACAATGGTCAACTTTTGTGTGTGTGTGGATAAAGCACCAAAGTATGAGCCGTGCATTGACATTTTACAAAATATATCATTCAAAAGGAGAGTTCACCCAAAAAAATCTGTATTCACCCTCACGTGATTTAAAACCGCCCTGTTAATACAAAAGCATTCAATGTTGTTAGGATATCAACATATCTTATTTTGTGTTCTGCAGATGAATGAAACTCATACGGGTTTGCAATGACATGAAGGTGAATAAATAATAATAAAAAAAAAACATTTTGGGTGAACTGTCCCTTTAAGAACCAACAGGAGTAAATGTCACTGCTGGTCTATGCAGAGAAATCAGTGGTTTGGTCACATGTTGTTTTGTGATGAAAGTGTCACGTGACCCTTCACACCAGTGTACTGTATCGTTGTGTGTCGTTTGAGAAAACAAAGCAAACCTTATTCTGAATCTGAGTCTTAGTAAAACCTATCAATGAGAAAATAATCAACGTTATTTATCATGTACATTATCTTCAATGTTGTGTATCTTTGTGGTGCATTTATGCAAATTGTGCTTTCATTGTTTAGAGACTAGCGTGTAGATCACATGTATGATTATTGAATATTAAATTATTATGGTTAAGTTATTTATTTAATGCGTATAATGATGTGTAAAACAGGGGTGTATTGCTGTAAACCGGCCTTCTTTCTGTGATTGGGCGGAGAGTTGTGTAACGGCTGACAGAATGTGTGTTTGTGTGTCCTGCTCTGGGATCAGTTTGACTGTGTGATATTAAAGTTAGGTGTACCAAATCTCTCCCGTGTCATCTTTACATCTGGATAGGGTCTAAGCCTGATAACACACAGGAAAACGCTCATTGCTCAGATGTTTCTCAGTTTGGTCCATTTTGGATATCAATGTCAATTTTTGAAATAATACAAAAATGTAATAATAATAACAGATTTATTTTCTACGGTAGACTCCCAGCAAAGCTCTTCAAGTTCATTAAAAGCACTCACATGTAAAGACATGAAACAAAGCAAAAGTGAAACATCTCCCAGACATGAACAACTTTTGCTCAATCAAGTTTATTTTGGAAGAAAATTATCATCATCAGAAATATTTCTGCCGAAACTAGCCAACATTCCTTCATCGTGTACATTAAACGAGATTAGTGTCATTATTCCAAATAAATAGAATTGGCATTGAAGTAAGCTTTAGTATGAAATCACACCACACCACATCTCTCGCTCGCTCTTCTTCTCTTCACACTAGATTTATTCTTTATCTTCAGCGGGTAAATGTAAGCGCCCCAAACCAATATACAGTATGATACACAGTTACACTATTTACACATCTGTTACGTTTCTTCGAATCAAAAGAAGCATCTCGCTTTGATAATCACTGATTAACGTCCCACGTCCAAAAATAATCACTGTAAATCTATTCAAAAGAAAAAGTAGATGAGAAAGCAGATACAAGTGTTGTTTACGCTGGACATACGCTGCTCAAAAATCACACACATGAAAGTGCTCGAGTGCACCTGCTCCAGACGGTACGGTAACACATAGATGTACCGCCCGACACACACACAGTATTGAGATGTCAACTCATTTCTGTTCTTCCGCTTTAACATGCGTTCCAGTTATACCAACATATATGATAACAAACTAGTATAGTCTCTAAGTTTTCAGAAAATCTTCAGGTGGAAAGAAATAAACAAAACGAGTGTGTAACACTACGAAGCCCACACGGATTATAATGCATTATAATAGGTTCAAATACTCCAATTTGAGTCAATAATTGAGACCACAGCAGTCACACAACATCCTTATAATAAATAATTGACTGTTTAAAAGTATGACATTACAACACTATAAATACACAGGATATTTCATGAAACCAGCGGTTGCTTGTGTTTTTCTATTGAAGTATAACTATGAAAAGTTTTTGTGTTTTTGTGTTTCAGTTGTGGTCACAATTATCATACGTTTATAATGCATCATATCTGCGATCTTCAAAGGATGCGTGTCTCACTCCATTTGAGCAGTTCTCATAAATACCCAGAATTCTGTGCGTGTTCCCGATGGCCGTTTTCTCTCGGTGAAGGAAGACGTATCTTACGACCTCTGTATACAAACACCGCTCTCGCAGACCCGTGCGCTCGTTTCTCATTCGCTCATCTGGTCAAAATTCTTCATTTTTTTTCTGCACAACAACTCTCAGCCAACGCACGGCTGGCATCGTAGAGTTAACAACAAACAGCCATCATCCCGTCACGCGTCTCCGAAAGTCTGGATCTGACGGGTCACGTGTCTCTGGAATAACACAAAGTGCTTGGTGTGTTTATGGGGGAAAACAAGATCATGAATTCAATCTTTCAATGAACCTTTGCGTTACAAGTAAACAACCATTAGAGTGAACACAAACTCAAGAGATGGTGCCGTCCACTCCACATTATGATTCTATATCTAACGATTGCCTTTGAGAAGTTTGGTTTTGTCCTCCGCAAACCCGCTTCACCCTTGACTGCTGTGTGTGATGCAGAAACCACATCGCTTTCCGTTCAAACTATACTTGGAATCTACATTCGGATTCTTGTTTTGGATTACCTTCACAATACTTTGCCCTACTTGCTGTACGTTTGTCTAAACATTGCTCTCTCGAATCAAACACCACTCCTCAAAGCGACCCCTTGTGTGCAATCCGTTTACCCGCCCTACTTTAGTATCTAAAGAGTGTCTCGTGTTAAGCAAAACAAAAAATCTGCATCGTCCAGATGAAGACATCCCTGACCTGAACTGCATCTCTCTAATACACCTCTCATGAAATGAACAACTGGAGAAGAGACGACAGGAGCAGAACACAGACGTCCATCCAACCCGAGATTCACAGAAGTCCAGAGATTTCTCTCATTCAGCCAGAGAAACAGAAGAAAGGCCAAAATATGTGTGTTGGCGTCATCACGCGTCGAACGGAACCACAGTCTCAGATTAAGAATGAGAGAGACAGACGCAGAAACAGTGACTGATGGATTTTAGATCACTAAGATCTTGACTTCATCCTGTTCGTCGGGCCGGTAGAAGAACGGGATGCACGGGTTTTCTCCCAGGAAGGACACGGGTTTGGCCTGAGGATTCTGGATTTCCTGCAACAGCTGCATGATCTGACGGGCCGTGCCGTCCTCTTTGGGCCTCAGAGACGGGCCGGCAGCGAGCTCCGGTCCAGATCCGGGCCTCTGGGAATGAATCTCAGGATCCATGCTGGACTGGGGTACTACAGACGCATCGACCGCTGTGCTTATGTCCAGAATCGCTGTGTGGAATGAGATTAGACAAGTGTCACTAAATAAAAATGACAGAAAAGGTGTGAAGGCTTGAACACACCGGGACGATAAGCGCGCTATTTCCACATGTTTCGGCGATTAATGCGTGCGATTATCGTCCCCGGTGTGGACAAGCCTTGAGACTGACCATGTGATTCTACACTTGGTATAAGCTTATTTACAACAAATAAAACCTTCTTTTACTCATTAAGTGAGTCTGAACCAGACCTTGCGATGCTAACGTGCGTCTATGAATGACAGTGTTGTACCTGGACTATCCACAGCATTGAGCTGGCGTCTCTCAGCGGGCTCTTCTTCGGACAGCAGGAGGTCGGGGTTACCGATGGCACTCATGTATCTGCTGTACCACTCGTTTCTTTCCCCCACCAGACGCATGACCAGGTCCTGCAGCTCGGCTAACTTGGTCTAAAACACACATCACATCATCAGCAACATCACACAGCAGACCACACATACAGAATATTTTCTTACACAATCATCGCAGGTACCTTCATCTCCTCCTTGTCTTTGGCCAGCATGTTGATGTATTGCTCTTTTTCAAAGTGTTTCTGTTTCATGATGGCTCTCTGGTTCTGATACAGTGCAATGTATTCACCTAACAGATCAAACAGGTAGCTATGAGAAACAATGCATAAAAACCATTTGGTCCTAGGGCTGTGGCGATTACGAAATTTGGCGTTTGTTTGTTTTTAGGCTTTTACGAGTAATCGTCTGTTTTGGGCCGTTGGCGATTATGACGATTACTTGTCTGTTTTTATGGACTATGAAATGTAATTCTCATGCAGTTTTATTTGCCTTTAAAATGACTGATATTGAATATAATACTATGTTTTTTCTTGGAAATACAATGGAAAAAATGGGGTCATCATATATTCAAGGTGTAGGCTTTAACATGTCAATAATATAACCTTCAAATCCTTGTAAATTAAGTCAATTGATCAGGGGTGATTGAAGCCATCAATAACATTGTACTTAATTTTAGTGTGTAAGTGCTGGTGTTGTGGTGGTGCATTTTGCCAGTATGACCATACTTTAGTTACAATATAGTATACACTAAAATAAGCAATATGCAGGCACTACAGCTCCCCCTTGTGTCTTCTATAGTGATGTGCTATAATTGTGATGATCTGAAACCATTGCCATGAGGTTAAACAATCGCGATGAGACACAGTTTAATAATCCTGACTGCCCTATTTGAGCTTATTAAAATCCACCTAGAAATATTCAGAACCAACGGCCCTCTCAACATCCAACATCTTACAGTTCAGTTTGTATCATGGCTGTGTTTATGGTTCCCGGTCGGTTCACATTACGAAATATTAAGGCATTGATGCCATCCGTGTCCTCACCGATAGTGTCCGTTTCTCCTGAGAGCTGAATGCAGCGATGTTCCAGCTCCTCTAATCTCTCCCTCAGATCCACCTTCTCCTGCATGAGAGTCGTGAAACGCTGCTGGAGTTTCTCCATAGCGTCCCGCTGAACCTCATGGACCTCCACAGGAACACCACTGGAGCTCCCCGCTAAAACACACAGACACACGCCGCTCACAAAACTACATCCGCACTTCCAGAAGGAAACAACAGCTGGGTTTGTCCAGAAGTGTCACCTGTCTCTGTGTGAGCGTCGTGATGATGATGATAATGCTCATGGCTCATAGTCGCCAACTGTTGCCGGGTGGCGTGATGAAGTCTCCGCTCCTCTTCAAACCTGCGTCTCGTCTCATCTCGCTCCTCCTCCAGACGTAACAGAGCGGAATGCACGAACTCCTCCTAAACAAAACAAAGAGCACGAATGAAGACTGAAGTACTGAAGACAAATGAAACAGATTTAATGTAAGAGCATTTTGACCAACTCACCATCTCTTCTTTGCTCTCGAAGTCTTCTGGAATGACAATCTGAGACTTCATGAAGCTGTCTGCAGGTGAAGGACTTTCCAATCCGTCTCCTACAAAATCCAACAGGCTATTTATCAGTTCGTTCACAACAGAACGGTGGAGATCTGTGGAGCGCTTCAGAGTCAGACTTACCTTGATCTCTACTCGACTGGCTCATCGAGGAGCTGTTCAAGAGCTCCTGAACTTCAGTCTTCAACTCCTCATTGTCTCTGACCAGCTGATTTAACTTCTCCTGCGGAAAGAAGCAGGCGGGGGATTAGAGCATGCAAAGGTTGAAATAAGAATCATCTGTGTTTCCCATCATGCCTGGCGGTTACCTGCGCAAGCTGCAGCTGCATGTGACTCTGTTCCAGCTGAACTTTGCCCTGCACCTCATCATGCTGCAGTCGGTCCATCAGCTGCGCCTGCTGCAGGAACTGCTTGTGCAGATGTTCTCGCTCCGCCACCAGCTGCTGGTAACCGGCCGTGTACTGCTGCAGATGGCTCAGGTACTGATCTCTCTGTTCCTGTATGGACACCCTCTCCTTCGACTTCTCGAGCAGCTGATTGGACGAGGCACGGACAAAAGGATTAAACAATCATTATGGAAGAACATTAAATGAAAATCTAGTATAGTCATGGCCACAGACCTGTTCTTTGGCGTTGTGAAGATCTTCCTGCAGTTGACCCATCTTACGAGCGATCTCCTTCTTAATGTGATGCTCCGACTGCAGCGCGTTGGTCAGCTCCATGTTTTCATTGGTCTGGAGGAAGAAAACAGTCATAACTCAGCCAATCAGATGAGACGAGGTGACCGTCGTCTTTCCCAGGAAGATGCTCACCAGCTTGACGAAGCCGTTCTGAAGCTCGGCCAGCTGATCTTTCAGGTCTCTGTTCTGGGCCAGCGCTCGGCTGATGGTGGCCTTGTCACTCTGGGCGTCCTCTAAAATGCGCAGTCGATCATGCGCGTCTTCAGCGGTGCGTTCCGTCTGTCTCTCCAGCTCCTCCAGCCTGACCTCCTGTTCCTGCACCAGTCGACTGAGCTGCTCATTGTCCCGCACCTGCGGGACGTACGCTGATGGTTATACACGCATGTAACGTGTGGGGAAAAACGCTGCTTATGTGTGGCGGTCACCTGTGCTTGATACTGTAGACTGAGAGAGTCGCGTTCCTGCTGTAGACTGTGGATTGTTTCCTGAAGGGCCAGTTCACTTTCTGAGGGTCCTGTGCTCTGTGACAAGGCCTGAGACTCCTGCTCTTTTTTCATCAGAGCTGCAGACAGAAAATACATCAAAAGTATGAAATAACCTTCAAATGAAAGTGTAACGAATAACGCATGTAGTGGGTGTGTATAAAGCCTGTGGTATGCTTCCCTTTTATACGCTCGCGTACAGCCGGGCGCAGCCTGGCAAAGTATACTTCCTTCGTACACGCGAGTTTTGACCCATGCGCATTGCGACATATTGCAATAACTCTCCTGGCCAACAGGGGTCCGCAAGGAGAATTATGCAGGTTCGGGGGTGGCGAATTGAAAACAATAAAAGAGTTGCTTTATTGGTTGCTACAGGAAGAAGTAATAAAAAAGAGAAAAGGTACGTCCCAAATTGCGCACTATTCTACGCCATTTTGTAGTAGAAATAGTGCGAGTAGTGCGTTCACATTCAAATTTCTCAAAAATAAGTGCACTTTAAGTATCCGGATCGTAGCGGAAGGAAGGCGGAGCTATCAGACACCTATTAGTGTATTAGGACGCCTTGTATACACGCCCAGAGGACACCGTTTCCCCCTAGTGGTTGAACTTATTTCTGTAAGAAACTGAACGCGCATGTGTGACCTACGCATACTATGTACACGAGGTAACAAAAAAGCTAAATTTGCATTAAGCGGACTGTACGCTGTCCCTCGCATACGCTTCAAAGGGGAAGCATACCACGGCGTCAAGAAGTACCTGCAGCGTTCTCCAGCTCTGAGATCTTGTCCTGCAGTTCAATAATTTCAGCAGCTGTGGTGTCCCTTTCCTCAGACATCAGCCGTACCTACACAACACAACACAACGGTCGTTCAGCATCATAAACTCTCTCCAGGAGGGTGTGAGTGTGTGTGTATATGTACCTGAGATAGAAGTTGTTCAGTCTTGTCCTTCCACACTCGCCCCTCCTCCTGTATCTGAAGAGCGTACTGGTCTCTCTCCATCCTCAGCTGAGCTACCGACTCCATCAGCTAAACAAAACCACACGTTAATCAGTGCCAAAACCTAGCGAGCTACGTCAATTCTGGCCTTCATTTCACGAGCACCTGTGAATGTGTGTTGTATATTCGAGTCACAAAATCTGTTTAAACAGATGTCAATATCAGACACACACCTGAGCCGTGTGCTCCTCTAACTGGTGTTTCTCCTCCAGGAAAAGCTGAACCTGCTGTTGTTCTGACGGAGGTCCAGACTGACTGGAGAACTTCACACGCAGAAGAAGAAACAGAGAAGTTTACGTCACAGGAAACAGAAGAGGAGTATTGCGTGTTGAGAGCGTGTCTGCCGCGTCCTCACCTGCTGCAGCATGCTGTCGGCCATCTCCAAGCGCTTGCCGAGCTCGTGGAGTTCATTCTTCGCGGCTTTGTTCTCGCTCACTCTCAGTTTGAGCTGCTCGGAGAGTTCAGAGCTCTGCTGTCTGGACTCTTCACTCGCGTTACTGAGAAACCCACAGAGAACATCAAACATCTGCCGCAACAAACACACAGTGATGATGAGAGAAATAAAACTGGACATACTTCAATCTGAGGATTTCTACTCGCTGACTGTCTCTCTCCTTCTCAAGCTCTTTATTGTGCTGCAGGAAACAAAACACACACATTTTTTGTAACGCAAGCTGAGTCCGTGTGTCAAATTAAACCGTGATGCGGAAGCTTCCTTAGGTACCTTCTCAAACTGTTTCTGTTGTGTAGAGACTGTTGATAATGTTCTCTCCAACTCCGATACTCGCCGTTTACTGGCCTGCAGACGCGAGCTCAGATCATCTGCCTCCACTGCACAAAACACAAACACACAAGCTCACACATTTGTGCACATGGGTAGTATTACACACACACACACACACACACACACCTGTCTTCTGTCGTGCTGCCTGCTGTGTGTAAGACAGCGCCGTCTGGAGCTCAGATTTCTCAGACACAAGAATGCCGATAGTTTGGATGTGAACCTGTAGAAATAACAGACAACACGTTACTCAACTTCTCATTTGTTCATTTAAGACTGACACACAAAAGTTCATTACATTTCTTTCTCACAAGTAACTCGTTTCATGAATATCACATTACTCTTTTTGGATGTATTTAAACTAAACCCACAAGGGCAAATCTGAAATGTCATTTAATTCAAAATGAGTGAAAATAAGCATAATCTTTAACTACAAAAACAAAGGTTAAATGTGTTGTCAGCCCAAGTTTATGTACATTTGTATTAAATTCAGTTCACATTGAATATTCAATTCTGAACACTTTCATTATGTTCTTCTACATCATCATCATTCATAACACCTGAAATATTAGGTAGCCCTTTGTGTTAAACTTTTCTTTTCTGTTCCGTTTAACGTGCTTAACTTGTTGAATTAAATCTTTAATTCATTATTACATAAGCTGAGGTGCATTACTTTCTTTAAAGCTTCCGCTAAATATGAGCCACTTCGCAAGATGTAAACACTGGTCCAGAATCATGTCCGGTTTTTTATTTATTTTATTATAAATTGAAATCTCTTAAAGCTTATATTTTGTTCCAAACGTTTGTGTAGGGTTAAGAACTAAAACAGGAAGTTATTTGGGACCAGTGTTGATTACGACATCCGAAGTGGACTATTGGTAAATCATTTGACCAAATCATTTCAAATCTTCAAGAAAGAGATCACAAGAACCATTTGTTCATGAATCAGAGCGCAGCACGCTCACCTGCAGCTGTTCACGTATGGCACCCTGCTCCTTAGAAAACTTCTGCTCGAACTCCTTCCTCTCCTGAGCAGAAAACACAATAAGATCAATCCTTCATTTCATCAAATGATCAGTTTAACATTAAACCGTATGTTTGGGCGCTGTACCTTCTGCAGCTGGTCAGAAAGATCTTGAGAATGTTTCGTCTAAAAACACAAACAAACATATTAACATGAGCAACATCTGATGATTTAAGTTAAATGACCGGTGTTAGAAGACAGAAGAGTCAGTGAGTAAAATACACACGAAATTAGTCCTGATGAACCAGTGCTTCTTTTCAAATCCATTCATATCCATGCAAAAATAATAATAAAAATAATAATATCATAATATCCAGGTAAATAAAATCCTGTTGTACTGTAGGGTTGATAAGATGTGCTACTAATGAATGCAGTTGCATTGATGTTATTCATGTCAGAAACTAAATCTACAAACTAAACTAAACTAAATCATTTAAGAAATGTAACCTTAGTACTTAAAGGTGCGATGCGTCATTTTTGGAGGAACTATTGACAGAATTGCAACTAAGATAGCTATGTCTTCAGAGGTGAATAGAGACCTTACATAATAAAGCTTTATGTGTTTATTATCTTAGAATGAGCTATTTCGATCTACATACACAGCGGGTTCCCTTACATGGAATTCTCCATCTTGTTTCTACAGTAGCCCTAAACGGACAAACTGCTTCGTAAATACATTATCTCAATCGGCAAAGAAGCAAAAACGTGTCGACATCCTTGTTCTGTGTGAGCCACCGTAGTGCCTCGAAAGGGAGGGGTAAGCTGAGTGAGCCATTGGTTGCAATTCTCAACCTCAGCACTAGATGCCGCTAAAATCTCTGCATTGCTCCTTTAAATAACTAATGCTTTCAAAACAGAATTTTTTGTTATTTTGTTATTAGTTAGTTAGAATGCAAGTCACATGCACAACAAAAGTGAGGTAACACAAACAGATTAGAGTAAAGAAGTCACATTTGCGTTAAGATACGCACATATGTGAATGTGTGTGTTAATAGTTTCAGTGTGATGTACGTGAGCAGTTCTTGTCTGTCAACAGAGATTTATTTGAATAATGGTTTGAGCATCAAGCAGACAAACGCATGCTGCATTTTCACATGCTATGCAGACTAAATTCAAGAACACGTCTCCTTAGACAACACACCATGTTAGAGACACACACATACAGTGACAGACAGTCTAACAGACACTCTTACCAGTGTCTCGAGTTTGGTTGCGAGCTGGGCGTTTGTTAGCGCGCTGGAGTCCAGAGCAGCCACCAGCTCTTGGTTGCGAGTCTAACGTGCCGGCATGCACAGAGAGAGGGAGAGAGAACAGAATGAAGGACGAGCTGAGGTGAGGGGTGTGTGACGGCACACAGAGGCGTGATATGAAATATAAATCAGTGAGGGATATAAAACACTTATTTTTCAGTGTGGAAATGTATAATTGATCTCTTTTACAGACCAGAAAAGTTAGGCTGAGGTTTTTTGTAATGTCTGTTAACCAATGTACTCCTTTAAATTCAAGGAAACAAACTTTTAACAGATTGACAAATAATAAAAGCGGCCTCTGTCCTCTGAATTTCCTGCTCAGGAAATTCTAGTGAAAGTGAACCAGGATGTTTGTTCAGTGTGGCAGGAGATCACGTGTGCACTACATCACACTTCCTACAGGACACACTACCGTAAACAAGAGAGATAGTGTGCGTTTCAAACTACATAACCAACTTGAGTTTCTCCCTCTGTAAACTATAAAGGAATTCTGGGATTTAATAGTGCACATGACATCAAGTTTGACGCCGTCATGTAAGACACAGACTGTCGGCCCCTCCCACTGCTACATGCTTCTTTCATCTTTAGAAACTTACACTTGAATAAGATTATCGCACATAAGAGAGATTAGGTAATTATAACCCTCCCGTCCACATTACATCACACTAAACAACACGATCTGCCATACGCTGCGTTTAAATGCGTTTAGTGGACACATGATTCCAGGTAAATGAACACACCTCCATTTCTTTCTCACTGACGGTCGGTGGTCCGTTGTCCCCATTGATGTATGTTGATGACTGAATTGCAGACAGGAGAACAAGAAAGGGTCATAGAAACATAGAAACAATGTTCATTTGATATCGAAACATTAAATACCTTAAATTAGATTTATGGATCCTTTAATGTGCTTAACTGACATTTAATTCTGTTATTTGCAAGCATTGGTAAAGAAGGAAACTCTACGTCTTGTAACTTCTAAGAAAGTTTCTTCCAAAATGTATGCGAATAGATTTGTGGCATTTAAAAGGAGCTACAGGAGTACTACATTTTATTCAGTATTTCATTCTCAGATAGATGCTACATGAGCTGTGAATGAGCAGATAGACAGGCGACTGACCTCAGACAGAAGTCCATTGAGCTGCTGGGAAAGCTGTCTCAAGCTTTCTGTGGACGACAGCGGCCTGCAAACACACGTCAAACATTACATAACGCTTTCATAGATGATACAGAATTAAAATACACACAGTTCTCAGACTTTAAAATGTTCGTTTTTTTATTTAACGTGTTCTGACTCACCTGTTGTCTTCCAGCGGGCATTCATCGCCGTTTGCATCTGCTGTGTGATTCTGATGAAACAAAAACAAAAGCGTGACACAAAAACAGACAAAACCGGAGAGAGTTGTGTAATGCGGAAAGTGACATAAACCTGACAATGCAACGCTCTAAATGAAGTGAGACACACGAATCACGACAACAGAACTTATGTGAAGCGTTAATGTGAACATCAACTGCGTTTAAAAACCTAAACAGCTCCTACCTACACAGCATTATTCGCAGTATTTTAAAGAAAAGGTTTGCAGGTTGGTGATCCGCACCTTTAGTGGCAATGCCGAGTAATGCTGTGTAAGCAGGAAGTTCGATCGTTTTTATAACACACACATAAAGACATGCAGACAGACCTGGAGAGCCGCATTATCAGCGACACACTCAGTGTTAATAGCATAAGCGAGGTTAGAGACGGCCGAGTCTCGGTCAGGTTCTGCGCCGGGCTCCTCCAGCTCCTGCGAGACCCGGTTTCCCAAATCCACACGGTCCTGAGACAATACAGCGACAAACACACACTCACGTGTCAGTGGATTAGCTCACAGTAAGTATACACGTGATAAAATACATTCGTGACGCACACTTTTGTTCATATAAAGTGATTCAAGATTTCAGTTTCCCGCAGCACGACTCTAACGTTACGTGTGAGAGACGAAGTCAACATGAAACAGCCCTCACAATCCATTTCTGGTACCTAACATATTTCTGAGTAAAGCAGGATATTAAACGATTATAAACCGGCAGATGACGGGCGTCCACCCGGAACTGAAGCTTAATGTGAATTTAAAGACAAGTTATTACAAAAGCATTTGGCAAGCTGGCTGAGCACACAGAATAAAGAAAGTAAATCGGTGCCGGTTCAGAATAACCTCCGGTGATCATGTGACGGCATGCAGGAGCACAGAGGAGTAGAACTCAACAGACAGGAGCTGCTCACCTGACTGCGGTTGACAAATGGAGGTTGAGACACTCCATTAGTCAGATTAAGATCAGACACCACAACTTTGAGAATATTCTTAATCTACACGGGGAAGGAGAAGCAGAGCATGAAAGAAAAGGAATAAGTGAGAGTGACAAGCGAAAAGGAGACAGGTAACGCAAGGTGAAGGGTTAGTAGTGCAGAGGTTAACTACCTACTAGTGCAAAAGATGCAACTAAGCAGATTCTCTAGAAAAATTCCATAACCTTAAAAATCACACACAGCCCCGTACAAACATGAGATTTCAGTGTAAGACAGTTTAAAGGTGGGGTAACAAGCTATTTCATGCATTCTGACTTCTTTACGCTGTTAAACGATCTGGCTTCTCAAGCGTACGGCCCGATTCACATTTAGCATCTTTTCCGCAAGCATATTCGTTATTCTAAATGTAGACGCACGCAAAGAGGGGGAGACACATTTTTCTAGGCTCCGCATCGAGATGGAAATAGTTCAACTTTTCGGAGTGCCGCACGCACCGCGGGTCATTTGAAGAGAGAAAAACAGGGTTGACAAAAAAAACTCAACTAAATTGTGACATCCAGGAATCAAATAAATTGGACTTGCATGGTTAAAACCTCATTTATTGTGTCAATTTTTAGACAAATTGTAACTTGTTAAAGCTCAACTGTTTAAGGGTTGCTGATTTAGACCAACAGCTCTCACAGTTCTCACTCTGCCATCTTTGTTTCTAATTTGTGTTTGTCAATCAAGGAATAAAACTATATTCAGACATCCTCTTAACTTTGAAAAATAATTGAATATAAAACACAGAAAGACTCTTCAGTCTAAAAACTGAGGTTCAACAGTGGACAAACACTGCAGTTTCTGAATCAAAACAGTTTATGAATTTTCTTTCACTGTCTATGTGTTACAAATAAAAATTCAGAAGCTTATATTCTGTCCTATGTCCCAATAACTGATGGTGAGGTGAACTGCTCCTCACTCACATTGTCCGGCGAGCGCGTCGCTGGGGTCCGTTTTCACTTTCCTCTTCTTCTTTGGTCCAGCACTTCCAGCGGATGGTGTACTCTTCTGCTGAAACTCCTTCAGCTGCGGAAAGACACAGAGGAAAGCTGAAATGCTGTTCCAACATCAATGTCAAGTTTTGTTTGAGTTTGAGCTACACGTAACAGCTATGACATCCAGCAGACGTCAATGGAGGAAAAGCTAACAATTTACAATAAAGACAGAAAGACCAACAGAATACAGATATTTATCTTAACAGCAAAAACAATAGAGATTCAAATGAAATACTAATGTAAATGTTCTATAACGTAGGTACAGCATAAGCAAGAAATATGTATAAGGCCCTATTTTAAAGATCAAAGCGCATGGTCTAAAGCGCAGGGTGCAAGTGTGCTTAGAGGGTGTCAGAATCCACTTTTACTAGATTACGAAGGGGAAAATGGTCCGAGCGTCAGGTTGTGCTTATTCTCTTAATAAGTCATGAGTGCGTTTTGGGAAAAACATGCAGTAAGCCAATCAGAGTCTCATCTCCCATTCCGCTTAAGAGCCAGTTGTCCTCGCACCACGGCGGATTCGCAATTTACATGGTGGACTACGCAAGAGCAAAGACTGGACAATGCCTGGCTCTGCATTGCACTGAGTGTGTTATAGGGCCCTTAGTGTTGAAAAAAGAAGACAAAACTATTGTTTCACTGTGACTGTGATAGCAGACCAAGTCCACAAGTCATGTGTTGAATCAAAAATCGGTTTTATTCTGACACGGTGTAAAAAATGTGGTTTGAATAGACCGCATCTTATTCTCTGACGGACGTGATCAGATATGACTCAAGACAAGTACACAGTTTATTCTGTCCTTGAACATCTCATGTCCTAATGCTGTAAATGGAGACCCCACTATCAGGCCAGATCCTCTATAAACATTCAGAGCATGCGGTGCTGTTTGCTTCAGCTGTCAGAACAGCCGGGTCTTAATCAGCAGTCATAAGACACAGCCCGGGCCGTATCACCACTCAGATACCTACGTTTATCTTTCAGTAAGTGTTGACATTCCTGTACACACAAACACGGTGTAAAAAAACAATGACAAGGATTCAAAGCCTAGCGAGAACGAGCAGCCTGCCTAGACAGTATTTTGGCTTTCAATGAGCTGTCTATATAGTGAACCACCTTGCAAGACAGGGTTTGGGGAATCAAGTGAGCTGCCCTCCTAGACACCTTGATGGTGATGATAGCAAGCTACCTACCAAGTGAACACCAGAGTAGGCAAAACTGCATACCTATACTAGCAGACTAGATGGCATTTTAGGAATCTGAAGAGCTTATTAGCTTGACAGCGCTTGTAGGCATCAATATTTATCATGCTGCCTACACAGACAAAACATTTATCTACTGACATGAATTTGAAGTCATCTAGTGAGTTGCACACCTAGGCTGCTCTCACATGTACCAACTGAAAACACAAAGTAAAAGACCACCGTGAGGGGTCTCTTGGAACAAACAGGCCAAATTAATACATGCGCTACATATTAAGTTCATTAAGTCAATGAAGCAGCTGTCCAGAGAGCTGTCACTATCTGCTATTTAACTAGCAGTGAGCAAGCAAACACTTTAATTCAAACAATAAATAAAACTGGTTGTTATATAATATGACATGGCTACGCGTTGTTTAAATTCATTTTTAACTTTTTAACGAAACTGATGCCAATACACAGAGGCTAACAACATTAGCATGCTAAGCTAAACTGTCACTCGTTCACTCACACAGGCTAATAACACCAGATCACGTTTCTGACATGGTATTATTGTTCGAAACAAAACTGTCAGATGAGAGTAGCAAGGCAGAATCTCGTTATTTACAAGACAACGTTTAGTTTCACCGAGACGTGCAGGCGCAGCTTAATCCCCGAGCTTTCCTGACAGCCGCGACCGGACAGGGAGTGCTGGCAGCCGGATGGGCGCTCGCGGAGAGGCCGGTAGACGTGGAACGCCACCGTGACAGATTCAACGCGCGCGCGCAAGCGTCTTTAATTAACAACAGATAATTGTTGAAGAAACAACGAGAGTGATTATTAAAATAAATGTGAGTAAAAGTACCTTTTTCTTGGCTGCAGCGAGTTTTATTTGCCTGCTCTGGTCAGCCATCGTCTCGCGCAGCTGAGGGAACGGCACCACGTCATCAGATGAACTGAATCCGCGTGTGCGCACGAGCGCGAGTGCGCAGGTTTGGGTCGAATATTTGCTGAATATTTTAATTAAATGTGTAAAAAAAACTCGCCCTTTAAGTGACATAAATAATGAATAAATGTAGGTCAGTTACTCAGTCGGTGCGCACAGGGGTGATCAAAAACCTCTTTAATAAAACAAATTATTAGTATTACAGTCAGAAAGAGCTTTTTTGCCAACAGTGGTATTTGAAGCTTCCAGTGAATGCATCCAAATTCAACAGCAACACACATATAGACAATAAAAAACATAACATGTAGAGACAATTTTACAGAAGTATACTTTATGAATATACAGACGTTATAGGTACCTGTGCAAGATGTAATAAATGTGCAGAAATGCACGGGAAATATGAATACATAAATAAATGTGTACATGAAATATGAATACAATAAATATTAATGTAAACTAGTATTTAATATACTGTTTATCTTTTTTTTATGCACAAATGCAATTTGTGGGGTATTAATCTACTATTGTAATTGTTTGGTTAATTTGCATGCCTATGTTTGTCCTTGGGTATAATAAAAAGCAAAAAAAAAAAAAAATAAGTCAAAAACTGCTCGGTTATGTTATTATATATGTTTTATTTGTGACTTTTTTGTTGTTGTTATTTTTCTCCTTGTATGATTATGATTTTTGTGACGTCCAACTCTACATTATTCTCAATAGTTTTGCACATGTTATATTGGTTTATTGGCATTAATAAAAAAAAATGCAGCTACTTCCTGCGCTTCCGGGATTACAGCACACATCCAATCAGAACAACCCAAGTTTCGCGCACGCGCAGCTGATCGGACGAGCGTCCTGGCGGTAAAAACGAAACGCGCATGTCAACAATGTAACGAACGTCATTGAAATAAGTAAATTAATTCGGCGGTTGCTTAATTGAACAAAACGGAAACGTCAATCCTACAGGTAAATAAACTCTCACAAATGATTTTGCAACGACATTTATATTCGTTCGTATATGTTAATGCCTCTTTTAACATCGTTTAGTTGTGCGATGTCACACAGAAGAGAGTCCGTGCTCGTGTCATCTCTGGGTAAAGGAGACAGTTTACATCAAGAAGGTTTGGATGTTACTATGTTTTTCTTTACGTGATTCATCACCGCGTCTCTTCACATCATCTGTGTTGTGCCGGTAGTTTTAGCGTCATTCCCTCTGTGTCAGACGACAGAAGAGGATTTGATCCAGAACCCTCTGCTGTGTAAGTTACTGGCCACACTGTCCCAGCATGTGGACCCAACTGGACTCACACAGCAGCTGAGGAAAGATCTGGAGAAGGTCAGAGTTCAAAAACATATCTACATTCACCCTTTAATATCAGTGAGGAACGTGTTTATGATGTCTGGAACGGTGGCATATAGTGGGTAAAAGTGCTTCAGATCTACTTTACATTTATTCATTTAGCAGATGATTTGTCCAGAATGGTTTACAAATGAGAGAGAATTGAACAGTTCACCTTGCGAGCCAAAAATATACAATATGCAAATTGATGTTTACAATAGGAATAGAGTTAGAGAGGCAAAGAACAACATGGAAGTTTAAAAAATGTTTGTTAACAATATTAAATCAAGTTAAACAGTAGGAAGTTAAGGATACATTGATTTATTTAGCAGACGCTTTTATACAAATTTGACAGCGTTTCAAATTCCAAATTTGTATAAAAGTATTTACAATAAAATGTTAAATGCGCTCTCATTTGCAAGCCATTGTGAACATCTGCTAAATGAATAAATGAAATGTAAATCTAAAGCACTCAATGAGGTAAGAATGTCTTATTATTGATCATTTATTGATAGGCAGGTCTGCCTTTTTTTCAACATTTTTCATTATCATGTGTATGTTTTAATGGCGTGTTGTGGGATCCTTCCTATGTGCAGTTCACCTCTACAGTATGATATAATATGTTCGGTTAAATGAGTTTATAAACCCTGCAGGCCGAGCGTGATGTGCACACTCAGAGGCTGGGCTGGCTGCGTGTGGAGAGCGTTCATCGAGTTCTGCAGGAGATCCTTCAGGAGAATCGCTTCAGCAGAACCTCCAGCACTTCAGCAGAGGAGGAGAAGGTGAGATGAACCAGCGACTGACGATTGCTTTCGGAAACATTTCGTGAAAATGTGCAAAGGCCTGTAAGATGTCCATTCGAGTTTGGTAGTACATCCCTGCCCTAACAACAATAAAGTGATTTAGGAGCAGATGTCTTGAATGAAGACATTTCTGCGATGATGTGTAGTTTTTACTTCTAATAAAACATTGTTGAGTATGTTAATTGCTCAAAAGAACTAATTTCTCGAGTATAAAAGACAATGATCATTCACAGCAACACACAGCACATTATTTCAACAGTGTGTACTTCGAAGGTTTGTTGTGTAAACATCTTTTATTCTGTAATCTAGAATAAAATAATATGTTTCTCATGAATTTAGACTCTTGCTTCCTTGTGTTTGTGTGTATGTCACAGTTCTACAGCACATTGGAACAGTGTGTGTTGGTGGGGCAGTGTGTCAGACTGTTGGAGAGCAGCTCTGATGTGAGTGAAGATCACGCTGCGCTTCTGGCACTTTCTGTGGAGAGATTGACAAGACATCTGCCTGATGAACAGGTACATCACACCTCAAACTAATAATAATAATGTTTAGAACCTTGTCAATTGCGTGTTCTTTTATTTCAATTGTAAAGGTGCTAAAATGATTCCCACATGAACATTGGAGTATTCAGATTTTATAAAAGTTTCGGTTTTGTTGAGCTTTGCTGAATGCATAGTTCACAGCATCTGTGATTTATAACCGCAGAAATCACGTTGTAAGTACACGGGTATCGTACAAGCAATGTTGGGTGTCACTAGTTGCTAAGTAATTAGTTACAGTGATTAATTACTTTTCCCTTGAAAAAGTAAAGTAAGGGATTACTCTTATTTTTTTCTGTAATTTAATTACAGTTAATCTGATGTAATTCAACTCAATACTGTGTGTAATATATGTGTGCGCAATAGAGAAATTGACATCAAAATTCTAACTTTATAATCAATGCTTTAATATTTAATTCTCACATTTGTAATACTTTGGTCAGTTAATAAGAATAATTTATGTAGTTTTATATTATTTATTAAAAGAGTCGTTTCATGTCTATAGAAAGTAATTAGTAATAAGTAATTAAATACTTATTGGATAGAGTCATTTTTACGATAATCTTATTAAACTATTGGATACGTAATTAGTAACTAATGACTTTTTCAGACTAACTTGCCCAACACTGCGTACAAGTCAACATAATGACACGCATGAGCTTGTGTTGAATCCGGAACATTGTGTATCTAATGCTTTAGTTTGATATTTCTGCTTTCAGGAGGTCTTACAAATGAAGCACAGGCTGCCATCAGAGCTGCTGAAATATCTAAAGAAGAAGGCGGGTGCCGTACTGTCATACTATCAGCCTGACTGGGGTAAACACATCTTTCTGCACCTCACTCTACTCTGATTTTGACAGAGAGACTAAAGAGGTTTTTTATTTGTGTTTCAGAGAATGAAAGCGAAGGTCTCAGGAATGTGAAGCTTTCTAAACTTCCTGAGCTGTTGGACGGTGAACAGAAGAAAGCGAAGAGCCTCAGCGAGAAGAACAGCGAGAACATCACATTACTCCAGCGACAGACTCACGCGTACCTCTCTGTCAGTTCATCGTCTGCGTCTGTGTGAATGTGCGGAGGTGCGTCTGAGGCTGGTGCTATATTCAGCTTGACTCGTGGTTTGTGTTTGCTTTGACAGGACCTGCTGAAATGTATGAAGATCCTGCAGTGTCTCATTCTGGATCTGCGGCTGAAAGCTCAGAAAGATCTGGACAGAAAAAAGATTGAGTACTTTGAAGCCAAATGTGAGATCGGTTTGCAGAAGATAAGGTATGACTGTCGTTGGTTTGTTTTGTGCTCGTTTATTTAATCAGGTATTTCTGTAACGATGAGTTTTCATTATCAGGGCAGAGATGCTCGAAGTTCAACTTGACACCTACACGAGAGACAAGATCGCAGCTCATAAGAGAATTACGTGAGTCGCGTCAGCATATATCTTCATATGGACTGCTCTCTGAAATCTTGCCCTTTGTTAATTTAGTCATTTAATTTAGTCATTTAAATAATGATTACCTATGAAAGAGCAGTAGGACATTTAAACACTGGTTCAGTAGTTTCGCAATTAAAGTCGTCAGTTATGATTCATTATTGTGTTTAGAGAGAAACTCAAGGCAGAGCAAAAATCTTCAGAGATGGAGAAGCAGGCGGTGGAGTCCAAGCTTGCGTCCTTTGAGATCTACGGGAAGGATTTTGAGGCTTTGGCTGAGGAATACTCCAGACTCCAGCAGGAGATCGCCACCAAATCCTGGGCACTGAAAGAATTTGCTATATAAATGCAAAAATATTAATTTCCTCCACCCTTCAGAGAGTAAACATGTTTGACTGTGGAATCCTTCTGTTGTTTCCTTCAAATAAATTCCTTAAAACTCTTCACGAGAAGTGTTGGCCTTTAGTCATCTTGGTGTTTCATTTCCCGGTTCTGCAGCTTGGTTTGTTTTTAATTGAATGATTGTCAGTTGCTGTATAAACGTTTTGCATTAAAATAAAAGTGTTCTTGAAATGTTATTTCTTTTTTTACAAGCTTTATTCAGCAAGTATATTTTTCTACATTTGAAAACGTATTTGACAGTAATATAATACTTTGTATATATAATTGCTGTTTTCTGATTTGTATTTATTCTTGAAAATAAAAGTACTTCAGTACCATTCAGTCACAAAAAAACACCCATACAAATAATATTAAAAAAATCTACAATTGTTTTTAATTATATCAATTTGAATATAATATAAATATTTGCCTTCTTAAAATTACTTGTTGTATTCCTCATTTGACATAAATTGTTTTTTATGTGTCTACAAAGGTTTTTTTGTGATAGTAATGATCGTATCATATTGTAAGATGTTATTATTGGCCGTTTTTGTTGCTTTTAACTGTTTGGCTAACTAAAACCGACCCAAATCTTAACTGAACTATTTTCTTTTTATGGCCTAACTCAAGCCAGGATGTAGCCAAGCTAATACATCCTGTATTAGGGATATTTCACCCAAAAATGAAAAATCTGTCATCGTTTACTCACCTTCGAGTTGTTCCAAATCTTTATACACTTTTTTGTTCTGAAAAACAAAGATATTTAGAAGAATGCTTTTGACCAAACAGATCTCAACCCCTATTGACCGCCATAGTAGGACAACTACAATGGTAGTCAAAAGTGTCCCAGAACTGTTTGCTGTCATACATTCTTCAAAATGTCTTTTTTGTGTTCGATACAACAACAAAAAAATGATAAAGTGATTTTTCCCACTATGGGAGTCAATGGTGGCCCAGATGTGTTTGGTTACAAGCATTCTTCCAAATATCTCTCTGTGTGTTTATCAGAATAAGAAATTGATACACATTTGGAACAACTTGAAGGAGAGTAAATGATGACAGAATTGTATTTTTTTGGAGAACTGTCCCTCTAAAGCCAGACTTGTTGTTAATGATTGTTTACTCCTGTCCTGCAGGTGGCGCATGTGGCCCGGAAGTTAAACACGCAAATACAACGTCAACTTCCTCAGAGCCCAATGTAACAGTCATCGGATTTGTACTCTTTAATGTATTATTTGTATCGATTAAAATGGATGTAGTTATTTATATACTATCTGCGAGCATTCTGCTCATTCTCATACTGTTTGCCGTGAAATTTCGTGCGCGTGTTGAGACAGGTGAGTAAAATAATTGACTTTAATCTCTTGACAGATGCTACACATAGTAGTATGACAGATGCTCACGAAATCTGACAATAAAGAAAAGTTGTGACATTTAGAGAATAAATGACAGCAAATGCAATGTCGCCAAGTCCAGTAATGTCCTGAATAATAACGAGACAGGTCAAATAAAAGTCTCTGAAGCTTTAATAACAACATTAAACTCTGACACCAATGTGACGTCTGTCAATACTTTAAAGGGGATATTTCTTTGGATGTAAACCTGTCGTGAGCATGTGACGTTTATATTTAACCTTAGAATCATTTTGTTATATTTTGCACGAGGAACACTACTTTTACTTTTACATTTAGTCGTTTAGCAGACGCTTTTATCCAAAGCGACTTACAAGTTGGGTAAACAACTAGTAAAAGTTCCTTTTAAAGGGACAGTTCGCCCTAAAGCGAAACTAATGTCATCACTTACTGACCTTCGAGTTGTTCCAAATCTGAATAAATGTATTTGTTGTGATGAACACAGAGAGGAAGATATTTGGAAGAATGCTTATAACCTAACAGGTCTTGGTCACCATTGACTACCATAGTTGGAAAAATAGCTTTATACATTTCTTTGTTCTGTTGAACACAAAAGAAGATATTTAGAAGAATGTAGGACAGCAAACAGTTCTGGGGCACTTTTGACGACCATTGTCATTTTCCTACTATCGTAGTCAATGGTGACCAAGACCAGTTTGGTTACAAGCATTCTTCCAAATATCTTTCTCTGTGTTCATCAGAACAATTGGATACAGAATCGGATCAACTCGAAGGTTGACAGAATTTTCGTTTTGTGTGAACTGTCTCTTTAAGATGAAGGTCTTCTTAATATAATATCAAAGTTTATCCTTGCAATAAAACCATAGTTCATTTCATTCAAGGGCAAGAGGTATTAATAGTTCCAGATTTCTGCATGTGGTTTGTGAGATTTAGTCACTAAATGTGCTGTCGGTTCTAAGCCCACATTGGTTGGTTGATTTATTAAACTCAACAACGCACACATTAAACTGAACTGAACAGGGTGGGAAATGAACCACAGGTTGGACAGATGACATGGTGTTGTTAAACCTGTCTGCGTGTTTCTGAGCAGCAGATCGTGAGCACGCTCAGAATGTGGCGGTTAGAGCCGCAGCGCGTCCACAGGCGGCGGTGGAGGAGAGGGCAGCAGGGATGCCCCGTCGCCGTAGAAACCTCCACAGCAGAGTGACTGCACAGCAACGGATACAGCAAAACACACCAGACGACGGTATTACCCATCAGCAATGACGAAGGTCGAAAGACAGATCACGGAGCCTAAAAATGTTTAAAATAAATAAACCTGTTTCTGTAAGACATGACCAGTTCCTGATTACATTTATTTTGTGACAGAGTTCATTACAGAACCCATTTCTAACCGAACTCAATGAACTCTTCTCAGAGGTCGATCCTGTAGAAGAAGATGAGATTGAAGAGGACAGACATCCGTCCGAAGAACGTCCTCAAGCCGCTGGTAAAGTTGGAGCGAAGAAACAGAGGAAGCTGGAGGAGAAACAGGCTCGGAAAGCTCAGAGAGAGGTCCTGATCCCGCTGCGCTGACCCGTCTCTCGATCAGCTGAAGTTTGCGCACTCGCGTGATATTTGTGTGTTTGTGTTTGTGTTGCAGGCAGAAATGGAAGAACGAGAGGAGAGGAAGAAAATGCAGGAGCTCAGAGACCAAGAGAGACAGAAAGAGGACGAGAGACTTTGCATCTGGATCCCCGTATTTTGAGTTTTTTGGGAGAGAGGAGAGGAGAGGAGAGAGGAGGAGGAGTATCAGAGACTGAAGGAGGCTTTTGTGATTGAGGAGCAGGGAGAGTCAGAGGAGCTCACGGAGCAGGAGGTGTGTGTCTGTTCATGTGCTCTCGTGTGCTCGCAAAACCCATTCAAGCTGACAGTGTTTGTATGTTTGTTTACGTTTCAGTCTCGTAACCTTTTGCAAGAGTTCATCGATTATGTCAAGGTAACAGATTACGTCTTATCTTCGCTTAAGCTTTCATTATTGCCGGACAGAAAACATCACAGACAAAGTGAAGAAAAATGAAAATTCTGTCATCGTTTACTCGACCTCTCGTCATTTCCATCCTTTCTGACTTTCTTTCTTCCGCAGAACACACAAAAAAGGTGTTTTAAAATATGGTAAGCGAACAGCACTGGACCCCATTCACATTTAGTATGGCCACATTCTTCAAAATAACTTCTTTGTGTTCTGCGGAAGAAAAAAAAGTCATTCAGGTCTGAAATGACGAGAGGGTGAGTAAACGATGACAGAACTTTCATTTTTGGGTCACTATAACACACATTCTGGTCACTTCTTATCGGTTGTTATCACAGTGTAATGTTTTGTGGTTTCACATGCGCAAGTTAAATGTTGATTCCGTCTGTCCTGTACAGAAATCTAAAGTGGTTTTATTGGAGGATTTGGCGTCTCACTTTGGGATGCGCACACAGGTCAGTACTGACGTCAAATCCGTTAACATCACGTGCTGCTCCTATTTCACCCCACAAAGAAATCGAGCGTAATTTTAGAATCCTTGAGATGTTGTGATGCTCTCATAGAAATGTATTTGTGTATAATGTCATTTTTTTTTGCCTTTAATTCGTGCTGATAAAACGTGTGTGTGAATAGGATGCTATTGCCAGACTGCAGGATTTGATGGCACAAGGATCTCTCACAGGTGTGTGTTTGTGTTGTGCCGCTTGCCAAAAACTTAAAATGAAATTCTCGTGGTGACGGTTCTCAGCGTAATCTCTCTCTCTCTCTCTATCTCCTCTCTCCTCTACCTCTCCCTCTCCTCCCTCTCCTCTCTCTCTCTCTCTCTCTCTCTCTCTCTCTCTCTCTGCAGGGGTGATTGATGACAGAGGAAAGTTTATTTTCATCACCCCGGAGGAGCTGAACGCTGTGGCTGACTTTATCAGACAGAGAGGACGAGTGTCTATCACAGAACTGGCCCGAGCCAGTAACACCCTCATCAACCTGAACCCTGACATCCAGAGCTCATAACCACACAGACTGAATTTAAATAAATGCATTACACGCAGATGTAAATAAAGTGACATGAATTATGTTTGTGAGCACACAAGCTTCGTGTCGTTTTAATATCTGCTTCCACTGTTTGTTTTGTTTTTGGTGCCGTTCTTTCCAGTACACACAGACAGCCTTCTGCTTAATGCCATGTCATTAATCATTTAAAGACCATCATGTATGACCTCATTAATATTCATAAGTTGATCTCTTTCTATTTTGTGATTTGCTAAGCAGCACTACACAGCTACAAAACCCTTTAATGTATACAATCCTGTTTAATGCAAAATCACAAAACAAAGAACAATACTTTGTGTTGTAACTTACATGTAAACAGGCGACCTGAAAAAATATTGTAAATGATTGTGGTAAACATCTTGCACGTTGAAAAGCATGTAACAGAAACAGCATTATAATTGTATGCGGGGTGTTTGACTTGTGACACCAATTTTCAGTTTTATCCGGAAGTCCAGCGTTTTCTGTTCGTCACGTGATCGTGTTCAGTGGAGGTGAGATGGTCCTGCTGCGCCCTCTGCTGGTGTTTGGTCACAACATCTCCGGAATAAATACAAGATTATCAAATTAGGTTTTTCATAGATGAGCTTTGACTTGTGAATCGTGAATATGACACTGTTGGCTACACCATTCAGTCGTGCTGTTTGAAAATAAAACGATCCGATTCCGCATGACAAACGCTCAGTAGTATGTGAGTGCGGCCTCCAGAGGGCGCTGTGTTCACCGGGCGTCATCGCGTTCATTTCATTCTGCTCGTTCAGGACAAACAAACACTCACGGGCTCGTGCTGGTGCTGCTCCCAGTTCGCTTGCTCTGGAGACCCGGGACACCTGGAAAGTTTCAGCTGGTCTGAATCGGTTCGAACTGCTGGTTCTCGTTCTGTCTTCTGGTTCTGAATGAGAGAGGAACGCGACGACGCAGGGCGGATCACGCTCTTTGTTTATTGTCTTTAATGTTTTTGGATGTGTGTGAAATGATGGCAGTGATATGATGCGTGTGATCCCCGTGGATCTGTCACTCTTGCATCAGTCCGTGTGCGCGCGCGCGGGATTCTTTGATCTGTGCAGGTGAGAAACAATGTATCATCTTCCTCGTGTGACGTCACCGCCCTTGTTGATCATTTGACACATAGCTCACAATATCACTGTATGAGAGGGATTTTTGATCAGGGTTGTTATTATGAAATGCTTTAGTTTATAGTGTTGATGAAATCTTGCTGTGTGTTGTAAGGCAGACCGGGGCAAGTTGTCACATCGGGCAGTCTTCATAATTAATGGCTTTGTATCTTAGGTTTGAAATCAAACTAAACTAAAATTTAAAGTGATTTTTTTCTTTCATTTGAGCACATTGAAAGCACAATACTGTAAATTAAGTTAATAAGGCTTTTTAACAAATTCTTGTCTCTTGAGTAATTTTATATGTCACGGTTGGGCGATGCTTTTGTATGATTTATTCAATACAAAACCTTTTGGTCAAAACAGTTGCTTTTTTTAATCTTTTGGTGTAAATTTAGTTTAAAAGCCCTGAAGTAATTCATAATTATACAAATAAACCCCCAATGGTGTGACATCATGCGCCGCTTTCAACTCAAGATTTTAAGATTACAATCTATACAGAAATCCTCTTTAGACCCAATTTGACAAACGTGTACTGGATTAAAAAGTGTGACATCGTGCCCTAGTCTGTTATGCATGGATGCATTTAACCGTGGTACAGTCACGTGTCTGGACAGTAAAATTGCTGATGTTTCATTGCAGTTAAAGTGGACCCACAAAAGCTCACGTGCGAACCTGTCTGAACTCTGTTTATGAGGTGAGATGCATTTTTCTGCGAGGATTACTGTTTTTTCATCTATGGCAGTCCTTTAACTGTATGTCCTTCTTCTCAGATCAGAATGACGCTGGCGTTGAGCCCTGCGGCCGTGTGTCAGTGCTTCACACTTGTGTCGCTGTGCACATCTATCGCAGACCCCAACTGGATCCAGATCCAAAACACTTCGCAAGCAAACGGCCAGCAGCTCATTTACGGCGTGGCTTTCACTATACACGCGTATCAGAATCACACGGACACAGGTTTGAGCTTCTGTTTATAACCAGAGTAAAATCTCAACCACAGTTCTGTGTCATGTCTCTGACGTGTGATCCGGGGTCTGTTCAGGGCCGCTGGGTGGGCTCAACGGATGGGGAATGTGGCTGCTGTACATGCTGGCGTGTCTCTGCTACAGCGCCGTCCTGCTCTCCAGTATCTCTTTCCTGCTGGACTTCCTCGGCACAGCTGTCACTCACTCACGACTGGTGACATCACTGTATATAACAACAGGTGAACTAACACACTGAAGTCCACAAGAGCACATGTGTATTAATCAAGTAACCAATAGACTGTAACGCTGGGTTCACACCAAACGCGATGTAAGCGTTTTGCGCAAGTAAATTACAAACAATGTCAATGCAATGATGCCCGATGTTGCAATGTTAAACGCGAGCTTGCGGCAGGTGGTACGAATGACGCAAATCAGGCTGTGCGATTGCCATGAATGTGAAAATAACGATTTATGCTGGGTTCACACCAAACGCGAAAAAGTTCGTTATTTTCGCGTGAGTGACGCGATTTGACAAATATTTTCAACCTTTGCGGAAGACGATATTGATTCGCGTTCGCGTCTGTACACGTCTTTGCATTGATTTTGTATGTAATTTACTCGCGCAAAACGCTTAATTGCCGTTTGGTGTGAACCCCCTATAATAAAGAGTGTGGAACGCGATTGTGAACCCAGCATAATAGTAAATTACATACAAAATCAATGCAAAGACGCGTATAGATGGGAACACGCTTAAATCTCCTCTTCCTTGCAAAGTTGAAAATATTTGTCAGCTCGCATCACTCCTGCGAATATAATCCCGCGAGTAATAAAGAGCGTGGAATGCGATTGTTCGCGTTTGGTGTGAATCCAGCATAGGGGTTTGAATCTGTGGCTGAATTGTATGAATCCAATTTGACAATTTTTTTGTTAAATCATTTATTTCTTTTATGATTCACATTGCACAAAAACACACACTAACCACCTCATAAACAGTTTAATACACTTTTGGTACGGACTGATCCGAAGAACCTTGTTAACGTTCGTTTTCTTCTCCCGTCCTGCAGCGTTGGACTGTCTAGCGGTGCTGGGTGTGTGTGTAACCTGTCTGTATGTTATTAAACACAACCTGCAGCGAGCGAAACACTCACGGTCGGACCGAACAGAAATAATCCCGTCCGAGCTGCTTGTGTCTCCCGGAGAGAGTCTGTACATTGAGCTGCTGGGTTTGATCTTCTCGGTCATGGCCTGTGCTTTTGCCCTCAAGGGTCGAGCGGAGCCCATCGCACCACGTGATTACCTGAGCGTGGAGACTGAGGACAGTGAAAACGGAGCCTTTGATTGGTGGAGCTGAGTGAACGGATGGAAGAGGTTCACTTGATTTGTTCTGAAACTATTGCACAATAAGACTGAGAGCAATGATACTGAGAGTCTCCGGTTCTTCATCTCAGGAACATAAGGATCTTTCTTACGCTGTTGGACAGAGTTGAGAATGTTAGAGTTTGTTCATTTTAAGTAAATTGAATTAAATTGAAGCACTGGATGTTGAATTACAGGTGAAACTGAAATGAAGGATTTTACTGAAGGTAAATACATTTAACGAAGAATATGAAATAAATCCAAGTACGCCTGCTTATCTTAATGTCGAAGATTTTACATGTAAAGCTTCTTCTGTTTGAGTTTATGGTAAATTACAGCATTTGAAGTCTTTTTCACTACGCTCTATGTAATGTATCCTAAATTATTAAATGAAGTATAATGTGAAAATATACGGTGCACTTTTTTAGAAACACATTTCTTTATATTCTAATGTTACGTGGGAATCTATTCATGAGTAATCGAAAATCTAATAATGCATTTCATCTCAAGTAATCATGGTGTAATAGTTTGGTGTTATAATTCTGCATTCCATTTCCAATTTTACAAAGTTATATTTAATACTGTGTATCATCTTTTAACAATCCAAAACCAAACAATGGCAAGAAATTCTCTTTTAAAATTTCCCACTTGTTTTTTTACTCTTTCTGATCTGATGTTTACAACAGCGTGTTGATGACAGTGGAATCATGGGACGCTGAGCTCTGTGCTTTCATTTCTCAGTTCTCTCTCATTAGACTCCATCCTGCCTCTCTCTCTCCATCAGCGCTGCTTCGCCACCTGCTGTCACATGACACCCGCCCAAGCTCCAGTTGGATGAAGATCATCGCCATAGTAACCTTGAGAAGTTGTTGATGTCACTGATGAATTTGTGAATGGGGAGAGAGACATGCAGAGATGGAGGATAAAGATCTAACAACAGATGCTTACGTTTTTTTCGGTGTAGTCAGTTGTATGAGCTGTCGTTTTTGCTGATGTTGTTGGTCTAGTGTTTGTGTTAAAACCCCGATGACTACATCTGAGAATGAAGGTGTGATGCACACACAAAGAAAAGATCATGGATGATGTGGGCCAAGCGTTCAGCCTGAGGATGTGTGCCATGTCACACCATGTTCTCACTTCAGATCGTGAAGCGACTGTATGTACTGATGTATGTGTCATGAATGGATCCTCTCCGATGTCTCGCTTTCAAAGGGGTTTTATATGTCTGGCCGCTTTAAGTCGTTATTGTTGAAATTATACTAAGTTATACTGTAGCAGCATTTACACACATTTGAACACTATATTTACACTATTTACTTTGTATTTTATTACTGTAGTGTCCCTCATTAAACCACCCTTTAAACAATGTTAGGGTGTCCTAAATATGCATTGGTATTCTTTCTTTTTAATGCCGATAGATAGATAGATAGATAGATGGATGGATGGATGGATGGATGGGATGTTGGATTTGATTTTGCTTGGAAAATGGATAATAGGAGGAATGGATTGGATGGATGGAAGCCAGGAGGAAGGAAGGAAGGAAGGAAGGAAGGAAGAAAAAGTGCCCTCAGAACAGAAGGGGCGGAGCTGAGAGTGGCCAAAAGGGGCGGGGCCGAGGTGGGTGTGTCTCTCAGCTGATGCGCGCCTCTCTCTCTCTCCCCCCCGCCATCACTTCATATCTGGCGCGGGCGGAAGCGCATCGCGTCCTTTCACACGTTCATTTACGCAGAGGCTCATCCCGACGCACGGAGCGACAGACGGATCATATGAGACAGTGAGTATCTGTGGAGTAACGGAGTATCACCCGCGTCCGCCGTACCGCGACGCGCCTTTGAACGCGTCGCGACACTGCCGTGTAAGGTTCGATGCGCTGACGCTTGTTATCGCTCACCGAGGCGAGAGAGGTGATGCTGATGCTGATGCTGATGGAGGGATGCGGATGCGGCGGTCCAGGAGGCTGCTCGCATCCTTTTGCATGAGCGGTAACGCGCATTATGTAATGGCCACAGCGATGAAAAGCGCACGGATGGATCCGTCTCTGGTGTTATTGGTGTAGTCAGGTGAACACCGTCTCTCCATTGTGCGGCTGCTGCTCTCCCTGCGTCGCTGCTGTGTCCATTGCGTTTGCTCTTCAGTGGAGGCATAAAGCATTTTTATGTCCTGTGTTAGCTGAATGCATGTGTCGGGTTAGTTGCAGCGCGAGGCCTGCGCTTCTTTTAAACGCTGCGTTCATTCATGGCGTTAAAGGCTCATCATGTCTTGTTGCGCGCTCTTCTTGTGAAGATGCCTTTTAAGCATTTATTGAGCTGTTGTGATTCTGATGTCATATGTTAATATTGGGGTGTTGTGGACAGGCCTCTAGATCCTATTTTAACTGACAGGCTTGAATTTCTCTTTATTGTCATCGCGTTGTCGTTGCGTTTTTACTGTGCGAGTGCATTACAGTCGGGGTCGGTGATGCGTGTGTGTCATGCGCATGTTTACAAACGTACGTGCATTTTTCTTTATTCTCAGACGCGCGCGCGTGTGTGTGCATCGCTTCTAGCGTCACACTGTTATATTCGTGCCATCTTTATTGTACAGTATAAGGAGAAACACTATAAATCTCGTCTTACATTATTGACAGCGTCAATGTTGCAGCTCTCTGTTGATGAAGATAAGATATCAGATGTGATGCATTTGTCATCCTGACAGTCAATGGCATCACACACACGGTCTATAGTGAGATGTGTGTGTAGGGTTTGAATATACGAAGCATGTGAGCGATGATGTAATGCTGTGTGAGTGTGGTGCACGTGCCCGCGGCGCGCTGCTGGACGGCTCGCGCTACTGCAGCCCAGCCAGCGCTGCTGCATGAATGCATTGAGCTCTGTAAACATGAATCCACAGAGTAAACATTCTGCACCATTATCATAAATTGACATTTGAGATTTTCTACGTTAAATTTGGATTTAAACGCAAATCAAGCGCGGATTTGCTACAGTAACCACCGTTTATTTGTAGGGAAATACAAATGGTGATCATTTTTGTTCTACCGACACCACAATCTAACTTTTAACTGTCGTGTAAATATACCCATAAAAAAGGAAAACATCTCGATGATTTCTCCTAGACATTAATGAGATTAAATCCATTGAAAAAGTTTCCTTTTGAGAGAAAAGACCTTTGAGTTCTTCTCAGTCGTCTGAGTATGTCTAGTTCTCAAACAATCTCATCAAATCTCTGTCTACCATGAAATTTCAACATTTTCAGAAGGAATGAAAGAAGACAAATCTGAGCAATAACATGTTCCTCTTTGTTTGTAGGAAACTGAACTACAATCATATTTCGAAGATCTTTAGGTAATGTTTAACTTCATAGATAATCCCAGATATCATTTATCCAGGGTGCGGCTGAAACAGATTCATGTTGATGTTCACACACACAGACTGTTTCTCTTGACAAAGCTCTTCATGAGTTTTCGTTCCTTGACTGGAGTTGGGATATTGAAGTTCTTGTAGAGTTTTGAGAGATCTGATCTATGTTTAACTCAACGAGGAAGTAGTTCTGCTTTTTATGATTCTCATGAGATACAAGTGTGTTGATTATTTACAAAAGTCTTTATTTCCTCTTGGACTGTAATTCTATTTGAATCCATGTGGAAACTTCTCGTATCTTAGCATGTTTTGGTCTGTCGTGGGAACATTATGTTTGACGTTTTGGAGTCGCAGTGATGTAGTGCATGTGTGTATTAACCCGTGTGTGTGTTTCTGTTGCAGTGTGTGTGTGTGCGGCTCGGTTCAGGTACCCTTCATGCCCCCATGTGCTGCCGTGGAGGGTGGCGGAGTGAAGCGCTCGAGGCTCCTGGCATGGGCAGTGTAGGGAGCGGGGCCTCCAGTCAACGCCCCATCACCATGCGCAGCGTGGGCACCCGCACCACCCCTAACGGCCCTCTGACGGCCCCGCCTCCTCCCAACTCAGCCCGTCGCCGACTGGACGACCGCAGTTTCAGCGCAGACCGCATCCCCGGACCCAGCACCAAGGCGAAGGGCGTCTCCGCCGACGAGCGTAGCTACAACGCAGAGAGGGATTACCACGGCAACGCTCGCGGTCACTCCGACGCAGAACGCCCGGCGGCTCTCAACGCGAACCGACAGCAAACGGTCAACGGAGAGAGGCTGGTGTCCAACACGGCGTTCTTCAACGGCGGGGCGCGGAGAGAGGGCCACAGGAGAGGAGAGAGTCTGGACCTGTGCGGTAACAACATAGTGCTCACCGCCAACGAGAAAAATGTCAGCCATCAGCCTCCGGCACAGCACAAAGACAAGAGCAAAGCCAAACCTTATCATCAAAACCCACCCAACATTCTGCCCGTCTCCGGAAAACTGGAGCATGCACAGGTGCAATCTGAAGATCACCTAAGAGAGTTTCTTCTGAAGAACACAAAAGATGATATTCTCCAGAGCCAAACGACGTCGAACTTCATTGACTTCCATTAAACCACGGAGACGTTTCTCCAAATATCTTCTTTTGTGTTCGACTGAAGAACGAGTCGCAGGTTCACAACAGCATGAAATTTTGTCTTGATTTTATGTCACGGTTCAGAAGTTCTGCTTTTTATCTCCACAGACGAATGATTCTCTGGTGCGCCCGTCAGCCTTCAAACCCGTGGTGCCCAAGAACTTTCACTCCATGCAGAATCTGGTGTGTCCCCTTCAGACCAGCTCGGGCACGAGCGGGGGTCCGGGCAGCAGCGGAAGCGGAGGCAGCGGAGGAGAGAAGAGCGCGCAGAACCCGTCCGGAGGGCAGTGGGATCAGGACAGTCCCAGCAGTCGGGGAACGCACGCGGGAGCGGGCAGGGCCGGTCAGGGCAGTCTGTCCGATTCTGGGAGGAACTCTCTCACCAGTCTGCCCACATACACGGGGTCGGGGTACGGCCCGCCTCCCGCGCTCGGACCCCTTAGTGCCTCCACCAGCCACATCAACAGGCTGGGCACCATTGCCCTGGACAAACTGGACAAGCCGGGATACCAGAATGGCATCAGCGCCTCTGATAGCGGCCGTTCTTCTTCTGGCAAGAGTTCATCGTCCTATCAGCGTCTGAGTCACCTGAGCGACGCTCCCGGACCCTTGCGACCCTCGCCGTCCTCAGATGATCTCATTCAGGACCTGGAGGACCGGCTGTGGGAGAGAGAACAAGAGGTGAGTGTGTGAACTGAGAAACCTCGCAGGCTATTATTAGTTATCGTGGTTCACAACAAAAAATCCTTTTCTTGTTTTCCAATTGAACCAGTGGTGGAAGTGACCGAGATTCACTGGGGGGACTCTTGTTGGGTACATTTTTAAACCGTAAAGGCAAAAAAGCCATTTTGTTTACGCCTGAAATGTGCATATCGTTTGGAGGCCATTACATGAATAAAAGATGGAACTCCTTTTTTGCTTCTTAAAGTGACAGTTCACCCAAAAATGGAAATTCTGTCATCATTTACTCACCCTCTTGTCTTGAGTTTCTTTCTTCCGCAGAATACAAAAGAAGATCTTTTGAAGAATGTTGGTCGCTGGACCCCGTTCACTTGCAGTGGTTTTGTGTCCACACAATAGAAGTGAATGAAGTCCAGTGCTGTTCGGTTAGAAGCTTTCTTTAAAATATCTTCTTTTGTGTTGTGCGGAACACAGAGTCTTGTCTCAAGACAAGAGGGTGAATAAATGTGAATACACTTTAAGTAAATACATTTTTTGGGTGGTTTCCCATACTGGGCTTAAGACTGTCTAAACTGAAACTGGCACATCTGGAAATACATCACTGACGTTGTTTTGTCTTAAAATGTTTTTTTGTAAGACGTGTCTGCAAAACCGAATTAAATCTCTTCATTTAACTAAAACCTAGTCCTGGTTTAATTTAATCCCTGACCCGGACACCGCCCTTAGATGTTGGGATCAAATATTTTTGCATTGTTGAAATGAGATTTTTGTTATTAAATCGAGTGCATTTTTAACTGTATGCATAAACTTTTTGTGGGAAAAGTGCTGGTCACGGTGGTCTCACGCGGTGCATCAGATGAGAACATGCCATTGTGGTTAAGGATTAAAACACATTTTCTTCCTCAAATTGTTTTTTATCATCACTTTGAGTTGTTTACCCTCGCCAAAACAAATGAGACTTGTATATTTTAAGTATCTGTTCCGTGGAAATTATTTTATTTTACTATATTATGAAGCATGTATCATACTTTTTAACTCTAGCTCATTCAATTTCAACGCTTAAGGGCATTAACAATATTAAAGAAACATTTAAGAAAGTGAGAAGGGATTAAGGTACTGTAAGAAAAGAAATTATGATATTTGCTTCATAATGTATTGAACAGTGTTGGGGAAGTTACTCTGAAAAAGTAATTAGTTACTAGTTACTAATCACATATTCAATAGTGTAATTAAATTACTGTACAATTACTCTCTCCAAAAAATATTGAATTACTAATAACTTTCTATATTCTATATCAACCTTGATTAGTTAAGTGACTTGAAACGGCTCCTTTGATTCATGATTCAAATAAATCATATAAAACTACACAAATGATTCTTATTAACTGAGCAAAGTATACAAATGTGAGAAGGATTCATTAAAGCATAGATTTTAAAGTTAGACGTATACTTTTTGTGTCTTTCCATTATTGAATATATTACACAGTATTTGGTTCAATTACATCAGAGGTAACTGTAATTCAATTGAAAAAGTGAGAGTAATCCCTTACTTTACTTTTTAAGGGGAAAGTAATTAGATTAAAGTAACTAATTACTCAGTAACTAGTTACACCCAGCACTGGTAGTGCAGTTAATATAAAGAACAGTGTTTGTTTATTTGGATCTGTGGATTATGCAATGAACTAATAACTTTATTAAGTGTGCCAGTAAAACCCGTTTAAAAATCATCACCAAGAAAGGGAAACTACAAATTCTTTAGCACCTTGAAAAAAAGGAGTGCAATGGATTTATAAGACCAATAAGACGAGCGTGTTGTGTGTCAATATATCGCGCAACAAGGTTTCAGGTGAGCCGCGCATGTGTAGCGTGTGATCCGGGTCTAAATCTCCTCCTCACAGGTGATCCACATGCGACGCAATCTGGACCAGAGCGAAGCGGCCATCGTGCAGGTGTTCGAGGAGAAGCAGCACGTGTGGGAGCGTGAGATGGAGGAGTTGAGGCAGAACTACGCCGGGCGACTGCAGCAGGTGACCCGACGGGCTCAGCGCACGCAGCAGGCCCTGCAGGCGCAGATCAGCCGTCTGCAGCAGGACAAACGCAGGCTGCAGGATGAAATGACGCTGCTGCTCGCTCAGAGAGAAGAGCTGGAGAAGAAGTGCTTGGACTTCAGGAAGGAGCAGGCCGACATTCTGCCCAGACTGGAGGAAACCAAGTGGGAGGTGAGAGACTCCGGATCAGAACTTAATGCTCACATACCGGACCATGAGAAACTGAGAGTGACAAACGATTGGTGTCACTTGTGTCGCAGGGTCTTAAAAACCAATTGATCTGAAAGTGTTTGGGTAAATGTTTGAAGAATAGTTATGTGGAGAAAAATATCATTGTGTTGACATTTTAATGTCTCACATTACACATTTTTTACACAACGGATGACTTGAAATGTGGCCATTAAGATCTGTGATGTGAAAAGGGTTTAAAAAGCATCTCGGGATGAGATCTTCTTGGGAAAATGCCAAGATCACATTTCTTTAAATTCTACACAAAGAACGAAGATGATGAAATGTTTTCATTTATTTTGAATCAAGTCTACCTTTCGAACTAAATGTAATTCTTAGTTCTTTAGTCTTAGTTCTTTACTGTAATTAAATTACAGTAACTAATTATTAGTAACTAGATACACCTAACACTGGTTAATACATGTAAAAACAACTGCAAAATAAAATGAACTTGTTTTCTTTGCAATATTTGAGGTCTGAAAACATTGCATCTTTTTTGTGTTTTTTCAAGAAGGTGCCTATAAAAATAAAAACCTTTGTTTGTAATTAAGAACATACCTATAAAACTCTTAATTTGCCGATCTGTATACAGCGGTGTGTGTAATGTCAGCGGTGTGTGTGTGTGTGTGTACTGGTCCAGGTGTGTCAGAAGGCGGGTGAGATCTCTCTGCTGAAGCAGCAGTTGAGAGAGAGTCAGGGTGAGGTGACCCAGCGGGCGGGTGAGATGGTGGCCCTCAGAGGACAGCTGAAAGATCTCAATGCTCAACTGAGACAGAGAGAAGAAGCCGAGATCAGCCTGAAAGAGTCTTTCTGCACCAAAACCTTGGAGCTGGAGCGCTGCGAGGCAGAACTACAGACCATGCTGGCTGAGGTACACAAACAAATCGTTTTATATTCAAATGTCATCACGTTATGTTCTTGTACGGGGGTCATCGTGGTGAAGCTTCAAAAAGCAAAAGCTTCCATCATTGAAGTCATAAAGTATCTTTTGAAGTCAAAGTTTGTGAGAGAAAATAAAATGTAATAAAAATAAAAACGAGAAATTAAAATATGGTGGAACATCAATAACTTCAAAACTCATTATTTTACAATGAGACACGCAAGAACCGATGTGATTGGAAGTTACCGAATATTCAGCTGTCTAGTTTTTTGCAGGCAGTAGTGACAAAAGCAAAAATATAATTATGTAAAAAAAGTAATTTTAATAAAATAATGAATGTAAAAGGAAGTGTCATCATTTAGAGCTGTTCTTCACTTTCTCATTTGTAGGGTTGTATGCATTTTTTTTACCATTTTGTTACCAAAGTTATTTATTTTTCATTCTTTAAATTAAGTGTACTTTTTTTTAAGGGACACTAGATCTCGCTGAGCTAGGCTTGCTTTTCGAGACCGAAATGGCGATCTGAAAACCTTCTCCCAGGAGCGGCAAACCTGGCAGGACGAAAAGGAGCGCGTGCTCAAGTACCAGGCGCAGCTGCAGCTCAGTTACGTGGAGATGCTGCAGAAGAATCAAGCTCTGGAGGAGCGTGTGGAGAAGCTGACCGCTCCGCCCCCGGCTTCGTCCGCGTCGCCGCCACCCGTCGTCACGCAGGACGTCCCCACGCCCGTTTCCGTGTCTATATCGCTCACCTCTCCGACTCCTCCGGTGGAAGACAAGGCGCTGCCGGAGCTGCACCAGCTGGCGCCGCCGTGGCCGGTTCCGACTCGGCTGGAAAGGATCGAGTCGACGGAGATCTGAGCGCGATGCAGGAGAACCCATAAAGCCCCGATTACAATAGCATTCAGTACAATCCAAACAAACAAAACAAACGGTGACCGCTCAGCTTCCGAGGTCTGTCCAAGGATGCCCTGCTGGTGTGGGGCAGGCGGTTGGGTTGAGAGCCGGTTTGTTGGTTGGTTATGCGCACGTGTGGCCTTATCAGCTGGTTGGTTGAATTAGGGTGGAGGAGCTGGCCCTGGGTCAGGTGCCAAGGGGAAACACATGACTGGATTTAACACTCAGGGGTTTATGGGATGTAGATGCAGAACAGACCTGAGGTCAGACTGTTTGGAGTGCGATAGGGGTTTGGGACTTTTAAAGGTGAACTGTGTCATTTCCGAAACGCTCAAATGTAGAATAAAAAAACTGCTGACTGTTTGAAGCCTCCATCTGCCATTGGTTGGACTGTGATGTTTACATATTTGGAAGGGAACATATGTCACACTGCTGTGGAAGATGACAGACTTCACCTTTAAAACATAGGGTAAGCATGTCAAAAGAAGAACTTTTTATTATCAGTGACAATAGCATTATTTTGTAGTGAGAACTGTTTTGGGCAGACATCACACAACAGTTAAGAGATGCAGGGAGAAGATCTCTGACACAACACACCATCAGTTTTAAATGCGAGGACCAAACTCTGAGAGTCGGGCTGCTCGTGATGCTCGTGATGTTTTCTGTTGGACTGTTAGGAAAGAACAAACTTCACGCAAGCATGAATGAACAGTTTACCCCAAAAGGAGAATTACTTCGTCCTTTATTCACGCTCATGTCATGTCAAACCAGTATGACGTTCTTTCTTCAGCAGAACACACACACAAAAGATATTTTCAAGGAACGTTGGTAAGCAAACATTGAACTCCATTGACTTCCATCGTATGAACGCAAAACCACCGAGACGTTTCTCAAAATATCTTCTTTTGTGTTTTACTGAAGAAAGACTCACATACAGGTTTACAACCACACGGGAGAATAACTGATGACAGAATTTTATTTTGGGGTGAACTGTCCCTTTATTGTGTGTTTTTGGGTTAAGATAAGTTGTTAGCCGTGAAGCTGACTCTCTTCAGACTGTTGCTCCGCCATGCCAGTTGTTGAGTTGAAAGTGAAGACTAGCAATAGATGAAGGTTTGCCCAAATAGACGCAATAGCTGAGAATAGACGGTTTCAAAGTGACAACATAAACAAATGTTACAGCGCATGCGCGCGTTCGCGGGCTGCAGTTAACTTCCGGTACACATTCACAAACAATAGAGCGCTTCTGATAACAAGCAACTGAAACCGATTAGAACCGTTACTTGGCTAAACTTGTCTCTCCAACATTTTGAATTTAGACTGCGATACCAAGCTCCACCGCTAGATGTCAGTGTACCATACGGTTTCTTTAAATGCGTCAAAACTACACGACCCATTCAACGAATTGCTTATTTAATAAAATGAACATACAAAATATTCAACAAATTGTATATGAAAGAGTACATAACATGATGAAATTCTAATTTCATGCAGTGTGTAATACCAAAGTTATGGCTTGGAAAAAAGGGAGTCGACTCTGAACCACGCAAACGAGTCGTCCTTAGTCCGATTCGCGCACCGCCGAGGATTTACATCACCACATATAGTCCCGCCTACTTTTACTAGGACTTCCCGCGAAAACTTCCCTCTTCTCCCACAAACCAGAGCCATTGAGAGAGAGAGTTCTGCCAACGGAAGTCCAAAACGCTGGAGCGACACGTGATTCACGGAGCCTTCAGATAGTTCCAGAAAGTGATGTTTTCTCTTTAAATGCTTTATTTCTTTCATTTTTTATTCATTAAATGGTTTTCGTCTTTAAATGGGTTAGAAGTTTACCTCAGTTGGTTTGTTAGTCGCAGCTCCATGCGTTACTAGTAACTTCCGGGAACTATTGAAACTATGACGCGACTCTCTCTATCAATGGCGCTGCCCCAAACGCTACGCTGTAGACCAATCACAGCCGACAAGACAATCTGACCAATCACATCAGTCTAGGCTAGCGGAAAGGAGGGGATTAGACAGATGAATCGCGGAACAAATCATTTATTATTATTGCGAAATAATCGTGTATTTACACCTTCTTTGCACATAAACTTGTTGCTGGACACTCCATAAACCAAAGTAGGACCTTAAAAATCCCTAGTTATGTACTCTTTAAATACAATTATTATACAATAAAAGAATAATATACATTAAAATGACCTTAAATTAAATGAAATATTTATATTATCAGACACTAGCCAAACACCAAAAGTTGGCTCGCCCACCGCCAATAACCTTACAAAAAGAAGAAGAAGAAACACAAACTGGAAGTTAACTGGGGGTCAGGGGCGCGCGCCCGATGGAGCGGTCTACGGAATCGTCATGCGTTCGATTCCCAGGCAACACACATCAAATGTATAGCTTAAATGCACTGTAAGTCATTTTGGAAAATGCAAAGCGTCGCATTGACGTGCTTGCGTACAGCGTGTTTGATGCCCTAAGGCCTAGTGCGGTACAGAAGCGCTCAACCCTCCTGCTCGTTCACCCGAAGCAGTGGTGGAGGACACCTATTTATTTCTAATCAGAACGCACTGTATCACCTGAATGTTGTTTTTGCCCTTTTCTATGTTTCGAGCAATGTAGAGTAAAACAGACAGAGATATATTACATATGTTCGTGCGCTCCACGCGTTTCAAGAAGCACGGGGTTGTTGTGAACAGGTTTATGAAGCCGCCGGACGAGACGGACGGCGGCTGAGCCGGAACACGCGCGACAACGACGAGCGATTATATTCGAATATGACTTTACATTCTTCCAAAAAGAGCATATAATACGTGTCCGTGTGTACTTGCTGAAAGCATCCTTTAGAATATTTGACTTTTGAAAAAGATGTAATATGCAGTAGATTGAAGTGATACATGTTTCAGAGCAAGTGCACAGTGCACACACGTGGTTTTTGAACGGGTAAAAAGTGCGGTAGTTTGAGGAGGATGTTCTGAGTAGCATACTACCATACTGTTTCTGCGGCGTACAGCATGACGACGGAAGGCCACTGGAATATTCATTTTTAATCTTCGTTCAGTCTGATGCAAAAGAAAGTTACAAACATTGGAAGGTCAGGTTGAGCGCAATGCATTGTGGGACGCAGTGCTGCATACTGAACGGAGATAGTGTGAGTAGTGCGCAATTCCGAGCACGCACGCAGATTTTGATCAATGTACTTGCGGGCTCAGACGAGGTGGGAGCATTTTGCAGAACACCTGTTGTCACAAAGTCTTCAAATGTCGCTTAGAGAAATGTCATTGGGCCGATCGGTGACTTTTGCCCTGCTTGTCATTATGCACAAACCCTTGAATGATCAGTATTTTGAGACATTTGGTCACAGCACTTGCAAGCCAGTTTCACTCTCACAGTAAATATGAAGTGCATCTGGTGTGTCTGTGCTGAAATGAAAACAAGCACAACGTGTTTTCCGGCGTCTATAATTCAGCTGTCCGTTGATTTATTTCCCATAAAGTTCTAGAAAGGTGTGAATAGAAACATTCATGTGGAAGAGCCTTACGGTGCGTGTGCCTCTTCTTTTCTGCCATCGCTAGAATGATGCCATTTCATTGATAATCAATCCAGATTCATGCCACTTTATGACACTAGGTGTTAAGAGAGACGTACGGGATGAAGCTTTAGATGGACGCCACACCTCTGCTGTCTCCGGCCGCATTTGCTGCTATGTGCTTCTGTTGTGTCCTGCTGTGTTCTTGGTAGAGACAAAGGCAGTCGACTGCATGTAAATATCACCGTTCCTTATGTGTACAGAACTTATTCTATCCAAATATACCGAGCTAATGCGTGTGAATACTTTTGTGAAGTAATGAGACTGACATGTCAGCTTTTATTTTTCAAACTATTATTATAGGAATATAATATACATATATGAATCTTAAAACCTTCGATCGGCTATATTACCGTAAAGTCATGCATTCAAGAGTCCCATGTCTTTACGTTCTATTTATCAGTTCTTGAAATGTGCGTGTGAGCGAAAGGCCACCGAGGTTTTGTAAGCATTCTTTTGTTTTTCCTTTTTTTCAGAATTTGCTTGGGAAAAGCATATCTTAGCGAATATTAATTTAAATAATAAAGATGTGAATAACAGCAAAGAAACCGTTTCTCTTTCTCTTTCCTTTCTCTTCACTGGACACTTTCTCTTCACGTTTTTTTTCTGAGAAAAAATGTGAGTATTGTTTTCGAGCTAAATGCAGTCTAGAGGTTAATGATTAATGTGACTAAATATGACATAAAGCAATAAATACAATTTATAAACATGGGCAATTCCAGCGTTATGGACGTGACATTTTGCGTTATGGACGTGACATAAAAATGCTCAGAGAATGAATTTGTTACGAATAAATTGAATCATCTGTTTATATTTTACTAAACCCTTGTTGAGAGAGTCTGAACATCCAAAAATGCCAGTCCAAGAACAAATTTTCTATTTTAAAAAAGGAAAATAAACATGCGTTATGGATGTGACAAAAAAAAGGACGCGGTTCTTGGGAGACGACAAACTTTTTAGCATTTCTGTGAAATAAAATGCACAATCCTGAAGCAATAATACCCAATAAATGGAGAAGGGATGCCTCTTTATAGAACATCAAATAGTTACTTTATTTTATTTTCCATGTGTCCATTTATGAGGAATATGTAGCGTTATGGACGTGACAATCCTGAAAAATGGCACTAACCTGACTATGAAAAATCATGCACTAAAATAAAACAAATGCTTTACAAATATGAAGAGAGACCTCACATGGGTATTTCAACCACCAAATGTTAATATCTGTGCTGTTACCATAGTAAAAACTTGATATTTTCAAGGCAAGGTTGACATTTTCATGGTATTGCCCACATGAAACCACTACACATCTTCTAGTGGCCCCAGGCTTATTAAGGGTCACATACACACTACAGATATATTACAGATGTGAATGATCCTGTTCTGAATTCACGATTATTTATTCATTCGGTGTTTAGTGTACTGAAGTAAACTGGTAAACTGATACAATTTAATTCATCGTGTGCATTATGTCACTCCAAAAACAGCAGTGTTCACCAACAATGCCATAGCAACCAACCTATCACATCATACAAACTGCCTAGCAACCACTTAACAACGTTTTAGAAATGATTCGGTTGTTAATTGATATATGAAAATGAGAACACAATCATAGTCAGTTTTTTTCGATATTTTTCTTTCTGTGACTTACAATAATATATGAGCGTCGACAGTTTCTTTTGTAACGATAACCCACACGTAAAATTATACGAATACAGGTTAAATAAGTATATACATTTAACCAATGATTGTTTATTCTACATAAGGAATTCTGCTGTGGAAGCCACTCGTTTTATTATCGAAGCGCATTTGTCTCATTTGAGCCACCGTACTTTCAGGAGCCGTCCGCTTCACACACGTACACATGCGCTTTATCAATGATTTTGAAGAGGAATATAAAACTTCTATTAAACTATTATTTGTGTCGTTGAAGGATACACACACTGAAGGTATGCTTATCTTTCTCTACTGTAAAATGCGCTCGGTGTGCGTAAACGGTGTTTAATGGTTAGTTAGCACTTGTGCTCGTGCTGTAAAGGACGTTCAGCCGTTGACAGGACGTCACGTTTGTTTCATTGTAGACGTTTCGCCACAAGACACGTGTTTTATTATTTTCACAATTTTATTAAAACAAACAAACAATAACAATAGCAGCAGCGGGACTAAACGATATAGCTCATAGCGTTTGTTGTGCCAAGGTTGTTGTCTTTTAGGGACACAACCGCATAACCAATTACCTTGAATGCGCTTAAAATGAAATATGTACTGCATGTTTGCTGTCATCATCAATGATCTTGTCAAATGTAGTCGTTAAGACCTAACATAGGTTGTTTTGTTTGGCGAAACGTCTTTTATAAACAATTATTTTCTGTTATTTAAATGTCCTGTGGCTCAGTGGGTAGAGCATGGCGCAAGCAACGCCAAGGTCACGGGTTCGATCCCAGTGACAAGTCACAATGCAGTGTAAGTCACAAACCGTCTGCCAAGTGCACAAATGCACATATGATGAGCTGAATAAATGAGAATTTTCCCATACAAGAAAACAACGATACAGATTATCTATACAGGACAAAAGTAAAAACATTTATTTATGTTGAAATGTGAAATAATTTAATAATAATCTTTTTTCATTTAAGGTGTCATCTCTATCTCAGACATTACATAAGAGTACATAACTAGGGATTTTTAAGGTCCTACTTTGGTTTATGGAGTGTCCAACAACAAGTTTATGTACAAAGAAGGTGTAAAAACACGAATATTTCAGAATAATTGTATTGCTTATTAATGCAATATCGCTCGAGTAGTCATGTTTGTTGTGTTCTTATATCTTCATGGCTATGTTAGGCACGAGGCAATTACAGCCATGCAGATATAAGAACACTACATACATGACTACGAGAGCGATATTGCATTTATACATCAGTTTGACGGCACACATGTGTAGATAAACTGAAGGAAATGCGGAACTACTTTCTTCCGCCACGAATCCAAGCCAAGCATAACAGTTAAACCTCCACTACTAAGACAATCACTTCTTTTAAATTTGCGCTGTGCTGAGAGAGACTTTTAAAATGCATATCACAGAGAATGTGTTAATCCCATTTCTATTATCTTGATCGAGACCCGCGCTGTAATATTTGTAAACACTGAGTGCAGAGCGATGTGAATAAATTGCTAGAGACACCGCCAACACTGACAACGTTCCAATGATCATGGTGTTTGTACTCCACCCAGTGGCCATTTTCCCGTGGTGAAGTTTGCGCAGTGTTGAGATTTAGATCTCATTCATCGTACAGCAGTAGCCTAGTTTTGGTTCACAACACGAATAATCTTTGCTTGGAGAAAGATATGCCTGTAAGTTTATTCACTATCTGTTAGCGTTCATATGATGTGTTAACATATTATTGATTCTTGGAAGTTAAACTGTGATCGATAGAAAGATGATGAAAGAAAGTCCCGTCGCATCACATGTACACGCAGATAGCAGTGCACACGTTTATATGTAGGCTAAACCTAACCAATTAATGTGCAGTTAGTCATTTCATATCTTGTTTATTGTATGTCAGTTTTTCAAACAAAAAAGAGACGGAAGTAAAGATTCTGGAAAGAATAAACTGCTTCCTGTGTTTGTTTGATAGCAATCTAACTTCTTCAGAGTAGCGAGGACAGTATAGTCCGAGGTATTTTAGTGGCGGAGTGATACAAATAGTCAGTGAAGCGTTCAACAGTTAGTTCCCGTGATGATCCTGGTAGAATATCTCACGGCTATCAGCCAATCAGATTCGAGAACTGATGTATAATGAAACATATGTTTAGTTTGTGACATTGTTCAGATATTTTCTGAACCTCACATGTTTGACATTATGTATTTCTCTGAATTTATACGATTTTATGTTGGTGTTTTAATTGAAACAATCCCTCTTTTTATGTCTTTTCCAGTGTCTGGTGTTGATGTCTGCGACGCTGCTGTTCCATCATGAGGCAAAGAGACGTCTTTACGCCCACATACAACGCATCCTCATCTTCAGAGCCCAGCATCTCCCGTCAAGCAGAGGAGATGGAGAGCCAGAGAGAGAGGAAGAAAAAGAAAGAACAGAGCAGCCATCGAGCACGCTGGTGTACAATCCCTCAGCTTACTACCGGGTCAGAACGGGCCAATCTTCTGCCCCGGGGCGATTCAATGCAGAGGAGGAACCATACTCCAATCTGCCCTTCAAGCCGGCGTACAGACAGCAAAGTAACCCGTACAGCATTAGCTCCTCCCGACAGCTCTCCAGCGCTAAGAACACGCTGTTAAACCTGGCCTTCAGTAAAGCTGCCTCCGACACAGGATCCCCGTCTACCCCACACATCCCCAAAGATCCAGACGTCAAAGGTGAGCCACGCGCCTTTCAGAGATGTCGACCCGAATACCGCAGTATGACGCATGACCCCTCTCAGCATTCCTCTGCTATTGACCTCAATGAGGCCTTGTTACTTCTTCATAAAGTCAGTGTTCTCAAAGGCAGCATGGGACCTTCCGACGTCGCTGTTTTCTTGTGTAAACTCGGCCAGTTGCCCAGAGAACGGACGGCAGTGGTTCGAGGTGACACGCGATTCAACATGTTGCTGCGTTACAGCGTGGAATCCCTTCAGTCCTTCACACTCCCGCAATTGCTAGACGTGCTGAGGGCCTTCGTGAATTTGGGATTGCCTCATTCCCACAGTCTGTTAGGATTGTTGGAAACAGAGTTTTGCCGCCGAGCAAGTGAGATGGAGCTGCACCAGTTGCTGCTCGCCGCCGACTTGTGGCGCTGCCTCGGTCGATCTGTTCCTCAATATCTGGAGAGACTCGTCTATAACATCGGTCGATACTTTAACCAGATGGGTTCGCCAGAGCTAGTTCAACTTTTATACATTGTTGGTGAAGGCAGGAGATGTCCGGAGACTCTCATTCAACCCGTTGAATCGTTACTCCTGCGTCACTTAAACCAACTGAAAGCTGAAGAATTGGGTGCTGTTTGCTTAGGCCTCTTCAAATCACAGATCCGCCTCTCCGAGAGAGCGGCGCGCAGACTCGTGGACCGTACGCACGCTCTAGTGAAGGACATGAGCGATTTCGCAATAGTGAATGTGATGAAACTGATGCGATTTAGTTATCTAGACCATCTTCCGTGGTTGGAAGTCATGGGAGGTGAGATACCCGTACGCGCCCCACAGATGGGCGTTCAAGGCCTCATGCACGTCGTCTTGGCTTGCTCCGCTCTGCATTACAGAGATGATCGAATCCTCCTGGCCGTAGCTGAACGGCTGCCCGATGTCATCACGCACTGCAGAAGTAAAGACGCCGCTAAATTGGTGTGGGCCTTCGGTACGTTAGGCGTCCATCCGAGCCAGTGTCCCAACCTCTATCCCTGTCTCACCGCAGTCTTACGTGAACGTCAGGGGGAATTTCAACGCTTTCCTGAACACCTGCTGACAGGCTTGCTCGGTTTAGCTTTTGTGGGTCAGTTCCCGCATGACTTGGTGAGCCTGGCGTTGAGTGCGGAGTTTATTAGCAAGGCTTGCCGTTCACAAGAGCTGGAGTTAAAAAAAGACTTCTTCACTTTGGATGGATCTGTAGGCCTGGAGTTGCCCAGCTGGACGGGTCCGAGACTGAGTCACTCTATGATCACAGAAGTGACGAAAGAGTTGTGGGACTTCGCCCGGTCTGATGTTTGCCAAAAGCCTGAAATCGTCGAGGCCGAAGCCATGCTGCAGAAACTTCTGGGTGGAGAGAGGTTCGTGAGCAAACGCATGATCCTCCCGCATCTGCGCTCTGTTGACCTCGAGGTACATTTGGATCGCAACGATCAACCTCTTCCTGTGTCTCCTGAACACCAGACTCTCGAGAAAGACACGACGGCTCACGGCTGGGAGGGAAAACTCTCCGGAGTTCCTTTGACCGATGACCTGTTAGCTCAACTCACCAACTCCAAAAACGTTCCAGTGCATCCATCTAACACCCCGCTTCAGAGATGTAAAGTTGAGCCGGTCCATGAGAGGGAGAGCATCTTCAACGTGGGTGTTGACTTGACAGATGACCTTGTGCTGGCAATGACCAAGTCTGGGATCAGCTCATCTCAGCGAGACAGTTCTAAAGCATCTGTCGTACGTCTCGCTGTTCAAGTGACAAACAGGAATCAGTTTTGTTACAGGAGTCATCGGTTGCTGGGTTTGCATGCGCTGAAGCGGAGGCAGCTGGTGCTGGCCGGGTACAGAGTTGTGGAGCTGCCTCATTGGGAATGGTTTCCACTGCTGCGACGCTCACATGCGGAGAAACTCGCGTACCTACACTGCAAGATCTTCAGTGACTCCAAAAAATAAACAGGATTTTTATTCACAGATTTTGGACGTAAACTTGTAAAAAATCTCTTGATCAACCTACAGCTTATGTTTTTCTTAATGTACCAAACCACTGAAATGTTTTATTAAAATGATGTATTGTTTCATAATGTCAATCAACTCTACAGTATGCGTTAGTTCTCTATGCGTTAGTATGCGTGTCATTTAAATGTCAGCTATGAATTAGTTTGTGTCAAACTCAACATCTTTATTAATGATGGTCATTTAACACAGTTAAACTCTCTTTTATTGGCATTTCTGATTATACACTTATTTTAGAAATATGTGAGGCTTTTAAAGAAGACCCGAAATTACAGTTGTTGCCACACGATTACACCTTATATAGGCTACACATGACATTCACTTCCTATATTGGTATAAAACACTATATTAACATTATTGGAATATATTGCAAATGTTTTATATAATGTCAAATATGGTATGTTTTGTAAACAATGTTAGAGAAACAGACAAAGCTGAGGTAAGATTGCATCATGTCTCTTATAAGGTAATTGTGACTCTACCTTGACTTGTAAACAGGGACAAGTGTTTCACTGAATTGAATCATCATCAGCAGATGAGTCAGAGGATTTGCTTTTCATATTTTGGCTCACCAAACCCTAACTGTATCACTGTGATGTTTAACTATGTTAAAAGTGTGTTCCAGATTAACCCCAAAAAGTTATTTTGTATTCATCTTTAGTCTGCAGACAGATGTTGTCATTTCTACTGATGACCTACAAAACCGTGATATTTTTATGTCTCTTGTTTTGCCTTTTTCATTTCACATAATAAAAGAATTCTCAAATCAATACAAAGTACTTTTAATTTATTGTGCATTTAATAAGTTAATTGTTGCCATGTGTATTTTAAGTGTCAAACGTATTTAACGTTCCTATGCTTTGGCGAAGTTAAACCTCTTTTTGACACGCCAATAAGTCTATTTGAATCATTACCTGTTAAACCTTACAAAATATAGACACAGGAAATAAGAGTTTTATTAAAAAAATCGGCTTTTGATGAAAGGTTTTGATTGTGCCGTTCACAATATTACATTTTACATGCCGCATGTCTCCGCCCCTCCCCGTCCGACAACTGGCACGCGCGTCATCCAATCAAATGCTTACAGTTCGCCTCGTCTCGTGACGTTTGCTACGCCAGTACGTGTGCAAATCAGCGCGAGCCAGCGTGTATCGCTCCACCAACGAGCTCCTTCCAACGAGCTGCTTTCGGACCAATGATGAGGCTCCACGACGGGGAAGCGGCGAAGGTTTATAGGCAGCGCAGGTCCATGCGTTTCACTTCACACTGCGAGAATATTCGAGAAACGTTGTGAGACAGACGAAACAGACATTTGGCCTACGCCCTTCACCTCGTTTACTGATTACTTCAGGTTTTAGGTAAGAATTGTATCTCGTTTAGTTCTTATGAGTGGTAGTTTATTTGTCAGATAATAATTTAGATATAATAATAATAATAGATAAACTGTAATAATTTAAACGATATTGGTGGAGTAATGATTATAATGTGTTGCTTAGTTTATTAAGAATACGATTATAATAAAGCTGGATATGCTTTTATTTTGTAATCGTCTTGACGGCTCCAACCCGGTACGACGCAGAGATCCGTTACTTAACACGAACGTTACGTTACGTTAACGTCATTTCTCTTCAATAGTCATGCGTAGATTTTGATAAGAGATCATTGTGCTTTTCTGTCTTATTATAATTAAAGTCATTTTAAAACATTTGTGAAAACGTGATGTGATGACCACGCACGAGGTTAACTAAAGTCACTTATTGGTGTCGTCATTGATCAGTAACTTATAGCAGCTTTACATCTGTGGAGATACTGCCCTTGTGTTTGTAATACATTTTCTACACAGAATGCTTTATGTGGGTTATTATAAGCGACATTTGTATGACTGCTGTTGGCATTGTTTAATTTAGAATAAAACTCTTGAGTTATGTTTATAAATGCATGATTGCTAACTCAGTTTTGGCTTGATGATGCATTCCATGTGATTTATTGTAGCTGTCCAGACAGTGGGGGATGTTTAATGCAGGATGTACTTGCCCTGACCTTTGACATTGATGCGTTTTGTCATGTTTCAGAAATCACACAAGGTTTGACAGATCAACACGTCAAAATGCGATTGCTTTGCGTGTTTCTGCTGGTGGCCGGCAGCGTGTTTGCTGAAGAGGAAGACAAGAAAGAAAGTGTTGGGACAGTGGTCGGAATAGACCTTGGCACCACCTACTCATGGTGAGTACTTCATAAGGTCCACCGTACCTCAAAATACACCTACATCTCCACGCCTGAAAAACATGGAAAGTCTCAATGTTACAGTACAATTGTGGCAAAACATTAATAAACTTTACTTCTTCTCTTAAATCAATCAGTGTGGGTGTCTTTAAGAACGGCCGTGTTGAGATCATTGCCAATGACCAAGGAAACCGCATCACTCCGTCCTATGTGGCTTTCACCACTGAAGGTGAGCGTCTCATTGGAGATGCTGCCAAGAACCAGCTGACATCCAACCCCGAGAACACGGTTTTTGATGCCAAGCGCTTGATCGGCCGTACTTGGGGCGACTCTGCCGTGCAGCAGGATATTAAATACTTCCCCTTTAAGGTACGCGTGTGCACTAGCTTGTATTTGAATTGTGGTGATGCTGAACATGCATGTTTTGCAAGGGAGATGCTAAACGTTCTGTGTTATTCTAGGTCATTGAGAAGAAAAACAAACCTCACATCCAGTTAGATATTGGATCTGGCCAAATGAAGACGTTCGCACCAGAGGAGATCTCTGCTATGGTTCTGACTAAGATGAAGGAAACCGCAGAGGCTTATCTGGGAAAGAAGGTAAAGTCTTTACAATACACAAGCAGAATTTGATAGGCAAACCTGCTCTTGGTTGGGTTGCAGGTTAACTTGACGTCTAATCTTTCTGTTTATGAAGGTCACACATGCTGTGGTCACTGTGCCCGCTTACTTCAATGATGCCCAGCGTCAGGCCACCAAAGATGCTGGTACCATCGCTGGTCTGAACGTCATGAGAATCATCAATGAGCCGTAAGTACAATCGCTCAAAGAGGTTTGAAGCGGGTCGTTTTGTCATCACGAGGTTAATGAACCTCTTTTTGCTTTCACAGAACCGCCGCTGCTATTGCCTACGGTCTGGACAAAAGGGACGGCGAGAAGAACATCCTGGTGTTTGATCTCGGCGGCGGCACCTTTGACGTGTCCCTCCTGACCATCGACAACGGCGTGTTCGAGGTGGTGGCCACCAACGGAGACACTCACCTCGGTGGAGAAGACTTCGATCAGCGCGTCATGGAGCACTTCATCAAACTGTACAAGAAGAAAACCGGAAAAGATGTGCGCAAGGACAACCGTGCTGTGCAGAAGCTGCGCCGTGAGGTGGAGAAGGCTAAGAGAGCACTGTCCGCCCAGCACCAGGCCCGCATCGAGATCGAGTCCTTCTTCGAGGGTGAAGACTTCTCTGAGACCCTGACCCGTGCCAAGTTCGAGGAGCTCAACATGGTACGAGCACGTTCAAGTATTGCTGCTTCATTCAATCCACTTTTCTAATGTTCTCAAAGAATAACAAACGTTCTTTTCCCCTCGCAGGATTTGTTCCGCTCCACCATGAAACCAGTTCAGAAAGTTCTGGAAGATTCGGACCTGAAGAAGTCTGAAATTGATGAGATCGTGTTGGTCGGTGGATCCACTCGTATCCCAAAGATCCAGCAGTTGGTGAAGGAGTTATTCAATGGCAAGGAGCCGTCCAGAGGAATCAACCCCTGATGAGGCTGTGGCTTACGGAGCTGCCGTGCAGGCTGGAGTGCTGTCGGGAGAAGAGGACACAGGTGGGTGTTTATTCCGATGCGCTGGACCAGAACCTTCAAATTATTTTCGGGATGGTTTATATTTAAACCTTTTGTTCTACAGGTGACCTTGTGCTTCTGGATGTGTGCCCTCTGACCCTGGGTATTGAGACTGTCGGAGGAGTGATGACCAAACTCATCCCGAGGAACACTGTTGTGCCAACCAAGAAGTCCCAGATCTTCTCCACTGCTTCTGACAACCAGCCGACTGTGACCATCAAAGTTTACGAGGGTAAGCCAATGTCTTCCATCTTCGGTGCATTAGTTTAAACCAAGTGTCCAAATTCTCACGTTGCTAATCTGCATTCTTTTAGGTGAGCGTCCCCTGACAAAGGACAACCATCTTCTGGGTACCTTTGACCTGACTGGTATCCCCCCAGCCCCTCGAGGCGTTCCTCAGATCGAGGTCACCTTCGAGATCGACGTGAACGGCATCCTTCGAGTCACTGCCGAGGACAAAGGCACCGGCAACAAAAACAAGATCACCATCACCAATGACCAGAACCGCCTGACGCCGGAAGACATCGAGCGCATGGTGAACGAAGCCGAGCGTTTCGCCGATGATGACAAGAAGCTGAAGGAGCGTATCGACACCCGCAACGAACTGGAAAGTTACGCCTACTCTCTGAAGAACCAGATCGGTGACAAAGAAAAGCTGGGCGGCAAGCTGTCGTCTGAGGATAAGGAGGCCATCGAGAAGGCGGTAGAGGAGAAGATCGAGTGGCTGGAGTCCCACCAGGAGGCTGACATTGAAGAATTCCAGGCCAAGAAGAAAGAACTCGAGGAGGTCGTGCAGCCCATCGTGAGCAAGCTGTACGGCAGCGCGGGCGGCCCTCCGCCAGAAGAGGGTGAAGATCAGGGTGATAAAGATGAGTTGTAGATTGATTCCATCTTGACTCTTTAAGTTCTCTTGATGCCCTCGCCCGCCTCCGATGTGGCACTTGTGTACATACTGGACTTCATGAACATTTTTGTAAGAAAATGTAGAATGTGGGGGTGACATTAAAGCCACGTATCTCTTCTGGAAAGACTTGTGGAGCGTTGGAGAGTTGTTGTATTTTTTTTTTTCTTCACTCAGGTGGAGATTTAGTCAGCCTGGTTTGAGGCTCGATGCTGCTATTCTCAGGCAGTTCAACGGGGGGGGTTCTGCGAGGGGCAGTTTGAGGAGGGAGGGATAGACGGGGTTTGGGCCCTGCGTAAATGTCATGTCACTAATGAGCGTTATTTATTTAAAATCTGGCAACTGTAGAAGACCTTTCTACTAAAAATACAAAATAAATGTTTCATACAAAATGATCATCTGTGGTGTGTGTCTCATTCAAATGTGATGTTAAAATGGTGACTGAAATGTTTTCATTAATGTGTTTTAATTTAAAGTCGACATGAAGCTGAATTTGCGATTGACTTATTTTCTGTATTGTGACATATCCGAGTGAAACGGCTTCTGAAATTAGAAAAAAATGAAGGGTGGGGCTTTATTTTGCCTTTACCTTTTTGATTGGTTTGTTGTAGGTTGGGCCTGGAGGGGAGGGGTAAAAATGCCTGGCCATTGGACGGTCCGTATAGTCCAACCTCTTTTTTGTTCCTGACATGTGAAGAGTTGTTGAGGGGGAGGAGCTTAACGTTTTTGATTAGATTACAAATGCAGATGAATTTTGAAAAAATAATGGCGTGCACAGATAAATAATTTATAGTAATCACTGCAACACTGTAAAACACTAAGAATAGTTTTTATTTCATGAGGACTTTAAAGTCTAAACAATTCCTGGTTTTGTCACTATGATTTTGTTATTTAAATACAGGTGGAAAAAAATGCATGTTAAAGAAACTCTGAATCTCTTTTCTTTGGTATTTCCAGTTTTCTATTGAACTTTATAAGTCAAATGTCAAAGTGGTGCAAAAGTTAAACTCGAGACTTGTAAACTTTTGTGATGTATGAAACAAACATGACTTTGACTACAGATAAAGTCCTAAAAATCTTCTGAGAGAAATTTATTGGAAAGCACAACAGCAGTCATGTAACTATTGTTACGAGACAATCGTTGAATATCAAACCCTGAGTGTCCATTCCTCCAAAGACAAAACAAAGATGTTTTACATCAGGTTCAGAGTTTTGAGTTGCGTTTTCTTCATCGTTTCCCATCTTCACACGCCACGGCACTAAACAAGAGGAATGATCCAGTCTGCCGGGAGGAAGATCTCCTTCAAACTTCATCAACGTCCATCGCAGTTTATCTGTCGCAGCAAACACTAATGTTAGTTCTGAATATGATTTAGTTTTGATTTTATTAGTTCCAACCACACCTAGAAGAAATTGAGTCTTAAACGTATTAGATTTATAATAGAATACAATATTATAAGATAGGCATCTACAGCATAAAGGCATTTCATCCTTTCTTTTTTTAAGAATCACCCATGAATACGTCTTGAGTATACAAAGTACGAGTACTCACCACAGTGAAACTTAAACATGGAATTTGTTGCCCCCTCTGATGTCATTCCTCCAAAGATGAAGATGTTTTTCCCAAAGGATACGGATGCATGGGCTGCCACTCCTGGAGGAACATCTCCTTTAGCTTTCACCTTCTCCCATTTCAAAGTTTCTGACAAAAGAGAGAGAGGAGAATAACGAAACACAAAAAGGACACTGCAATAATATTCCTGGTGTTCGTGTTAACCACGAGATAAAGGACTCACCGGTGTCCAGCGAGAACATGTCACTGTAAAACTTTTCTCCTGCCATTCCACCGTGAATGTACAGAACCGTTCCCACCGCTGCGATCACATGTCCGTGACGTGGAGCGGGAGGTGTTCCTTTGGTCTCAGGCTGCGTCCAGTTGGCACTGACTGCAAACAGAGAAAAATGTCCAGTATGAGTGTGTGTTTATGAGCTTCGTGCTATGATGCGTGTCTCTCTCAGATACATTCTCTAAGCGTTTGACCTGTATCAAAAATATGGACTTGAGGATCAGTAACAGGTGTTGCAGCATCCCCTCCTGAGAATACAAAGAGTCGGTCCCCGATACACGCTGAGTTTGTATGATACGTTCTGGCTGAAGGAGGAGTTCCTCTGACCTGGACCGTCTCCCACAAACCATGTCCTTTAATATCGTCTGTGTGCATTAACACAAAGCACAACTTTATGTTACGTAAACACACAACATGTATTCGGGTCATTATTGAGCGTTTAACAACCTGATGTGTGCAAGATTTGAACGCAGTTGAGGTTTCCGGTCTGCTCGGCCCCGGCAAACACACGCAGGGCCTGCGAGTCGCTCTCAGCCACGAAACCACAGTGTTCATAACGCGCCTGCAGCCCGTCCCATCCCGGAATGTCCCATTCGTGAGTATCTGCAAAAGATTACATTTAGTCACCTTTATTTATTTGAAAACGGCACGCAACTAATCCAAGTGATTCACGGTTTTCAGCTCTGCTGGTTAGATGTGGTAATATCAGTCTATTTCAAAAGTGTTTATTCATGGGAGGATTCTCATACATCTGCTGGAGGTCAGACTGAAGTACCTAGATTTATGATGTAAGACTCAGAGAAGCTTCCATTAGGATTGGCCCCACCAACTAATACAATACGTCCCTTGCCCCCATCTTTCGAAGGCAGAAATGTGCACGTGTGACCCACGGAAACACCAGGACCAGCACCTGTGGGCACGAGAACATACCTGTCCACACAAAAAAATGTGATCAGGTGACCATTAAGAAAATAAACACAAGAATAGAATCACATTACATAAATATGTGATAAACACTTAATACCATTGTCTGTTCTTAGGCGTTTCTTCAGGCTCGAGAATAGGAAGGAGCTCCATGAGCCTGTAAACATTAACATCGGCACTACCATCAACATCTGCATTTCACGGTGACTTTTAATGTAACGCTGTGTGATGACGTCACGGGCGTCTGTTGCATGTTACTTCACATGAGACACGCAAAGGGAACCAAATGTAAACCTGCTCAAAACGATTAATAATAATATGAGATGGATAACGGACTTCATCAAACAAAACTAGCATCGCTCTGTTTCTCTGGACGACAGCTCCGTTGCCATCGTAACATGAAAGCAGAACGTAACGGCGAGCGTCATGACGTCACAAGAGAACTCTCGAGCGCTACTTGGCTACTTCGACAGCAAACGTTTAACTTTTACTAACAGATGTAGCTTACCTTTATCAATGAATGTATTTATTAATGTTGAGCACGGCGCGAAACAAAATAAGTGAGGATACGCATGTCAGCCATGTGGAAATGACTAACGACATGCGAAACGGAAATGGTTTCATAATAAAAGTTAGGTGAAATTTTCAATTTAATAATAAAAATAAAAATCAAACGCTGCATGCAATACTCAAAAAGACTATATTATAATACATTTTAATATACTATACCAGCAATTAACAGACATTAGAACCGCAGCTCTTTGCGACATGCCCTTTACAGAGAAATAAAACATGTACCATAGTAAATATAAATCATCACACGTTTCCCATGTTTTACTTCAGCTTAGCTGATGCTAACAGACACTAATTTCATTTTATCCGTTTATCTCATTAGTAAGGTAATAATCACAAAAAAGGAAAAATAGAGCAATAAATAAACATCTTGGACTGATGCTCACCTATAGCGCACCCCACGTCTGTGGACGCACCAACCCAGCGTTCGAAGCCAAGCCCATAACTCCACCCACGGACGCGACCACGCCCACACCATCCCCTCTTATATCCCCTTCTGCAGATCGTACACACATGAAACATCTGAGATCATCAGACGCATCGGACTTAATATTTCTCCTGGTAGTTTTTGAGACGGAGAAAGCATGACATCAAACTCAAACCTGAGCAGCATGAGACGAACTGTCGAACAGCTGAGACTAGAAGCCAGCGTGGAGAGAGTCAAAGTAAGTGTGTGTGTAAATAACATTATATCAATAACACTCACATTTAAATACACTTTATAACATTCTTCAACGATGGTTTACTTCAGTTGTATATCTTTCTTTAACAGGATCGCAAGTCACGCCTCAACAAAAACATATATTACAACATTAAAAGTGTATAAAGAATTAAAAAGCGTTAAAAAGTTCCAAATTGCGCACGCGTAGTTTTATGTGTTTGTATTATTGTATGTTTGTAGCAGCTTTTGTTTACCCTGGTTTAATCACTGTTTTTGGTGTTAAAATATTTGTTTATATCATTTTACTCTTGTTGAACATTCGGACAGCCATAATTGAACTCTGTGGTTGTCATATATTTAGACAGAACATGCCAGTGATGTTCACAAAGATCTTAACTTTTGCATTTATATTAAAAAAAGGAAACGGACAAAACAACACAGAGTTCTTATATTATATATCTTAGCAATAACAAAACATTTATAAATGACCAATGACTAGCTGTACTTTGTATCAAAAAATCTTTCTTCCTTTATTTGTACTTTATTCCACCATACGTTTACACGAAGTAAAAACACATGCCAATTAGACCACACAACATAACACTTTTATTTGTAGCTTTTTATAGCTTTAGATGCAAATGAGCATTATTTGTTTAAAGGGACACACATGGTGGCAACATGGACAGGTTGTGTTACATCACGTGTCTTCATCCCTGTTACATCTTCATCACGCAGGTTTCTCAGGCCGCGGCTGATCTGCAACAATATTGTCTCCAGAACGCCAGTAAAGATGCTCTTCTGGTGGGGCTGCCGGCAGGTAGTAACCCGTTCAGAGAACCACGCTCATGTGCTGTCCTCTAGACCGAAGGTAGATGATCTTTAAGTCATGACAAACACACAGCTGAAAATGAAAACTTGCACATTTCGTTAGTGATTCTTGTAGGACACAAAATACACAACATTAGTGAATGAGAAACTAACAATAAGCAATATCATTTTCTAATGGTTCATGTTAACTAATGCATTAACTCAACAAATATAAGCGCATTTTAAAGGCTTACCAGTTTTTCGACTTCTAATATATAAGTAAACAGGATTTAACTTCACTCATATATGTCAATATGTGTTTTAATAGTACATTGAGCAAATAAAAACCAGTTTCTGTCAAAATTTTTAAACTTGATTTAAATAACGAAGCAGCATATTTGTCATGTCTCACCCTCTTCTGTATATAAAAGTAAACGTGTTTAACCCAGATATTCTCAGTGGTCATATGCAGCTGTGTGGGATATTATTTTTAGGTTGACATCCGGCCTGCCGGTCAGAAGGCAGGACTGGTCAGACTCTTGTACCATCAACAGGAAGTTAAAGACAGAGAGGAATGGAGTTAGAACAGGAAGTCTTGAGGGTTTTGGAATGTGATGCCACCGAGAGATTATGCGTTTTCTATTGTGTGTGATGTAATTGTTACCAAAGAAAAAGCTCGGTGTTGTTTTAAAGATTTACATATTACAACAAAAGTCAATGTAAGTGAAATAGTCATGACGTGGCATTGCTGTAGGTAGCAGACATGAAGATTGAGGAAGCGTCTGGCATACTTCTGCTGTCGACCACGGCGAGTCTGTCTGGGGTTTTCTCCACAGTCACTCAAGTCAGACCATGTTTGGACGCCATCCTTAGTTTCATATGATGTGTTGCAATATGTCAGTGTTTTTTCTTAATGGGTTTCGACACCGACCTGCTGTCGTAAAGTTGTCTAAAAAGAGTTAACAGTGAAATTAGAGAAATTAATTGAATTGATTGAATTTTTGCAGGAGAAAGGAGATCAGTGAAGGAAAACACTCATATTTTGATATCTAACGCATCGGGGGATGTTTTGTGCCTGAGAAGAATGTCGTCTATGAAGATGGATGCCTTTTATTTAATATATTTCTGTTGAATTTGTTGTGCCACACGTATGTAACTTATATATATTAATCATTCACCGTATTTGACAGAAGGGATTCACCGAATGAGTTGATTTTTGTAAGAATCAGAAGATACTCCTTAATTATATATAATGTTAACTGCTGTCCAAGTGTCAAAAAATTAAAAGGCAATAAAAAATATGGACGAAAAAAGGTCTATGTCCCTGTGAACGGGAAGTTGTGATCGTTTTTACTTCCGTATTTTGACGGATTTCAGAGTGAAATGGAATTTCGAATGAGAAAAACAGTGGGCGGGGCTTTCGTCTTTCTCTGCGATTTTGATTGGATGTATGAAAACAGCCATTGTGTTTTGAAATGGAACTAGCAGCAGACTGACAGTTGAAGGGGAGGAGCTAACGGATGCTCCGCCCCAGCTGTCTTATTTCCGTCATTTAAGATGGATAGTCACTACAGGACGGAAGTGCACTTTCAGATTTTAACTGAATATATGAGGGCACTCGAATTTTAAAAAGAGAACGACCCACATTGATAAACGATTTACAATAAACGCTGCAAAGTTTCATGAAAAATAGGCATTGTCATTTTTAAATTTCACTGGGACTTTAATAACCGTTACTGGTTAACATATCCATTAGTCTCTTTGATCTTAGTGACATCAGTTGAATAAAAAAGTAATTTCAGGGGTAACGCAAACATTAACATTTTGAAATATTACAGAGATCATTCTTTTAAATTAAGTTAGACCAGGAATGTGTTTTAAAACATTGCATCAGCCTCAATGTGAAGTCTGAAATGGAATGGGTGTTCTGTAAAAACCTGCTGTGTGTTCAAGTGAGATAAAGCGTCTGAGCTTCCTCTGCTGACTGTCGAAGGTCCGTAAGGAAAGACCATTTATAAACCGCAGTGGGTAAAAGGACATAATAAACTAAACATGTTTTTCACTTGTCTTAGTATAGTGAGCATAAAAAGACCCGGGGCTTCATTTATCAACAGTGCGTACGCTCAGATGTGTGCGTAGTGAGTGCGTAAGAACAGTTTCATGCAAAGTGTGGGATTTACCAATTTGTACCTATACGTAGAAATGTGCGTAAATATACCTCTGAGCATGCTTACGCAGAGAATCTAGTGGTGGAACAGTGATACTACTAAATGAAAGTGCCACCGTGTGTTTCCTTTGTCTATTATTTGCAAATACTCAACAAGTACATTTATAGTTCAAGCTAGACATTTGTCTAATTGGTGTGAGAAGCTAAAAAAGACAGATGGGAAATCATTTGAAATGATTTTGCTGGATGATTTGGCAAACCTTTTATTGACAGCACAATGTAAAAGACACACTTAACAGAACAATATATGAAAAAACATTTAAACAAAATGAAAAAGAAAAAAAGAGGTTTGCATATTAATCATTTTTAACATCTTATTGCTTTTCTATTAATACATCGCTTTACCAAATCATTTCAATTTGACCAAAAAAAGATCTGAAAATTCGGTTTCTGTTCTGAACATTTTAATTTATGCAAAATAAACCTTCTATAAATAATTAAGAAATTAACAATAAAACATGCATTTCGCAAAGATTGCGTTTTCCAAGATCGCTGTGATCAGAGCACAGAGTACATTCACGTGACTTATAAATGACGGTTTCATCACCATATGGTTAATTGGGGGCGTTTCCGAATGCAAATGACCATGAACGTGAACTAGCACGCCGTTTAAGAACATGTGGGATTTATCAACAATGATTACTCACTGGTGTGCGTAAGAACCGTGATAAATACAGATTTTTTTGTACTTAGACACATTCCAAATTTCATTCGTAGGACAAAATATAGACCCTTGTCCACGCACTGTTGATAAATGAGGCCCTGGTTTCTAGAGATTATCACGTCAATCTGGGTGGATACAAAAACCTCAATTATGACTCTGACATGTCAACCCAAGAGTCAAAGGGACACATCTCTCTCTGTGTCTCCGTCACAATTTTTAATGGTCCGGATAATTGTAGTTAGAATTATACAAATCTAAAACTGAAACTTTTAAAGACAAGGACATTTTTATAGTAAATACATTTTTTATTGGGTAGTCTGTTCTGTAGTTAAACTTGCTCAAAGTTTATTCAAGTGTGCCATTAGTATACTACATTCAAACCAAAAATAAGAATGTATGTCTTCATTAAACCATAGTAGGGTAAATAAATACTATGGGAGTCAATGGGGGGGGTTGAGATTTGGCAATCATCCACATATCTTCCTGTGTGTTCAGCAGAACAAATACATTTATACATGTTTGGAACAATCTGAGGGTGAGTAAATCATGACAGAAATTACATTTTTGGGTGAAGTATCTTTTTAAGATCGTTATATATTTATGTTGTCTTCTTTTCTCACTGCAGTACATTATGCAAATATTGTTGGCTCTGTCAATGGCTATTGTGTAACCGGCTCTCATACACAGATGAACGTATTTTAATAATAACCGAGACTCGTTGTCCATTACATTTAGTCATTTAGCAGACGCTTTTATCCAAAGCGACTTACAAAGAGTTTAGGAGCAATAAGCGATATGTCGTACAGGAGCCATAATACATTAAGTGCCAATACAAAGCTACTGGTTTCAACAACAGCTAGACCACTACCTGTTGAGAGAAAGGGTTAGTGTTTTTTTTTTCATTTGTCTGTCATGTATTCACAGAAGAGATGGGTTTTAAGTAGTTTTTTTAAATGAACACAATCTCTAATGTATAAAATATGTAAAAGTGTGTTTGATAGTATCACTTCCCTCTCTCGTACGTGTGGAAGTGTTAGAACAAAAAACTTTGGCCAATTTTGTTACCTCAAGCTAAAGATAATTACACAAATTACACACTTATGCAATATATGGAACAAACATAATCACGAAAACTGACATGACAATACACAATAACCCTCCTTGCCTTGTGAATCCATGGTTGCCAAATATTTTCTACAGAAGACCGCTCCAAAGTATCATGTGATGAATCTCTGACTTAAAAAGTCATTGGTTTTATTTATGTTGTGTTTTTAATAACTCTTCTCCATTCTGCTAAATCTTATGAAGGGAACTTAAGAGACTTTTTTAGTTTGCTAAATTGAAATGCTGCTCCCCTTTAAATGCTTTGAGTTCCCTCAAAAATCTAAGTTATGTCATCATTTATTCACCTTCATGTCATTGAAAACCTGCATGTGACTCTTTCTTCAGTGAAACACAAAAGTAGATATTTAAAAATAGTCTTAGGGGTTTTGTGTCCTTACAATTGAAGTCAATTGGGTTCAATGTTGTTTGATTATAAACATATTTAAAAATGTTTATTATTTATATACATTTTTAAAATATCTGTCACATATAAAAATTGTAATGTTTAGTCCATTCTGTTATGATGAACATGATTTATAATGGACCCTTTAGTTCCCCCTGCTGTACGAGCTACTGCGTTCAGCGCATGCGCAGTGCGTCATCACGCGCTGCTGTGGGCGGGGTTTGTATGCGCCGCTGCGAGCCGCCTCAGATCCGTTGTGTGATGGAGACGATGGTTGTGTGAACCTGCGGTGCATCCCAAAATCTCACGAAATTAACCCCGCGGAGAAGTTAAAGCGCCTTCAAAACCGCCTCTCAGCCGGGAGAGGAGCAGGAGGTTCGGTTCGCTTCCCGGCGGGGGTCATGGCGCGGGATTATGATTACCTCTTCAAGCTGCTCATCATCGGGGACAGCGGTAAGGAAACACCGAGGCTTCGGGACGGGAAACAGGCCTCAGACTGTTTACAGCCAGTGTTCTCTCATGTTTAATACAACTGCTAGAGATGAGGTTTACACACTGAATTCACACGTAATAAAGCAATTCAATTGCTTTCTTGGCATTTATAAATTGTATTTTATAGGGCTGTTGTGTGGCTGCTGTAATGGGCCTGTCAGGAGAGATTTAAAAGCAAATCATTGTGTATGTGTTTGGGGAGGAATGCTTTATAAGTTCGTGGTTGATTAATAAGGTGAACTATTAACATGATTTTCATTCATAATCTACTTTTTCCATATTAGTTGGTTATGTTTGAGGGGAATTACACTAATTTTAGGTCGTGAATAGTCTTATTGACAAGTTATAGGCTTGAAACTGTCACTTGAGATCAAGCATTTATTTCATGTTTTGTAAGGACAGTCTTAAGTTGAGATTTGAAACATGTATGTTGTAATGTCTGCGGGTTTATCATGCAGTGAATATGTTGTTATAAGCAGGTGTATAATAGGAGCTTGTGAAAGTTGATTATTTCATTGTGAATCTCTAACTGAGCTTTTCTGTTTCTTCACAGGTGTCGGCAAAAGTAGTTTACTGCTGAGATTTGCTGACAACACATTTTCAGGTTAGAACTGCATATTTACGGTGAAATGAAAGGTTTATGTTTGTAGATGCTAAAAACGTCTGCTGTCACATTGGCTACTTATGATCCTGTCAGCATCATCGCAGTTCATCTGTCTCTGATTTACTCATTTTATCCAAATACCTTTGGTGACGCATGGGGTTTTATTTGTGTTTCAGGTAGCTACATCACCACAATCGGTGTGGACTTCAAAATTCGGACGGTGGAAATAAACGGGGAGAAAGTCAAGTTGCAGATTTGGGATACAGCCGGACAGGAGAGGTTTCGAACGATCACATCGACGTGAGTGTCCTGTTTTACAGAGAAATATGTCTCGTCATTGATGTGTGATATTGTGTTATTGCAGCGTCTGTTTTTTAAAAATAAGCCACAATCTCATCAATATTACTTAAGACATCAGAAATCTGTGTCGAGGTACGCTTCTAATGTGACACACACCTGTGGTCATGACTAATGTGATCTCAGACAGACACATGGAGACAGAGCGGCTTTAAAGCGTCTCATTTCCTCTTTCAATGAGCGTAAAAACCACAAGATAAAGCTGCCTTCCTTCTGACGTGCTTTATAAATTCAGTTTCAATATACTGAGACATGTTCCTCACTTGCTTTTTATGCTGCCTGGGCTTTTTCTTTTTACAGATTAGAATAGAATAGTAGTTTGAAAATAGTAACTGGGTACTTGTTTCTTAAAATTCGATTGATTTACATAGAAGATGGAGAACTAGTATTTTTATTTAACTTTGAGTTACACTGAAGTCAAAGTCTCTACTGTCACTTGTTTGTGTTTTAACATGTCTAGAGTTGTTTGTGTTCAGACACAGTGTAAGCTTGTTGTTGTCCGGTATGCTGAGCATCTCTTATTAGAGTAAGTGAATTTCAGCTCATCACTTTAGTAACAGCTATGGGAAAGATGTCACATACTTTAAACCTGCTGACATTCTCAGACTGTGTGCATATATGAAAGTAAAACAATCTTTTCAGAGCCCTTTGTGTTTGTTCAGTAGTCCATTGTCAATTAACCTCAAATAACTAAACAAACATTTCGACTTCAGGACTGATAAAGTTCATCTTACAAATTGTTACTCAGAAAACCACTTCCTGTCAGTGTTGTGAGCTGAAAGGAAACTCATTGGTCAGGACTTGTGTACTAAGCAACCGTCGTTTGTTTTCTTCAACTGTGAACATTTAAATGTAATTATGGCACTGATCTATAAATTGTCTAAATCTAAATAAATTGTGTCAAAGCATTGTCAAATTGACAATTTTGTGTTAACGTGCATGCAAAGGCCGTTAAGGTGTGTGCTTCGGTGTAATTCAGGTTATTTGATATCTTCTGACAGGGTGTGTTAGGGTAGAACGATTGTTCTTTATGCTCATGTTTATTCTGTGTCACTGTGAGAGGTGGAGGCTGATCTCAGATCAGGGCTCTCATTGTGTTTCGATGGCAAGTAAATAAACCTTTACACTCTTTACATGTCATTGTGATCGGGTCATGTGATCTCTTTCAGGTACTACAGAGGCACACACGGTGTTATCGTGGTGTATGATGTCACCAGCGCAGAGTCGTTCGTGAACGTCAAACGCTGGCTTCATGAAATCAATCAAAACTGTGATGATGTTTGTCGAATATTAGGTAAGTGTGTCGTTGTTTTTCAAGTGTTATGCACAGCTCATATATAATGAGATTTTATTCATATTCTCTCACCCTGTTTACTCTGATTTGGGTTTAGTGGGAAATAAGAACGACGACCCCGCCTCTAAAGTGGTGGAGACCAACGATGCGCAGAAGTTCGCCGAGCAGATGGGGATCCACCTGTTTGAGACCAGTGCCAAGGAGAACGTCAACGTTGAGGATGTAAGTGATCCTCAGGCTTCTGATTAAACTCAAAAGATCCCCAATATGTGCAGAACATCTACTGAAACTAATCTTCAAAAACATTTGTGACGTCCCATCCACGTGTGCATTATTATTGGCTCTCAAACTCAAAAAATGCCTGAAATCTTGACAAATGTAAACAAACGCTCTGTTTGTCTTTTTGAGGCAGGAGAGGTGTGATAAAGCTGTCATACTGATGTGCTGCTCTGTGTTTGTGTCCGTCAGATGTTTAACTGCATCACTGAGCTCGTACTGAAGGCCCGGAAAGAATCCGTGGCCAAACAGCAGCAACAGCAGCAGAACGAGGTGGTCAAACTCGGCAAGAGCAACAAACGCAAGAAGAAATGCTGCTGATGAATTGGACTCAACACACACTTGCACACACGCCCGGACAAAGCCACTGAACTGACAACAGCCCGAGAACTAAAGCAACCCATGACAGAGACAGATCATCTCTAGAGATTTACTTACCTTGAGCCCCTTTGGATGTTTTAACAGGAATGGATTGGCGGTGCATCCTTCCTACTTCATCTTTCTCCGTCGTTCCCAGAAGATGCTCGGAACACTGCTTCCACTCCTTTTATTTTAAATGGAGAATGAAATGTTTGTGCCACTTGTGTTGTTGTTCAGGTGGAGTCGAGGCCAAACCTCCGCAATGTTAATGCGACGTTCTGTCTTGACATCTGTCAGGAAAACCGAAAAGGAACGCCGAAAGACCATCATGAACATGTCCTCCTGCATCCCATGTTCCCCTGCTCCTGTGATTGTCGGTGGTTACAGACAAGTCTAGAGATCATGTGTGCTGCTCTGTCAGTTACCCAGGGACTCTTGTTTTGCCTTTTTGCTTATTGTCTTTCGTTTTTGTAAAATTGTATTTTTTTACTAACAAAATATACAGTCAAACACGGTAGCGTTTAGTGGATCTCGTGCCATTGATTGACTGAACGTTGGAGGAAATATTGGACTTCTGTGCACTGACACAGTCGGACCTCATGTGTATATAAAAAAGATGTCTGTTTTATACGTAATAATGAGCTTATGTCCAACATAGAGGTGTAGAGGAATAGTTCGGCCAAAAATTACAATTCTGTCATTATTCGTGGACCCTCACGTCGTTCCAAACCCGCATGACGTTCTTCTTTTGACTGAACATGCAAATCATTATCAGTATGTTCACATTTATCCCTAAACAATGAACACACACAAAACCATCAGCTGTAAAACTCCATGACAAGAGTCCAGATGATGTGCATTGTATTTCAGTTGTTCATACCACAGATCAGCGTGCGCAACAGACTTGTATTTAAGTCGATATTTGCGAAAAAATTTCCCCTCCTGTCAATCTCATTCACACAGAAAGTCATACGGGTTTGGCACGATTGCGAGGGATTAAGACCATTGTTTCATATTCAAATGAACTAACCCCCTAGTTCTCAACGGTGGTCTCAGCTTCCAGGATTTGTTACTCCTCAGATCAAGCACACAGAACACCTGGACCTGTGCATAAGATGCATTGTGTATTATATTGGGAGAGATTTTATAGAGCAGATCTTCACAGCAAACACTCATCAAACCACCGTTGTGCTCCTTCATCTGTTCATATCGTTCAAAGTCGAAATAACGTGACACGCTCATGCATGTTAGCATACGGACACATGCGCATGTGTGTTTCTGTGTAAGTGAAATGTTCTGGCGTACACTGGAATAGATAAATTCATTCCACCGCAAATCTAACGACAATAAACATTTTAAGAGGTCTTTACAGAATGCTTGTCTTTTTTTACTATTAGAAGCTGTTATTCAGCAGTTTCACCTCATGATGGCGCTCTGATACAGCATGATTCAGAGTACTGAAGAATATGACCCTTTGCAGCATTTGGTTGCCTCTGTTATTCAGTGTTTTCAGTCAGATCTTTCTTTTTGTGCTCTGCTCTGACTGTACTTTATGAATTCTCATCATGGCTTTAGCTCCAGATGTACCGGTCTGTCGCCCTGCTGGTTCGGTGACCCGAGAGGTCACAGATTCATTTGCTCCATCTGTTGTGCACGCGGGTGAACAGCCACATCATCGACTACATGAGCTTAGAAGTTTGGAGAAACAGCTTCAGTAATCATTGAGATGTACAGAATGTGGATGGTGTAAATTGGACTTTAGACTGTGCACGTTTGTGGTATTACTTTCAAACACAATCATTAATGTTGTTTTTCCATGGAACACAGGAGAAATCTTAGCATATACTCCCACGCTTAGGTGCCAAATAGATAAAGATATATTTATACTTCTATCTGATTTTTTTTTTTTTTTTTAAATGAGATGCATTAGCATTTCAGATTCATTCACAATCCAGAATATCTGGTTATATCTTTGTGTGAAGGATTTATTTTCTGTAGTGACGCATCTCAAATCAAACAAGATGAACCATTTTATTGATGTTAGTCAGCTAAACTTATTCAACAGCATCACGTCTGCTGTAAAATGCCTGCGAAAAGCAGTAATGAGGCCTGATATTGTCTTGTGTAGGATTTTAACTGTGGTTCAGACAGCTGTTTTTAACATTTCTCTGATTTCCCATGTCTCTTTCCATCAGGGCTCAGAGAGGCTGTTGCCATGGTGCTCACATCCATCACCAGGGAAACCAGATCTTCACAAGCCCATGAGTCTCAACAAGAGAAATATCAGAATATTGCTGTTCACTGTAATGTATCACATGTTCTGTGTCACAGGTAAACATGTGATATTGTGAGCTGATGTGTATTCACATGTTTCTTCAGGTCTGCTGGTGTGGACCTGCAGTAGTTTATTTCAATACTAAAAAATCATTTGTCAGTAAAAGACTTCAAAATTGAACAACACGTTTCACTTATTTGCTTTGCTTAACGATTCTTGTTTTTTAATACACTTCAAATTCGTTAAATCATTATTTTAAACTTTAAATGCACTTATTTAACTAAATTATTCATAAACAAAAAAAAAATTATTATTGGAGAACCAATAATTGTTGACAAATAATTCGGGTGTTTATGAATCTCAGGCGAAATCATAGAATTTGAATTTAAGGTAGGCTAATGTAGATTAGTTTTAGATCATAAAATATTAGATAATATTACAATTATTAGATATTATTTAATATTTTAATAATTAGCATTTAAGCTTTTTAACATTTAAACATTTATTTTAAACCTTTTTTATTTTTGGATAAAATATCAAGTTAACACGCAAAACGTAATCTTATATTTTATGAATTTTTACTAAACTCTTTCATTTCAATTCTTAGAAACACAAAATATTTTAAAACACTTCAAATTCGTTTAATTATTGTTTTAAACTTCAAATACACTTATTTAACAAAATTATTCATTCAAAATTTAACGAATCAACGAATCTCAAGCGATAATTTCAATTTAAGATTGGCTAATATAGATTAGTTATGGATCCTAAAATATTAGATAATATTTCGCTAAGTTTTATTTAAGTTTTTTCACATTTTTTTAAAAACCTTTTTTATTTTTGGATAAAATATGAAGTTAACACGCAAAATGATTATTAAATGATATTTTATGATTTTTTTTACTAATCTCATTCATTTCAATTCTCAAAAACCCCAAATTAAGCAGTGAGCTTCTGTAAGTGCACAGAATGAGCCCCATTAATACTCTTAATTAATAATCATAATTAAAATATTTGATTACATTCGCATGGCAGTTTCATTAGGTTTGTGGGAGGAGCCTATTCTCATGATTTGTGACGCGTGTCTCCCTTAGACCAATGAACTGCTGTGACGAAGGCGCAAGGCGCAAAATTTGAACTTTATCCGGAAGTGTCGACCGTTTCCTCAGCAGTCATGTTTCACTGAAAGCGGTTCATCTACAGTTGCTTCAATAAACAGTTTTTAAATTCATTTTTACACCTCACACATGTCCACATGAACAGTCGGTGAGTTTGTATCTAATTTTACTCTACTTATGATCAAACTAGATCAAATGTTGAATGTTTGAAGACGACTGTTGTGATCTTCGCGAGTAAACACTGTAACGTTACCTGTTACACAGCTGTTGATGTAGAGATTATTCATATGTTTTCAGTGGATATTTTAAGTGTTTGTCTACAGAATTTTGTTGCTCACTGATGTGTTCTTGTCAAGTTTCTGCACAATTTGTAAAAATGATTTAGCTCATTGACAGTTCATTTGTGCACGTCGCTAATAGACATGACACTTTATTCCAGTTTGCTTTAATGTGCAGTGAGGCGACAAATACGTTTTAAAATTGCACATTTCTATGTAGTCTCTAAATGAATATGAGCTCATATTTATAACTGCATGTGAAAAGGTTTTCTGACACTGCTTAACATGGGAAATACAGACATCATCATATTATAGTTCATCATACACTACAGCTTAAAGACCTAACAACACCTGGAAACCAGATGGAGCATCACCAGCTACAACCGCTTGACATCTATCCTTAGATGTTAACCAAAATACCCTAGTAACAAGCAAGAACACCTTAGCAACACCTTATAAAGGCCATCATTTGGTGTGTTGGTACAGAGCTCATTTGACGGTGTGTACCACAGGGTTTCCCAAGCATTTTCATTGCAAAACCAGAATCGGATGTAATCGTTCTCAAGACCCACCCAGATATTAGTGTATGAGGAGAAAATGTACACGTTTGTTCACTTTTAGTAGAGAGTAGTTTTTATTTTCCTATTATCCACGGTTTGATGGAGTGGATATTTTAGAGAACCGTGGTACGCCGAGCTGTGTTAAAATGTATTGATGATGTTCGTTTTGCAGCAATGTTGAAGTTTAAATATGGAAGTCACGTCAGTGTTAAAGACCTGACCGCGGTGGACTCCATCACAAGCCGCTGCACTCGACTCAATCACCTGCTGCAGGTAAACCCTGATCTGATTCAGCCTCACATCTGTCGCTATTATCATGATTTTTATTAGGGATGCACCGGTATGTACATTTTGGCCGAGAACTTTGGAAGCCGATATACATTACCTAAATATTAATATAACATTTTCTGAGAACAACACATTCTATTTTCCCCTGAAAATCACGTACCAAGCCTACCATACACTAATTAAAGATTCTTTGGACCGGTGTCACAGACACAGTTTAGCTTAAGCCAGGACTATGCCTTCGATGAATTAAGATATTTATGTCGCCTTTATAAAACGCCTTCGAAGAATACATTACTGGTGTGCATCTTGAGACAAAACAATGGCACTGATATATTTTAAGATGTTTTATGGCAAGTTATATTCAGTTAAGACAGGTCACGCATTCATTTTAGTCTGGGACTAGGCTTAAGCCTTGTCTGTGAAACCGGGCCTTTAACTTTTACATCACCACCCAAGTGCAAAGTGACCATCCCAGCTCCAGCTTAGTCAATTCCATCCCCAACCAAGCGCAAAGACGGACTACTTGTCACATGAATGCTCAATTGAAAATGATTAGTATTAAATGCTAAACTTGCATCACATGGCAGCAGTTTGAAGTTATAGCTGCACTCAGTTACAATATACCATTATTATTTTCCCTGCTTATAACATTCATCTGTTGCCTGATAGCGATATAAAAATTAAGACAAATTGGACACAAACAGTTTCAACAAATGAAACTTCCTCAATCGCAACTAATAAACTCTACCTATTCTTCATAAACATTTCCTCAGTAACTTTTAATCGAAGGCAGTGAGTGCAGCTGTGACACGTCAGAGGAGATCTCTGGCCCTCCCGGCTGAGTCTGGTTTCTCCAGAGGTTATTTTATTCTCCGTTTATTTATCATTGGAGTTTGGGTTCCTCGTCACAGGGCCTTGTTGGCTGGCTTGCTCACCGGGAGACTGCTGATATTAGATATTATTAAATATTATTTACTAGAATGATCTTGCTTGTTCTATAAACACCATGCACTGTGCTGTGTTTTGTGTTTTTCTCCTGTAAAGCTGCTTTGGAACAATCCACATTGTGAAAAGCGCTATATAAATAACATTGAATTGAATAACACTTTTCTGGTATAATGTTTATTTAATAAACAAATTATATATGTTCTTCCAGAGCAATCCAGAAAGGTGTTCTCAATAGCCACAAGTCTAACAGGACTCAAGACAGAAAGCATTCAGACAGCCGTCCGCTTCAAACTATATGCTTTTGTTCCTACAATTTACACATTCATAAATATCCACTTACTACATCAACAATGTTTTACTAATAGCAGTAAGTGAATGATCACGACAGAAGGACATTACTGTACTGGATTTGAACTGTGCGCAGCTGAAGTGGTTCAACCAGAGGAAATGATTCATCATTTATCGGCTATAATACATCGGCCAATACCGATTTCATTAAAAATGACCGTTTATACCGATAATTTATCGTGCATCCCTCATTTTTATTATGAAAATGTTCAATGTGTTGAATATGAGGAATGTGGTTCCTGCATTACATTAAAACACAGAATTGTTGTGTGATTTCTTTCCTTAATGCAGCATCAGATCAGATCTTGCGATTGTGTCGTAAAGTGCATTTGTGTTGTTTCAGGGGAAGTGCAGAAGTGCATCAGACTCTCCAGGATTGACCGGAGTGAGCAGAGAAGGTCTGATTGATGCTTTGCTCTTGCTCTATCAAGAGTGCACGTCCCCAGAGCTCATGAAGATCAAACATGTGGCCAGTTTCGTGGATAAATGTAAGTCTCAAACCTGCTTTAACTCCTCTGGAGTTCTGCTTAATTATTCCCAGTGGCAGTGGATAACATCGGCTCTCGCCCAGGTTTCATCTAAATAACAGTAAACCGACTTGAGGATGATGATGATTAAGGTTGATTAATGCTCTTGTATATCTCAGATGCTGAGGTGGTGGCGGAAGTTCAGGAACTGCTTCCTGGCAAGACTGATTTTGAGATGAGGGGAGTCGTGGGGCGAGCACACTTCTCTGAGGTGCAGGTGGTGAAGGAGAGAGCTACTGGAGACGTGTACGCAATGAAGGTCATGGACAAAACCTGCCTACGGTCGCAGGACCAGGTGAGTCACCGCCACACCCAACAACTTCTCGTGATGTATGGCAAGGGTGGTGTAAGCTGACAGCAGGTCCTAACCTGATACAAGTTACTTTCAAATGACTCTTGATAGGCCTGCCAATGGAAAAATCTTTTCAAACGTAATTTCGACTTTCAGCATAAAGTCTGTTCCACATTACAGCTTATTATGACAAAACACTTCCCACTCAGACAAAAAAATTAAGGAATTTAAATCATTTTGTTTCATTTTCACATGCTGTTTGGGGTCGAGATTTATCAAAAATAGTTGGTACATTGACGGACTGAACGTCACTGAGAACTGAGAAGACTTTTTATTCTTAGTCATAGTTCACGGTTATTTTGCTCTATTATAAACTTAATTTTAGAATGTATTTATTATGACTTTTTAGAATTGACTATTCTTATTTTTAATTTAACTGACTTATTCTTATTTACTATTTTTATCCACAGTTTACAGAAAAGCTGTTTTCTTTTAACTACAAGTTTTATGCTGTATACCGTATATTAAAATCTACTATTAGATTTGCTAAATGGGTTAACTGTTAATTTAGTGGCTTGTTTATCCATCAAAGTGTGATTATATTTCTGTCCCACTTATTAATATGCGGTGTAGGTGGCGTTTGACGAAGAAAGAACCATCTTGGCCCTGAACTCAAGTCCTTGGATCCCACAGCTTCAACACGCCTTTCAGGATCATGACCATGTCTATCTGGTGAGTGATGTGCTCCACTCAGAGCAGGAGCTTCTGGGAAATGGTCACATGTCAGTTTAGGCACACGGATCAATGTTTTGAGGTTTTGCACTTCAAACTACTTTAAAGCTGAAATGCAAGACTGTTTGATTTGTTTTCATTCACATTCTTTTGTTTCATAGTTTTGACGTAGCTAATGTGGAAAACTGTAATAACAAAGATGGAGTTGGTGCGTCTGTGCGCCTCATTTGCCTAAAAGTGTCTTTGTTCCAGCAGCGGAGTGACGCGACTCTCTGTCTGTTTTTCTAATGGATGTTCTTGTCTGTCTCATGAAGGCTGATGATACAGAAAGAGTTTTTGTGACCTGTTCTGCCCTCTTTGCATCTGAGGTTACGTAGACCGGGAGATGAGTTCGCTGTGTTTACTGTAAAACCTGAGATGTGAAGTTATGTTAAAAGCACTCTACGCCATCACATCGTGACCTATAAGTTTTCTTTTGGCAGTGAAAGTGCTGCAAGACGTCATCGAAACGCAGCTGCTCTGAACATATTAGGACACTTTAGATTGTCTAAATGTCTTGTTGCTTGTCGCTCAGCGGGTTTGTGTCTGGTTAGGGCACAACGCTAAACACGATGAAGTCGTTTTTTTCAGATACTCCCTGTCTGCACACGGGATACTGTGCATTTAAGCTTTGAATGAAAGCGAGATTATAAACGTTGACAGTGAGAGAGATGAGATGTTGGAATTAATCTCAGAAACTTTAAGTCCTCAGTGATTTTTTTTGTAAAGGAGAAAACTTTCTCTCGGTGAAGGGAGTTTTAATCAGTTTGCGTTGCGTTCGGAGTCTTGTTATTCTTTTAAAGACCAGCAGAGCGAACCCTTCACATCCAATCCCAAAATCCTCTGCTTGCATTCCAATTAACCAAAAACGCTTTGATCTGAGAAACCACACAGATCAGCTCCGAGATCCAAGAAACATCAGTAAGTGAAAGGAGAAAAACTAACTTTGTCAAAGCAAAATTTTACTTTTCCGATTTCTTTCTGTATCTTTGAATTTCCGATTGGGTTTTCTAGTGAAGAACGAATAGCTTTATTGACAACATTTGTGTCATAATGTTCAAATCGGTTGGAGTTGCTGTTAGCATGAGACTAGTGTTATAAAATGCTTGAGTTCTACACAATCTTTACATTTTGTAACACCACTCATTTTTGCATCATCTGTATGGTGATTTAGAGTCCAGAGGTTCTTTTATACGTGTTCAAAAAGTGATGTGTTGCTGCCGGATGGGTGAGTTTTCAGCTTTCTCACGAGGGCAGAAACACATGGTGACGCGATAGACGATTTCTATTTCTGCCCTCTCCCATGTTCCAAACGCCCACGGCAAAAGAAGGGGGTGAATTCGTAAGTCATCTTCGCCTCAGCATTGTGCTGAAAAGACCCTCGCTAGCTTGTTGCTAGGATACGCAGGCTAGAATTCCGGGTTTGCCGTTTGTGTCCCGGCGGCTTTGCTTTCCATTCATGTTCTCTCTCTCATGCGTGTTTGCTCGGGCATGTGCACGCGCACGTGTGCAAGCTGCCCGTGTGCTGTGTTTTCCTAGTGCAGATTTGGCCCGGAGCCCCTCACACTGGGATGATGGGTGCTTGTTTCTGTCGAAGAATGCAGAGGACAGGATCTGTTTGTGTGGTTTATTATTGAAATAGTTCAAAATAAATTATTTCTGTCAAATCATTGATGACGTTTGAAAACTCAATGTGATCATTAAATCACATCTTCTGTTGAAGACATGGGAGGCAAATGAAATACAATATAATATAATAATATAGATTGAACAAAATCTATAATATTAATTTAATTTTAATTTCCAGATTGGATGTTAAATCAGGTGAATGTGCCACAGAAAGTGTTGGTACAGTTTACTGACAATAAAAACACAATAAAGAGAAAGGCCTGCACAATATCGAAGAAAAATGTGATGCACGGTAACTTGCTAAACAATTTGCAATACAGTAATGCTCAGGGGCGGACTGGGAAGCAAAATCGGCCCTTCCCCATTTCTGTCGATGGGGGGGTTGTATGTAACGTGTCATTGCGTTACATGCATACGTGTCCGACTCGCTAAAGCCTTCGCGTTGCGTGCATTCACGTTCATAATACATCCATCTGTCCGGCCCAAGCGTCCATTCCGGCCCCAAACGTTAGCGGCCCACCAATAAAAGTTGTGGTACTCTTTACTTTCCTGTAGCTCAGTGGTAAGAGCATTGCTTTAACAACGCAAGGTTGTGGGTTCGATCCCAGGGGATTGCACATACCCATGTATAAATGTATAGGATAATGCAATGAAAGTCGCTTTGGATAAAAGCGTCTGCTAAATGGTTAAATGTAGCCGCAGGCCGTCGGTGGGACTTTGAGTTCTGGACTTTGACAGAATGTCCTACCCGTCAGTCCGCCCCTGATAATGCTTAAAGGAGGAGTACACTTCAAAATTAGCCCCCATTCACTTTCCATAGAAGGAATAAAAATGTCTATGAAAAGTGAATTGCGATCAAATTTGGAAGTGAACTCCTCCTTTAACAATTGTAAAATCTCATATTAAAAGGCATCCTGGTCAAGCGGTCCTGTTCACAAGTGTGGTCTTGTATAAACAGTAGGGAGTTTTGCGATATAATCTTCATGGTTTGGGTCACTTTAGGCCTCTTTTGATATAGCAGTGAAATGATTTTGGCTTTTTGTGCTTTCTAATCTTCATTCAAATTTCTGATTGATGTATTAGTCAAACTAGACTTCTGCCAGCTGCTCATTTAGATGTCGTCGCACTGCTGCAAATCCTTAAATTATTAACCATTTACATTTGCATGCATTTATTCTTTCTCTCTGATGTTCTGATGGAACTTTTAGGTCTCCGTTACTGTGCTTTTAAACAACCACGGTTTATTCCCCGCACGTTCATACTTCATGCAGTTTCTCACCCATTTCAAGTGTTTTATTATTTGTTTTGCACTCACGTCACTCTCCAGATGCAGCCTATTAGTTAATTGTGTGAAAACAATGATAATGGTGTAATCGCAGGCTTTTGTGTCTGAGGCGAGTGTCTGCTAATCAAACTGATGTGATTTGATCAAATCCGGTCCTCATTGACCGTAAACTGTTACTAAAGGTGATATGTCACATTGCGAAATCTGCTGTGAGCTTCATGTTAAAGGAATACTTCACCCAAAAATGAGAATTCTGTCTTCATTTACTCACCTTCGAGTTCAAATCTGTATACATACATTTACAATACAATGGTATTCAAAAGTGTCCCAGAACTGTTTGCTGTCCTTCATTCTTCAAAATGTCTTTTTTGTGTTCACAAGAATAAGAAAATGATAAAGTCATTTTAACCTACTTTGGGAGTCAACGGGGGGCAAAATCTGGGCGAATTATCCCTTTAAGGGCTTTTCATGTAAAAAAAAAAATAGATATGAAGTTGAAAATGATGATAAAGTATTTTAATCGTATCACGTTGGGGTAGTCACGTGTATAAATTGTCTCAATAAAGCTGCAGCAGCTCGTGACTCCTGCTTTGATATTTTATAATATGAAACAAACATCCAGTCAGGTTTTTGTTCATGTGATCTAAAATGCGCTCTGGTTTTCTGCATGCGTGTTTTGAACAGGTGATGGAATATCTACCTGGTGGAGATCTCATGACGTTGATGAACCGATATGAAGATCAGTTAGATGAGTCTGCGGCTCAGTTTTATCTGGCGGAGCTCGTGATGGCCATCCATGTTGTCCATCAGATGGGATATGTTCACAGGTACCACTGAACACGTTTAATCTTGATGACGTCTTGTTCATTTTCCTGTCTTGTATTTCTTGCCGTCACAGTTCGAATAGTCGAATTGTCCTAAAACAATTTATCTTGTTCAACAATCCAGGCAAAAAAATCTCTTTTAGTAGTATTAGTACGATTCTGATTGAGTTGAGTATTTAGTAACCCTTTAAATTCAAACAAAATGTTTTAAAACGTAGCTTTTTTAAATCATATTTTTCCCCTTTACTTTCTTATGGATGTCTTGTTGTCTTACCTGTATGGCAGAGATATTAAACCAGAGAATGTTCTGATCGACCGCACGGGTCACATTAAACTGGCAGATTTCGGCTCGGCAGCCAGACTGACCACTAACAGAACGGTAAGAGTGTGATGATGTCATTCTGTGATCGCTTCTGATAATCATTCTCATGACTTAAAGCACTTTGACATTTCTAAGATAACATGTTTGCTGATGTTATAAGCGTTACTGTAGTGATCAATAATGACGGAAATGTGAAGTTGCTCCCATAATCCACTGTTTCCCTTCATCCACTGTTCAAAGGACATTTGTTTTTGAAAATGGTGTGAATTCCCCCCGCAGATGACCTGTACAGGGGTCTTGACACGGATGAATTAATGAAAGAAAGGTTTTGTTATGTGCCACAGGTGATGTCTTCCAGACTCCCTATGGGGACTCAAGACTTCCTGGCCCCGGAGATTCTGTCCGCGCTGAACGGAGGATCGACATGCAGCTACGGTCCAGAGAACGACTGGTGGTCTCTAGGCGTCATCGCCTATGAAATGATTTACATGAAATCTCCTTTTGCTGACGGCACCTCAACCAAAACCATCAACAACATCATAAACTTTCAGGTGAGATTCTGGGGCTAAAATGGATTGTAAATCATTTTTCTGATCAATTCTTAAGGTTGCATGCAGCATATGAGTATCAATGTCATTCTTTCATTCACGGAAATGATCGAGGAACATGGGATTTCAGTCCACAAACATTCTTCCACACTTGAACATTTTGGTATCATCTTTACAAACGTTTTATTTGGTCATATGGTTCTCCGAACACATCTTCTCATAATTTGCGATTTACACTTCAAATTTAAATAAAGCTGGAAAGTTCGATTGAGTTCAGAATGTTCCTAACCGTGTGTGTTTTGTTTTCAGCGCTATTTGAAGTTCCCAGAGGAACCGAAGGCCAGTGCTCAGTTTGTGGATCTGCTCCAGAGTTTGTTATGTGGATCACGGGAACGTCTGGGATACGAGGGGCTGCGGTCTCACCCGTTCTTCTCCTCCGTTGACTGGAGCAACCTGAGACACGGTAAGAGCTATTCTAAAGCCTGAATTACACCTCAGTTTTTACATCAGTGCAATGCGTAGTGCACGAAATAGTGTGGATCCTGTGTTTGTGCATATGGTCCATGACGTATAAGATCGGTTCTGTCAAGAAGTTTGTGTGTTATTGCATGAATGTGTAGTTTGTGTGTGTGTGTTTCAGGCCTTTTTCGAGGCTGTCGTCAGCTTCATCAATGTGTTTGCAAAGTCATTTTTTCGTATGGCTTTTAATTATGGGTTCTAACCATTAGACAGACCCGCTGCTATTTCTGTAGCCCTTGGAGTGATTCTTTTGTGTTCTGAGTGGATTTGTCACAGTGGGTTTGTATGTGTGGTGTCTCGGAGCACAGATTGCAGGTTAAACACTGAGCCTCTGAATTCATTGGATTAATCCTGTGGCACGAGGCTGAGCTTCTTCAACATCCGCTTGAGGATTTCACCACCGTGTTAACTAGCAGTATGGACAAATTCTTTAACTGTTCTCTTAACTGTTTTATTATGGTGAAAGTATATATTTTTATCGGCTAAATATGCATTACATGGATTCAATAATCATGGATTTAAAGGAGAACTTTTTTGCTACAATTGAAAGATCATATAGAATTAATAAATTAGCCTTAGACAAATACTAATATTTTCTCAACCTGTTTGACTGCTTGCTTGTTTATGCGTTTGGCTCTACATTTGTATGTTTTTCATGTTTTTTTTGTCACGCTCCTGTGTATACAATGCAAAGCATTGCAATTACATATGTGTAATGGCACTGTTGACGCATTTCTAGGCCTGTTTTACTCAAAAAGCTGCATAATGATTAATCGCAACTAATCGTTTGCAGAATAAAAGTTTTTGTTGACATGATATATGTGCGTGTACTGTGTATGATAATTATGTATATATAATTATACACACGCATGTATAATTTCAAGGAGAAAAATTGGATAAATTTTTTATATAATATAAATTATGTATAAATATATAAAAATGTATATACACATGTAAATATATACATGCATGTGTGTGAATACATACATAATTATTATACACAGTAAACCAACATATATTATGTAAACAAAAAGTTTTATTACCAAAACAATTGAAAGTCGCGATTAATCGTTATGCAGCAATAAACTCAAACAGACGTGATGACGAAGACATAAAACTCAGATGTATGTTATTCCAATGAACTTTAAAGTCTACACGTACACGCCAGTGCTCAATGTGGGCTGTGATGGAATTAGGCAGATTATAGAACGCGCGCACACACACACATTGACAGTGTTGGGGTTTCTTTACTTAAAATGATCTTTATGAGGCTAGATGCATTTTCAAAGTAGAAGCAGTTGAGCTATAATTTTAAAAAGCAGCTGATTGTGATATGAGACTGAATGAATCCTGAATAGTGTTTTCAATCCTTTCAGGCTTAAGTGCTTTGTGTGTCAAACACATGGTGTGGAAGCTCTGTTGATCACATGTAATGTGATTGTAGATTAAAGTGAGACGTTCTCCAGCACGCACACGCACACACACACACTCTCGGTGGGGGTTCAGAAGATAAACTGTGTGTGTTATTAGTGCTCTCTTAAAAAGATTCTGGGTTATCTCAACTCTCTTTTGGGTTGCAAAGGGAAAAACCCACCCGTTTGGTTAAATTAACATGAAATAAAATGTTTATTTTTGACCCAACAATAGGTTAAAAGCACCCAGCAATTGGTTTTGTCCCTTTTGACCCACCACGGGGTTCAAAATAAGCCTGTTTTTTTAGTGTGTGTAGTTTTGTTGATGTGTTTTGTTTTTGACACGTCTCTTTGTGGTTTCCACATGAGCTCTGCTTGCAAAACCCTGCAGATGTCCACAAATCATGCTCATTGTTTTTAACATTTCACTGAATTGTAAGTCATTATTTGCCATTATTGCAATAAGACTTTGGTCTAATTTAATATTATTTATCTATTATATATTTTCATTAATCTGAATTATAATCAATTGTTTGATTTTTTTTTGGCCAAAATTAAAACTACTGTGATGGAAATGGAAATTGCAGGTTTAAAACAACATGAATAGAAAAGAACTGTAATTTTTGAGTAGACCGTCCCTTTTAAAGTATAGTTCACCCAAAGGTAAAGATTCAGTCATCATTTATTCTCTCTTGTGTGGTTGTAAACCTGTATATGACTCTGTCTTCAGTGACACACAAAAGAAGATAATTAGAGAAATGTCTCAGTGGTTTTGTATTCACACAATGGAAGTCAATGGGGTTCAGTGTTGTTTGATTATCAACGTTCTTCGAAATATCTTCTTTTGTGTTCTGAAGAAGAAAGTCCTGCAGGTTTGGTATGATGAAATCATTTTCCTTTTGCCTGAACTACCCCTTTAAGACATAATTGAATATGAATTCAAGTTTATTTGACTAAGAACAAACAAGAATAAAAATATTCAGTGCATTAAAAATATTTACTTATGCTTATTTATGATTTGTTGACAACATGTTAATATGTTAAAATCTATCAATATTTTTCAAGTTACATTTTTTTGTTTTTAAGAATGTTGTGATGTTTTTTTTTACAGGAAATCAAGATAAAAATACCATGTTTGTTTGCAGCAAATATATGCACAAAACCTCACACAGACGAGCTGCTGATCCAGTGTGTGTATATACAGCTGTGTGTGTGTATATGCAGCTCTGCGCATCTGTGTGTGCGTGTGTGTGGCTCTTGCGCTGTGTTTTGGCTGTGAGTCACGCTGATTAACCGACACTGCTGCAGTGGGAGAGAGAGAGAGAGAGAGTTATTGCGCTACAGTCTCTTCACTGAAACCCCTCTCTCTCTCTCTCTCTCTTACTCTCCCGCTCTCTCTCTCTATCCCCCCTCTGTCTCCCTCTCTCTCCCCAGTCTGTTTTTCTCTGCCGTGCGCCTCACCGTTCATCTCACACATCTTCTCCTCTCGTCTCCTCCAGCGCTCCCGCCGTTCGTTCCGTCTCTGCGCTCGGATGATGACACCTCCAATTTCGAGGAGCCCGGGAGGCACCCCCGCCCTGCGGCCGCCGCCCAGCGAGATCTCCCTCGCGACGGCTTCCACGGACGAGACCTGCCCTTTGTAGGGTGGTGCTTCAGTCGGCCCCTCAGCGCGCTGGCCAAGTCTGAGTGAGTACACGCGCACGCACACCGATTTCACTCGTGTAGTCACAGGTGGTCCATTGGTGCGGAGACGGCCGCATCACCACGGCGACTGTCACCAGGCAACATTAAGGAGGAATGTGAGACGCTGCTTGTCTGTGGGAAGCTGCGGTCTCGCACTCTTTCACTGCACGCGGCTGTAAGATGAATGAGGAGCTGTGTGAGCGTGTGTTTTAAATCCAGAGGGTCATGCATCTCAGGATCTTGTATGCGTGTGAATGCAGTGGGATGGGAAATCCTTCAGCTGTGTGTGTGTGTGATATGATCATGTCGCGCAGTCAATCCTCCTCTAGACGTAAACATTATGTTTTCCTGAACGAGCATGCGTGTTTGCTGCGACGTGCACAAACCTTCAATCTTTTGTTTTTCTCTCCGTTTGCACCTTGTGTTCACCAGTCTCACGGCTCATTTTGTCTTAAAATCAAAACAAAATTCGCAAACCATGTTTTGCTTAAAGAAACCGAAGGATCATTAAGGTTTTTGCCATTTTAAGCACACGTTCTCTTATATTACTATTTTGCAAGAAAATCTTGTTTTTTTGTAACCATGCATCAACAAAAAGTGATGTTTTCTTGTATCATGCCAGTTCTTGTAACGCCGGTTTGAACTAAAAGTGTCATGTGAATTATAGCAACGATTTGGCTTGTGATGGGAGCAATGGTACGATTTGGTTTCTCGTTTGTTCACGTATCACCTTTTCGTGTGTGTGTGTGATTTGTGAACGCGTGCGATCCGGACACAGCTCAGTAGAATCTTCTCTCTGAACACATTATCCTCAGCAGCTGAGGTGATGATGCGGGGAGGGATGTCACGAAAGGAAAGATTGAGATAAACCATCATAACCTCAGACAGAAAGATGAGGAATCCAGAAGGTATTACTATGGTAACCAGGGTGCGCCCACCCCCTCTGTCCATTCATGCGCTTGTTCTTTTCTAATCCAGAAATGCAGATTTTTCTCGCACTGGCGTCTTCATGAAGTCGTCGCGCGTGGGAAGGTTAATGCAGGATGGCAGATGCTGATGGGTGGATTGTCTCTGTGCTGTGAGCTCAGTGGATCCGTCTTGAGACAAACAAAACATCTGTAGTGAGCGAGCGAGCGAGCGATGGTCGTAAAGAGAGGTCCGGAGAGAAATGCGCCGACGGCACGCTCTGTGTGCGCATGGGTGTGTGTGGCCTGTCGCAGTAACTCCTTTAGAAATGTGTCATTTCTTTAGCACGTACATTTATTTCTTCTGCACGGTGGCTCATCTCTTCCCGTCCAAACTCAACAGAATGATTGAATGTAGAATTGAGTCCAGTCGTGTTGGCTTTGCCAGAGTCGTGACTGTCAATAGCGCGGTAACGTGCTTTCTACACCTCCTGGAATCTGCGTTTCTCCTCGTTTATTCGGCTGCGACGTGTTGTCTCTTCGCTTGTATAGAGGTTTGGTTCCTCAAAGATTAACATGAATGCATTGAGACGCATTTATTCGGAGGCTTACAGTGCATTTGGAATTCGTGTTGTGTGGCTCCATGTGTGAACGCCACATCTAAAACGTCAAGGAATGATGATTAGTTGTTTGGCTGTGTGTCAGACGCTAGCTTTATATCCCAGAGGCTTTTCTTGAGGAACAAAGATTTATTTGCTGATGCCAAAAATAACTTCAGCTGTGACGATATATGGTTGTACTATACATGTACCAGTCTATTTCAAAGAACATTAGATTTGTTGTTATGATGTGAGAATAAGGTTACTTGGTGTATTGAAAAAGTGTGATTTTGTTCAAGGTAATTTAAGGGAGCTGACTGTAGAATGATCTAGGTTTGTTTTTGTGCTGAATGCCTATTCTGAAGTTTTTTTTATATGAAAGAAGGTACCATCACAGTGTCGTACTGTATCTTTTAAATTATTAACAATCGAAAATAATAATCTTGATTTATTAACCACAAAACAAGTACAGAAACACTTCATTCGACGAAAGGTGGTCAAACTCTTAATATTGTTCTTTATTATTATTATGGTATCAGTTCTTGGGGTGTAAATCATATAGTGTATCATGATACGATACTATATTGGTTATCGTCACAGCGGTACGGTATTTGCAGATACCCCTAGCGTGCGGTTAATTTAACGGTATAGTGCTGTCAAACGATTGATCGCATCCAGAATAAAAGTTTGTGTTTACATACTATATGTCTGTGTAGTGTGCATATTCATTTTGAATTAATAAACACATACACATACATGCATATATTTAAGAAAAATATACAATTATTTTTCAATTATTGGTAAATATATATATATACATGTATGTTTATGTTTTTGTGTTAATAAATACCAAATTGATATGCACAGTACACAGACATATATTATGTAAACTAAAACTTTTATTCTGGATGCGTTTAATCACGATTAATTGTTTTTTTAACTCACAAATCCAACCAAAATATGTAAAATTAACATTTACTACAAAAAAAAATGTAGCATTTATAACAACAAAAAAACAAAAAAATACACTTAGACGAAGTCACGTGAGGAATGAGGACGTGGAGAGTGTCAAAATAAAGGCACCTCATATCGATATTTTACGTATGGCATCGTATCGTTGTAAATGCATTAGATGCATCGATTGTTACACACCTCACTTTTTCTTCTTCAAGCTTCAGTCAAACAGGTCGGACTCATTGTGATAATCAACTGACCTCCAAAGCAAAGTCAAAAACTCTGTTCTTATCATATTCGAGACGGTGGTAATCACATGTACTAGCTGGACGTGTTGTTAAAGTTCAGTAATAACCTGTCGTTGTTTTTAGCCGCTCTAATTGGACCGTTTCCCCTTGAGGTGATGCCACTGTATGCCCGTTGGTTTATCCGGTAATGACCGCAGGCGTGTAGGTGGTTTCCTCTTCTGCCTGTGACTCACGCTTTAATGTTTAGACATGAAGACAGTGCTGCAGATTTGTCTGGCGAACTGGATTAAAATGGTTATTTTGGCTTGAATGCAAGTTTGTTATTGCTCAGTGTTTGCTCAGGAGTTCTCGCTTGTTTCATTGAAGTCTCAGATGTTTGAATTGTTGAAACGCATGAGGAGTACGGAGGTGTAAAATGAACGTAGATTAATCAGATCATCTGCATTTGAGTTCATCTGATGAGACATGTTTGAGATCATATTGAGATCTTCAATTATATTGACTTTTGATTTGCAGACTTGACAAATCTGAGCTCAGTTTGACACACTGTCGACTTCTGAAACTCAAATGACGGAGACATTTGTGAGATTTCTGACTCTATTCTCGGGAGAACATCGGAGACGCAGGTGAGACTTAAGCAAATGTTTCCATTTGTTCTCACTTTAATCTCCGAGAGATAACTGAGATATTAAGGATGTGGCACTGTTGACGGGTCAGTACGTTGTCTTCTGTGAAGGGAACCAATGAGATGTTGCTTCTCTTACACTCATTGTTAATGATAAACCATTATTAAACCTTCTTCCTCTTTGAGAAGTCGACTTTAAGTGAATTTCCTTCAAAGCATCAGAACCACAGGCATCAAAACAGACATTTCCACCAGACAATAGCTGTCGGACTGCAAATGTTTTCTAAGAGTTGGTCTTTGTACACATGCTAAAGTCTCCATTTTGAATCAGGTTCCCTGTGACGTCATCGGTTTATCCTGTCTGACAAATTGACAAGGAAATCTCCATTCGCTCCATCGGCTACCTGAACCACACGGGATGAAAGATCACCTCACACGTTCATTATCTCGACCTTTCTCCATGACTGATCAACAGAACGCAGCACGTGTTAGCGGCCGGAACACTGGGAGAACATGAGCGATGAATCGGCGTCGTCTGAGACTGTCAGGCAGGATAAGAATACATGCATCAGCGTTCCAACAGATCAATATCTACCGTATTCACAGACTGCGTAATGCCGTTAGTATCCGCCGCAGATGTCCAGAGTTAGTCAAACCGCTGCCCACTTAAGGCGTCGAGAGCGAGAGGCTGTGACGTGTTTTGTGTGCGGTTGAATTTGCGTCAGCGCTAATGACGTGTTTCAAGTATCGATATGGCGCCACGGCATTATTCGATATCGTAATGCTGCGGTAATTGAATTTCTGCTGGAACTTTTATTGACGCCCACTAATGTGGAATGTAATTCTCAACGGTAAATATTTTCCCCAGTCTGGAGTTTTGACACGAATACGACACGCGTTCTTAATTGCACTTGTAGCCCAAACGCACACGATTATCAAGTCAGTTACAGGTTCTTCTGATCAGGCCCCCGGGATGCGTCCGGCGGTTCTCCAAAGGGAGCTCTGTAAGTGCTGGGTAATGGACTACTTTACAGCAAACAGGGAGAACCGCTAATCTTGTTAGACCTCACTGGTATGGTAGCGGCGAAAGCAAATTTAGACCAGGACCACAACACACTGGATGTGTTTGTGTGTGTGTTTAGAGACGGTTGGGGAACTGATCCAACAGAAAGCGTTTTCCATTTCACAGCTGCTCGTATCAAAACACAACTGAATGTATATGAGCTGACCAGGTTTTAATATGGATTTTGTTTTGGATTTACATGGTACTATACTGGAAATCAATTAAAAAGAGTTATTGAGAGACAGGAGCAGATCTCAGAACTCGCACGGGAATTTATTTAGATGAAACGCAAGACATGTGTATCTGAGACATTTGAAACACATCAGCGCTGGTTTTTCTTTCTTTCTAAATGAACATACAGGTTGATATCTAAATGTGTAACTTCAACTGTGGAATCGAAAAGAATCAGAATCGATATGCGGAATCGGATTCAGAATCGCCAGGATTCAAACGATACCCACCCCTAGTTATGTTATATATCAATAACAGTATGTCAGTCATTGGTAACTGGATGTGTAGTAGAGTGTGAACACTGTGACGGCTTTAAACATCGATGTGTTGTTATGAGAGGATGACATGACACATCTACAGAATGATGACTGGATTCATGGTTCAGCTCTGTTAGAGAAAAAACGCTTAGAATACGCACGCACACTCACACTTAAATAAACACACGCATGCATACACAAAAACACACACACACACTAACATAACATAACATACACACACATGCATACACAAAAACACACACACACACTTAAATAAACATGCACACTAACATAAACACACACATGCATACACAAAAACACACACACACACTTAAATAAACATGCACACTAACATAAACACATGCATGCATACACAAAAACACACACACACACTAACATAAACAGAAACACACTCACACTAGCGTAAACGCACGCACGCACACACTATAATAAACACATACACACGAACGCACAGACACACAATCACAATAACATAAACACACACAAAAAACACACAAACTAACATAAACACACGCACACACTATAACATAAACACTCACACGCACAGACACACACACACTAACATAAACACACACACAACTGACACCAACCAAAACGCACGCACGCACACACACACTAACATAAACAGACAAACACACGCACAGATACACTAACTAACATAAACAAGCACAGACACACACTCACACTAACATAAACACACACACACTAACATAAACAGACAAACAAACGCACGGACACACAAACTAACATAAACACACACACCCACATACACACTAACTAACATAAACGCACATACACACACACACACACACAACAACACAAACACACTAACATAAACACACACACAAAAAACACACAAACTAACATAAACACACATACAACTGACACTAACCAAAACGCACGCACACACACACACTAACATAAACAGACAAACACACGCAGATACACTAACAACATACACTACACAATAACATAACACACATACACACTAACACAAACACATAACACACACACACACAAACACACTAACATAAACACACACAAGCACAGACACACACACACACTAACATAAACACACCCTAACATAAACAGACAAACACACGCACAGACACACAAACTAACATAAACGCACACACGCACAGACACATTAACTAACATAAACGCACATACACCCACACCCACTCACACTAACATAAACACACACACAAACACACTAACATAAACACTTGCGCACACACACGCACAAAAACACACGCACTAACATAAACATACGCACACACACACTTACTTAAACACACACACACGCAGACTAACATTACACACGCACAGACACACACTCGCATAAGCACAGACACACACAGAAAAACACAAACACACACTTTGGAGTTCCAGCTTAATCAGCACTTTGTCTCTCTCTCTCTCTCTCTCTCTCTCTCTCGCACTTTCTCTGCCCCTCCTCAGCACTTTCAGATGTAATGAGCCGCTCTTTAATGGCAGAGAGAGAGAGGGTTTGAGTTCAGCCCTCAGGATATCTACGAATGGGAGGAATATTGGTATTGCGGCGTGAAATGAGACAATGTAGTTTCATTTCGCCATCTCTGTTTGGTAATGAAGAACCAGTTACAAAAAACCCCACACATTTAGTTCTGAGAACAGATGCCGGTGTGTCCAGAACTCTGTAGTGAAATAGGCCGAATCTACAGTAAGACTACAAAACATGATGATTGATGCCAGGGTACAAAAAGTTATTGGTTCATTTTAGGCTTTAGGGAAGACGTCTGTAAAATACTGTTTGGGCACAATGTACACATGTTTATTTTTATTTAATATGTACAGTGCTAGGAAAAGTGGGAAATGAAGCTGAAAAGTGAAGTTTTCTGTTCCTACACCAATAAACAGATTCAGGCTAAATGTGATCTGATGTCATGATTCAGAATACATATACAGACAGATTTATGGGTCAGTTAGAAAAAGAACATGTTCAGTTCTACATTAACAGTGCGATTGGCATTTCAAATGGAGACCCCTACATACATCAAGATACAGGTTCATTTTGGCTAATAAGGAATCTTTGATGTCGTGCTTTGCATTCTCAAGTTTTGCAGAAAATCATTTTTATTTGCATCTCATTTCTTCAGACACAGTTGTGTTTATCTTTTTGATTCTGTCAAATGTTCAAACGATTGTCTGCTGAGCGTTTTCATTCGTGACACTTCTACTCAAGACAAAGACACTTTTTTGTCATGTGATGTCACATTTATGTCACGCTGGTTAATGAACGACACAAAGACGTTTAGTTTTGATTGAGTAATGAATTCACATTCACATGAAGCTAATGGAGTGTGTAATGAATTTGAAGGGCTGAGCAGCACTTTGCGTTGTTGTGTGTGTGTGTGAATGAGAGAGAGAAAGAGAGATCGCATTGACCGTAAAAAAACATCACTTTTAAACACACTTGCGTTTTTTACACATTTCTTAGGACTCATCTCCAGTAAAACAAAATTATTTTTGCATGTTTTTCAATTTAATAAAACGTCTTTATTACAGGTTATATTTTGCACGTTTATCTGCATTTTAGTAACATTTAAATGAAGAAATATAATGATATATATGAACAAACTGGCCATATACACATATATATATATAATCTTCGTTTTTTGTTCTTTCGCAACTTTTGAACGTTCTTTATTTTGCTTTATACAATGGTCTGTTTGAATACTGGATTCTGATTGGCTGGAAGGTGTGCATTAAAAGCCTTTAACGCATGAGTAGCTCCAGTCAGTTTGATTACATTTAAAATTAACTGACAAAATAACCGTCATTTTCACCTGTTTGATCTAAAATGACACTCTAAACAACAATCAAAGCTTTAACTTGGCAAATAACCATGGTATAAGCGGGATAATCCACGGCTAGCCGTGCATTATAGGATATTAATGCACTTCACGGAGACAACCACCCTCCGCTTCGCGAGGTTCTTCGACTCCACGTCGTGCATTGAAATCTTTTAATGTACGGCTAGCCGTGGATTATCCCTTACTAATAAAAGCTTTTAAAATGGATTCAAATGTTAATCATAGATTTCTTTTGTTTTAAGAGATTAGATGATCACAGGTAATGATGTCGGATGATAAACGGATTGTAAATGTTGTTGTTGTTGTTGTTGTTGTTGTCATCAGGTCTGTTGGCGCAGGTCTGAACTCTCCTGCAAAGACAAACTCTATGGAAAAAAAGCTCCACCTGAAACACAAAGAACTACAAGAAACTCAAGACAAATGTCACAAGGTAAGAGTCGAGAGCTGGGGGGTCTGGATGAGGTATCACGAGATGTGCTGGGCTCCATTTACAGCCTCTGTGATGGGAAATCATTTCAGTTCCTTCACTTTAAAACACATTAGCACTAATGCACAAGAGAGATCACACCGTTTCACATGTTTAGCCACAAGACTGAAACACTATACGTGTTAACATGAGTCACGTGTAAACCTTTTCTGTTTAAAACGATTTTCAACTCCTGTATTTCACCTCCAGTAAAGATGGGAAACAGCGTGACTTACACATAAGAACCAAGAGAACCAGGAAAAGTTATGATGTTTTGAATATAAGCGATGGAGAAAATGAATTAAAAAATGTAAAAAAACTATGAAGATGTATTATGTCTCCATATATAATTGAACATTTCTGTTTTTCAACTTTGCACTTTCCCTATAGACTTGCATTTAATTGGCATTGCTTAAAGCAAGATTTTCTTTTGTGGTTCCAAATTGAAGGTTTAGTTGAAGTTATAGATTTGAGATTATAATCAACCTTGTCACAGATTCTGTCACCAGAGCTTAATTAAAGGGATTTTTCACTACCGAATCAAAATATCCCCATGTTTTACTCGCCCTCAAGGCATCCTAACTGAATGTGGTTTTCTTCTTGAAGATAATGCAGTCGGAGTTATTAACCACGTATCATTTTACTTCCAAGCGGTAGAATGGGAGCGAATGGTTGTCGATTTTTTGAAGCTCCAGAAAGTGCATCCATCGATTAAAAACAGCTTGACACCGCTTCGGTTCTTAACCAGTGTTGGGTAAATAACTCTGAAAAAGTAATTAATTACTAGTTACTAATGACATATTCAGTAGAGTAATTCGATTACTGTACAAGTTACTCTCTCCAAAAAGTATTTAATTACTTATTACTAATTACTTTCTAAGTGATTCAAGGATAGACACAAAACGACTCTTAATTCATTCAAATAAATAATATAAAACAACATAAATGAAAACTGACTAAAGTATTACAAATATAAGAAAGAGACATTAATTCATGCATTTTAAAGTTAGACTTCGTATAGATTACACAGTATTTAGTTCAGAAGTCACTGAACTAATCCCTTACTTTACTTTTTGAAGAGATAAGTCATTAACTTACAGTAACTAATTACTTAGTAACTAGTTACACCCAACATTTAACAAAGGTCTTCTGAAGCGAATCCATGCGAGAAATATCCATATCAACAGCCCTATTAATGTCGATGTCTAGCTTCCGTCATCTCTCGAATGCCTGTGAATCAGAGGCTTGTTTTTCTGGCAGATGACGCAGGCATTTTTCGGTTCGTCAAATAGGATAGCGTCTACTCTGGCGGGAGCTTTCGGCACCGTCGTTTGCCGTGTCGAGCAGTTCTTTGATCGATGGATGCACTTTTTGGAGCTTGAAAAAGTTCGACACCCGTTCACTCCCATTCTACCACCTGTACCTGCTTAAGCTGCCCGCTGTAAAATGCATTTAGACCTGGTGCTTGTGTTTGTGGCCGCTCAGATGGAGCAAGAGATCTCGCGGTTTCAGCGTAAGATGACCGACCTGGAGTCGGTTCTTCAGCAGAAAGATGTGGAACTCAAAGCCTCCGAGACCCAGAGAGGCATTCTGGAGCAAGACCTCGCCACCTACATCACCGAATGCAGCGTGAGTTTAAGATATCGCGACACCTCTCATGCTGTGTATGCGTTCTGATGTTGGTCATTTGTTTTAGTGGTGTCATGTGGGTCTGGTATGATGTGTTTGTGACCTCTGAGCGAATGTTTATCAGCGAGACGTGTCTATGATATATCTATGTTTTGAGGGGCGCATCTATGTAAATGAACATGTTAGGGATGTAACGATTCACCGTGAGCCTTTCGAAAATCCATTATATTATTTTGCGATTCAAGCCGGTTGAGATGTGATATGAATCGCAGTACATGTTTTGAACAGCAGGGGGCCCTGTGTTTATTATAAACTTGGAAAACACGGATATGTTGATATTTCTTAAATGTAAAAAAGAAAAGACAAAGTCAAAAGGAGACTTTTGTATTATTAATTTTTTATTTGATTTGGAATTTGTTTTAAAATTGCAGTTTAGTTTCGTTATTTGACATAAAATATATTTTTATTTTAAAAGGAAAAGTGCAGCATTTGAGACATAATGAAAGGGCAGTTGTTCATTTCTATATTGTCTCATATAACTCATTTTGTAACAATAAACGGTGAATGAATCGTATCGTGAGATCCGTATCGTGAATCGTTACGTCCCTAGGACATGTTCCATCTAGGGCGGTCATACAATTAATCGCGATTAATCGGATCCAGAATAAAAGTTTTTGTTTCCCTAATACTGAATATGTCTGTGTAATGCACATGTTAATTTTTTATTTATAAACACATTCACATACATATATTTAAGAACAATATAATATAAACGTTTATACAGCATATAATTAAACTATTGGTAAATATAAAAAATACATGTAAATAGTTCCTAAATATGTATTCATGTATGTGTTTATAAAAAATAAATAATCATATTTACAGTACACAGACATATATTATGTAAACACAAACTTTTATTCTGGATGGATTAATCATTTGATTTGACTGCCCAAGTTCCATCATCTCTGGAAATATACTTGTTGATAATTCACAGCACATTTTTCTACGACTTTTGTTTCAGAGTCTGAAGCGTAGTTTGGAGCAGGCTCGTGTCGAAGTCTCACAGGAAGATGACAAAGCTCTGCAGCTCCTCCATGACATCAGAGAACAGAGCAACAAACTGCAGGAGATCAAGGAACAGGTGAGCAAACTCGCCTCAGTCATCATCACGGTGTCGCTTTACTAGTGCTCTCAAAGCCCAGAACCATCTAATGTCTTATCATCCCCGCAATGCTTCTAGTCACTGACTGAGCGCTCACACCAGACGCGACTTGCGCAAATAAATTGCGCGTAGTTGGACGCTTGAACGTTTTGAGTTTACTCGCGTCATTCGCATGTGAAATTCCCTTCACAACAGACGCAAATTCGCGACATGGGAGGGGCTTCAAATTGAGTAAAGAGCGTTTTTTACAACTTACCATGTTGTCCGACCTCCTCACTCACTTTCTTCCAAGCAAGATCCTTTTTATTCCTGTTTAAGTAAGAAGATGTATCGTACAGCTCCGGGTACCCACATATAGCGACGATGATTTTGTCCTCCGTTGTTATTTCGGATTCCTGCCTCCGCTCGCTACGTCGTAATCACGTCACTACTAGAGCAAGTGAAGAGAGAAGCAGACAAACATGAATTCTGTTTCTTCTCTTCTGTGTTGTTCTGGATGTGTTGGTACTGTAACATAATGAACACGAGCTCAGGGCGTTATGGAGAATAACGTTTCACTCACGGAGCTATGAAACATGGATTTGTGGAAAATCCTGGGCTCTCTTTTAAGATCTAGGAAGCGCAGGAATTAGTGAGACGACATTCAGAAGCAATGAGGATTACAAAAGATCCAAGTCAGAGTTTCGTTTGGTCTGAAATGACCGGGTTGCTTCCCAAACTATAGAAATGTAGTGAAAGCGTAAAATAAGCCACATCCAGAAATATTTAGATGTCACAACAAAATGAATTCCAGAAAGAACCGTTGTCGGGTTTATTAGCGTCATTAACCAGTGAGACACTTCATTACTCCAGTGTAGTGTTTCTCATCCCCAAAACTACATTCCATGTCAGTCTGATCTGTCAATCAAACCTTATCCTCCTATCAATATCACTGAGTTTAGTTTCAGTCTGTGGGATTTTCCTCTTTAATCACTTGCTCGTGGACAAGCGCGCACACACACACACAACACACACACACACACACACACACACACACACACACACACACACGCGCGCGCACACACTCTCTCACTTAGCAGATAATTTTTTAAAAAGCAGTATCTCTAGTGAGTCATCATGAGCATTATTTATTAGATGTGTGCGTGTTTAATGGGTGATGCGACACATGATGTTGGTCTGTGGTCTCTGCAGGGTTCAGGATGAATTCAACACACTCATGCTGTGTCTGCGCATGTTGACTGCGCAGGTTTAATCCACACTTGTACATTATAGCTCTAGCTGTGTCTGCGCATCTTGACTGCGCAGGTTTAATCCACACTTGTACATTATAGCTCTAGCTGTGTCTGCGCATCTTGACTGCGCAGGTTTAATCCACACTTGTACATTATAACTTTACATTCATTCATACAAACTTTCATTGTGATTTGTGATTATTTCACTCTTTCATGAGTCTCACTGTTTCCGCTCTTATTTCCAGCGCGTCGTTTCTTTCTCCTTTATCTTTATTGCATCATTTATTCATCCTTTCATCTGTCTGCCCTCTCTCACTCTTGCTCCCTTTCCCACTGTCTCTTCTCTTCCTCTCTCTCTCTTCCTCTCTCTCTCTCTCTCTCTCCCCCTCTCTTTCTCTCCCTCTTGTGCTTTTTCTTTCTCTCCCTCTTGTGCTCTTTCTTTCTCTCCCTCTTTTTTTCTCTCTCTCCCTCTTTCTTTCACTCTCTCTCCCTCTTTCTTTCACTCTTTCTTTCACTCTCTCTATGTCTCTCTATCTCTCTCTTTCTTTCTCTCCCTCTTCCTCTCGTGCTCTTTCTTTCTCTCGCTCTCTTCCTCTTTTTTTCCTTGCTCTCTCCCACTTTCTTTCACTCTCTCTTCCTCTCGTGCTCTTTCTTTCTCTCTTCCTCTTTTTTTTTCTCTCTCTTTCTCTCTCTCTCTCTCTCTCTCTCTCTTTCTTTCTCTCTCTCTTCCTCTCGTGCTCTTTCTTTCTCTCTTTATCAAGTGATAAACTAAAGCGTGTAAACATCCGTTCCTATAGTTACAATGAAAGCATCAGTATGATGCAGAGAGATGCATACATTTCAGGGCAAATATGGATGCGGTCTGGATCAGATTTAGTTTCTCTTGCTCATTTTTCAGTCCTTTTGTGAAGCTTTTGTGCATCAGGGCTGTCCACGGGTCATTTCACAAAGATGCATGTGTGCCTTATGTTGTACTGTAAGGGTTATACCATGCATCATACATATCCACATGCCACATGTGTGTGAAGAGTGAGGAGTGTGTTTTGTTCTTGTTCAGGAATATCACGCTCAGCTGGAGGAGATGCAGGTGACCATCAGACAGCTGGAGGAAGATCTGTCAGCTGCCCGCCGCCGCAGCGACCTGTACGAGACTGAACTACGAGAATCACGACAGACCAGCGAGGATCTGAAGAGAAAAGCAGCTGAATATCAGCAGAGAATCCAGAAGTGTGTGTGTGTGTGTTAGTGTGCATGTGTGTGCTTGGCCTTGTTTTTATGTCCCGGTGGGGACCTAAACCTGAATGCACACCAACACATGGGGAGTCGTGTCACCGTGGCGACCAAAATTTAGGTCCCCATGGGCAAGAAAGCTTATAAATTGTACAGAGCAATATTTTTTTTTTATATAAAAATGCCAAAAGTTTTCTATGATCTTTAGGTGTAGGTGAGAAAATACACAGTTTGAACGGTATAAAAATCATTACGGTGATGGGCTGTCCCCACGGAGATTATAAACCAGACGTGTGTGCGTCCATGTGTGTGTGTTTATGTTAGTATGTTAGTTGTGAAGCAGTGTGTGTAATTTAATCATTAATCCTGAGCTGATGTAATGCATTATGCCAATACTGCAATCAAAATGGCCAAATATCTCACCAATATTTGTGTGTGTTAACCGAGAAAAAGCTTGTTGTATGTGGTTGTGTATCAGTAGAGTATGTGTTCAAATGAATGTGTGTGTTTTTAGGCAAAGGAACAGGGGAAGGCCGAGGTGGAGGATCTTCTTTCTAAACTAGAGAAGGTAAGAATGATCACAACATCTTCATCCATCATCACTGAATGTAGACGCACAAGATATTTCAGTACAGCACAGTAGGATAAAATGACCTCCAACATTTGGAGATGACATAAGCAAATAAATCTCATCCGAGTGTGTGTGTGTGTTGATATGGTCATCAGTCATCCTGAATGATACTCGACATGCTCTTCATACTGTAGTGTGAGAAGTGCTGGAGTGCTTTCACCGGGACAAACAAGCTCTTCATGAATAACTGTTTCTCTAGTGTCATGAGCGTTCATAATGATACTCTAGTCTGTGTTCATAGTTTGTTTTTACCAAAGCTGCTGTATATTCTTTGAAATGAATACATGTTTAACATGCAAAACATACAAACGAAATAAATCACAATGTGGCGGCAAAAAATGAACGTTTGCTCTGTGGCTTTACTTCTGAAGCATGGAAAGAGGGTTTATTTTGGGATTATTTCACGTTGGTATTGGCTTTAGAAATGTTTGCTTTTGTTGATGTCTGTAGTTATGAAGCTTGTGTGTTTCAGACAAACGCTGAACAGCAGCTGAAGATTCAAGAGCTTCAGGATAAACTCTCAAAGGTGCCGTATATCCTCTGATCCACAATCACTGCTGAACGCTTCAGCTTTATACACCACACCAGATGAATGAACGAATGTAATCTGTTCTCAGGTCAGATCCCGCTGAGAGATGAGTCAAATTGAATGAGCCACACCTGTTACAGTTGACACACACATCTTTGATCACACATCAGATCATATTTATATTAATGAACTTGATATCTATTGTATTTTTATATAGATTCATTATATTTTTATAAATTATGTTGATTTGCATCCACTCTGCAGATTAACAAATTTTGCTTCTTGAGATTATAATCTATATATGTATTTTTATTGCTGTTGGCACCATTATATAAAGTTTTTCAAACATTATAAAAAGTGGTTTTATTGTGGTAGTTTGATCAACTGACCTGTAAAGGCACTTGACCAGTAGATGATGTTAATATATCACTCAATCCAGTTGCTTTTTCATTTATGACAACAACATTTTTTCTATATAATAAATATGTTTTTATATATACGTTGTTTTATTTTGACACCGCAGGCAGTGAAAGCGAGCACAGAAGCCACAGAACTGCTGCAGAACATCCGTCAGGCAAAAGAACGTCTGGAGAGAGAACTGGAGCGTCTGCGCAGTAAATCCGATCCCAGCGACACGCTGCGCAGACGCCTCCGACAGACTGAGGTGACACCAGGATGAACGCTACATGACATATTTAGAGCATTGTATTAAAGCTCATTCACATGTGTTAGCGAATCATCTGAATCAGGCAAATAGCCAGGATTCACTCTTCTTCTCCATGTGCTTTCACGTTCCGGAAGGCAGAAAGACTTTGGAAAACCAAGTCAAGCGTCTGGAGATGGTGGAGCGTCGAGAGAATAAACTGAAGGATGACATCCAGACCAAATCCCAACAGATCCAACAGATGGCTGAGAAGATACTGGTGAGAGACGGATCAGACTGACAAAGATTAAAGCGCTAACACGCCTCCTTAACCAACTGACCCCAAACAGCACGCTGTCACAGTCAGCCTTCAGCACCTCTCTGCTTTAACTTTCATACAGATTAACACTTTACACCACAACACACACACTGAGGGATGTCCCATCTGTTACCACACACACACACGTCTTTATACGTCAGTGTGGAACCCGTCGAGCAGCACACAGCTTCTCAAAGCAAGTTTCTTCTCACTTCAGCTGTTGAGGGACTTTGTGTGTCTGAGATCTGACCGCATGTGTGTGTGTGTTTAGGCGCTTGAGGAAAACTTGAGAGAGACTCAGGCTACGGCTCAGAGGATGGAAGCTCATTTGGTCCAGAAAGAGCGACTCTACGAGGATAAGATCAAGGTGAAGTTCAGCACGTTCAGATCAGATCAGATCAGTCCTTCTGTTGTGCCGCATTGTGTTTCTGATACGTGATAAACTGGAATTGGTTTGCTCCATTTTTTTGTTTAGTTGTATTAACTTTATATTAACTTCACTAAATTTTTACTGGCCACTAGAATCTTGTGCGTTTGGAAAACCATATGTTTCAAAATATAACATTCTGCATAACTTATTTATTATTACTACATATAGGACTTAATAGTTTGTGTAATATTTGACATGTGTTTCTATGTCATTTTTCTTAAATGTGTGCTTCTCTCCACGCATAACCACGCTGTGTGTGTGTGTGAGCGTGCATGAGTGTGTGCGTGCGTGTGCATGCATGTGTGTGTATGTGTGCCAGCATTTGTATATACGTGTGTGTGTCTGTTTTCTGTGTGTTCACTTTTTTGTTTTAATGTACAGCTGCTTTGTAACAATGAAAATTGTAAAAAGCGCTATATAAATAATCAACATCATACCATCATGCACTATAGATAATTGATTGTTTTAAGAGATTCTCAAGAAAACATTGCAGTCATGAAAATAAGTAGTGATAGGAAGTGTGGTGTTTTAAAAATGTCTTTATGGGTTGTATCTTAAGTTGTTGTCTTCTGTTAAAATTCACAGTGTTTGTTTTTGTTTGTGTGTGTGGAGGTTTTGGAGGATCAGATGAAAGTGGATCTGGCCGATAAAGAGAGTCTGGAGCAGAAACGCGCTCAGCACGAGGAAGAAGCTCGTGAGAAATGCAAACTCATCAGTGAGCAGAAAGCTGTAAGTGTCTCGTCTGCATCTCAAATCTTATGCAGGTATTTCAACATGAAACAAAACGAGTTTGTGTTTCTTTCTGAAGACAATCAACGCCATGGACAATAAAATGAAGAGTCTGGAGCAGAGGATCGCCGAGCTCTCCGAGGCCAATAAACTGGCGGCCAACAGCAGCATTTACACACAGAAGAACATGTAAGAGCTTCTGTGTGTTCTTTACCTGTATGACTTTCTTTCTTCTGCAGAACACAAAAAGAAGATATTTTGAAGAATGCGATAGCCAAACAACATCGACTTCCATTGTATGAACACCAAACCACCGAGACATTTCTCAAAATATCTTCTTTCGTGTTCCACTGAAGAAGGAGTCACACACAGGTTTGTTGTATGAGTCCTGTGTGATCTTTTAACGGTCAGTTTGAATGCAGTGTCCTCTGCCGTGTCTCTCAGGAAAGCGCAGGAGGAGATGATCTCCGAGTTACGACAGCAGAAGTTTTATCTGGAGTCACAGGCAGGAAAGCTGGAGTCTCAGAATGCCAAACTGGAGGAACATCTGGAGAAGATGAGCCAGCAGGAACAGACCAGAAAGACTCGCATATTAGAGCTGGAGACCAGACTCAGGGAGGTGAGAAGACATCGATCTTCTTCAGCCTTAAATAAAAGCTTATATAGATTACTAATGCACAACAACAAGTTGTTTTTGAGATGACCAGGACCAGCTGTCCATTCTTAACATGAGCTGGTTTAATGGTTTCAATGGATTAATTGGATTCAGACACTTGTGGACTACTGAAGCTGGGAGATCAGCTGATTGACAGGCTGAAACATTTGAAAACTAGAAACAAATTGTGCTTTATTTTTGTGATAAGTCTGAGGTGTTATCTTTTCTCATAGCGTTGTGACTGATGTGTGTTTTAGATGGGTCTGGAGCACGAGGAACAGAAGCTGGAGATCAAGAGACAGGTGAGTGAGCTGACGCTGTCGCTGCAGGAGAGAGAGTCTCAGATCAGCAATCTGCAGGCGGCGCGCCACGCGCTCGAGAATCAACTACAGCAGGCCAAGACTGAGCTGGAGGAGACCACCGCAGAGGCCGAGGAGGAGATCACCGCCCTCCGAGTGAGACGCCACACACACATACACATCATCCACTTTAAGCTCTTGTATACCATGGTCTGTTTGAATACTGGATTCTGATTGGCTGGAAGGTGTGCATTAAAATCGACCAACGTTTGAAATTCTCTGACGAAAATATCTCACCTGTCTGATCAAAAACGATCAATAACAGCTTTAACTCGGCAAATGACCATGGTATAAGCGGGATAATCCACAGCTAGCCATGCGTTATTGGATTTTAATGCACGGTTACCCGTGGATTATTCTTTACTCGTAACACTGTTTTCAGCTCTTTTAATTGACCAAACATACCGTGAAGCTGCTTTCGCACTGATGTCAGTCTTTATAATTTGTTTATGAATAATCCGATCTTTCGGTTTGTGTCCATTTATCTGAAAATGTTTACAAAGAAGCATTGGGTGTAAAAGGGCGAACCCAAAATTGTTTCTACCCAAAATGCTGTCTATTGGTGGGTGAGTTAATTTAACCCAACAGTTAGGATTTGTCCCTTTTAAAAAAGATTAAATTGAAAAATAATACAGCATTTCTTCAAAGAGTAATTTAATACTTCAATTTCCAGCAAAAATAACTTGCATATAAAATGCAGAGATTCAACACGTACTGAATGTTTTTCTGTCACATTTGTTTAGGACCACAGAGACGAGATTCAACGCAAGTTTGATGCCTTGAGAGACAGCTGTTCGGTAAGACCCATATCCTCCACTAATATTACCCACAAACCCCTGCACAACCAGTGTTTTATACAAAAGAGGTGCAGCACAGTGTTACCTTTACACGGTTTTGACCTCAGGGATTTGAGCTTAAAGAAGAAAATATTGATCTGAAAAGGAAAAGATCTGAACTTCTTTTCACACAGAGATCCACCAGAATCCACCCGCAAGCAGGGGCACATCCTTCACTTCTGTTTCATCCCAAACCACAGACCCCAGATCAGTCTGACCCGGTGTTTACTCGACCGAGACCTCAGGATTTCTGTTCTCAATATACAGCATTCATTAGAAATGCATAAATGTGTTTCGCCGTCAGTCAACAACATGCTGTACAGCGCATGCATTCTTGCTAGCTTTGTGATTGTTGCCATAGTAACAAATATGAAGTCCCAACATGCAGTACTAGGCTATAGAATTCTTGAGCCAATCAGGGAAAGCCGTACAATAAAGTCACGTGAAAGCTGATTGGTCGACAGACTCAACTACATTCCATCTATAATCTGTATTCACAGCTATTTTATAAGATAAGAAGATAATGTGGTTAATAGAATGATTGAGTGATGATGTAAGTTCGATAACCGTGTCGATGATGATGATGGCAGGTGATCACAGACCTGGAGGAGCAGTTGACCCAGCTGACCCAAGAGAACGCCGAGCTGAACCGACAGAACTTCTACCTGTCCAAACAACTGGACGAGATGACGGTGGAGAACGAGGAACGACTGCAGCTCGATCAGGACGTGGACCGTCTGCGCCGCGAGGTCGCCGACAGAGAGATGCATCTCAACAACCAGAAACAGGTACGAGAGCAGACTATATAAGAACCTTCATTCTTGGAGATGAAACTGCACGGGGAACACGGTTTGTGTGGACGTGTTTCAGAACATCGAGACTCTGAAGACCACGTGCAGTATGCTGGAGGAGCAGGTGGTGGAACTGGAGTCTTTAAACGATGAGCTCCTGGAGAAAGAGAGACAGTGGGAGAACTGGAGATCTGCTCTGGAGGATGAGAAGAATCAGGCCGAGCGCAGAACTCGAGACCTGCAGAGACTGCTGGACAACGAGAAGCAGAACCGGTGAGAGATGCACACAGACGCTTCAAAACATCATTTCCAGTGTTTTATGGAAACCCGATTGTACACAATGTTCATAAGCTTCTCAAACTCAACCCAGGTGAAATTAAAGTCGCGTTCATTGTTCTGCAGGTTACGGGCGGACCAGCGCAGCACAGAATCTCGGCAGGCCATCGAACTGGCCGTGAGGGAACACAAAGCTGAAATTGTGGCTTTACAACAGGCTCTTAAAGAGCAGAGACTGAAAGCAGAGAGCTTGTCTGATACTGTGAGTCACACACGCACGAGCGGTTTGTCCTCCTGCTTGGACCCGTTTCACCTCCTGTGATTAACTGATCCAGCCTGATGGACATGAATCACATGCTCATCTTGATCTCTCGTTTTTGTTGATTCCAGCTGAATGATCTGGAGAAGAAGCATGCCATGCTGGAGATGAACGCACGGAGCCTTCAGCAAAAACTAGAGACGGAGAGAGAACTGAAACAAAGACTCATGGAGGAGGTGTGATGACGCCCTGTGTCTGTATGACTCGGATCAATGTGTTACAATACGTATTGTGTCCAACGTCGCTGTAGCTTCAAGGCTCTCGAGTGGCTTTCTCTGGTCGCTGTCAGACAACTCTCCTCAACTTCCGATGGAGATAATATGACTTTGCTCAATGCTGCTCGGTTGCAGTCTAGTACAGGGGTTTCCAAACTGGGGTCCGGGGAGGATCCTCCAGAAGGATGAAAGGGGTCCCCCAGAAATCTTCTAGGAAAAAAGATTAAGCAAAAAACGATGAAGTCCACACTGTTTATCACAGTTTCCAGAATTGTTTATATTTGAATCTTTCTAGTGAGTTTTTCTCACTATAGTTTCTTTTTTCAGACTCAAAGTGAAATCGTCGCCGACTATTTAGGTTTAGAAACAATGTGTTGTCTTTATAATATTCTATTTACTATTTCTCCTACACATTTTTCTTTACACAGAAAAAATATAGATTGATGTATATTTTAGATAAGGGTCCCTCACAAAAGGTTTATCATATTTGGGGGTCCTTGGCATCATGTAGTTTGAAAACCCCTGGTCTAAGAGACAGGCAGACGTGTATATTTATCGTTTGTGTGTTTGTGGCCGTCTCAGCAAGGGAAACTTCAGCAGCAGATGGATCTACAGAAGACACACATCTTCAGACTGACACAGGGTCTTCAGGACGCGCTGGACCAGACCGACCTGCTGAAAACTGAGAGAACCGACCTGGAGTACCAGCTGGAGAACATACAGGTACACACACATACACACACGCACAGGAAAGGTGAACTAAAATGATAGATGCTCGACTCATGTACGCAGGGAAACTCTTATGGAGAGGATCATAGAAGACGTGTTTTTTTAGGGTAACCCGGAAGTTAGCGCGCACAGGTTCCCTCGACTGAAAGCCTATGCACTTTTCCCATAGACTTTTGGAAGATCACAAAATAAAAGCTCTGTGATTAATAAATGTTCAAGATGTTTACACGTTTGGTCTATCAAGATAATCTTTACAAGTTGACACCACATTTGTTACTTTTGAAGCCGAAATACAATCGTCAGAAGTAAAAAGCGAACACGATGCTATGAACAGACTACACTTGAGGTCGCTCGATATCAACAAGCCTCCGACAACTCTTTCAAACGTTATTAAAAATGTGTTCCCTAGTAAATTATTACTCCGTCAATGAATCCACATCCACGTTTGAAGAGATTTGTGCCCGTGTTGCATTATTTGTGAGATTAATATAAGCGAGCTTTCCTGTGGCTCAGTGGTTAAACCATGGTGCTAGCGAAGATGCCAAGATCATGGGTTCGATCCCAGGCATTGCGCATACTCACAATGCATTATACTACATGTTTCTAAGTCGTTTGGATATAAACCATTGGCGTTGATAGCAACTTGTTAGCAAACACCGTTTTTAAAACACAAAGGCTTAATAAATCACAAGCCGGTTGTAATTGTTGTGTATGTCATAGATAAAACGTGAAAATACTTCGAGGTTTTGTTAGCCACAGACCTTATTTTAGGCGATTTAAAAACCCAGACATTAAGCGATGGAACCAGAAGTCCTAAAATGCTAACTCGCTTCCGGGGTTTGCATACAAAAATACGTAATCTCTGAGCCTCCCTATTGAATTCATTTGATTTACTTTGTTCAGTTTTTTGTATTAGTAAGAAAAGATGTCCATTTTGTTCTCAAATCGCTTAAGATTGGATGATCCACATTTTTTTATAAATCTAAAATATGCACTGATCAGAAAAAAATGACCACATTTAAAAAAAAAACGTTTTAAATGTTCATAAAAAAGTTCTATAATCTTTTAAGAATAATTTGATCAGATTTTTTAAAATGAAATCTGCATTGATAAATTGTTCATAAAACACCACTGATGTTTAGGTAAAGAGTCACTTTTGGTTCAATTTTGTCTGTAAAATGATGTTCAGCAAGTATTTTATTAGTGAATTGTTTTGAGATATTCGAGTCTACATTAACATTCATACATTTATAATCTATGTATGTATGTATTTATCAGTATGTATGTGTGTTGGGCTCAAACCCATAAAGCAAATGGTAATGCAGCCTTTGACTATTTGAGCTGCAGGAACACTGTGTGTCGGTCTATAATGACATTGGAACACTGAAACTTTTTCTTTCACTCATCTTGTCGCTGTCTTGTCTCTCTTCAGGCCGTGTACTCTCATGAGAAAGTGAAAATGGAAGGAACAATCTCTCAGCAAACCAAACTCATTGACTTTCTGCAGGCCAAGATGGACCAGCCCTCCAAGAAAAAGAAGGTGAGAGAGAGCGAGAGAGAGAGAGAGAGAGAGAGAGAGAGAGAGAGAGAGGGAGGCATAAGCATTTTTTATATTACAGTTCCAGTGCAGTTTGTCCTCTGGGTGTCTCAGCGTGAAGCTCATTCATCACATCTCATTACAGTCTGATGTATAGTTAAAGATATAAATGAATGCTTGTGTCTTTATCACACTGAACTGCAGGGGCTCGAGAATAAATGAATGAATGAAGACATCATGTTTTTACCGTTTTTAATGGAAAGTAAAACAGATTTCTTTTGTTTGTGGTAATAATAAAGGCGAATAGAATCTTTCATATGTAAAGTGCAATTTCATTTCATGTTGTATTTTTAAGCTAGATTAACTTCTTCTATTTAGATATATTAAGTTAGATCATTATTTCATATCCATGTGTTTAAGATCAGCAGAATTGTAAATGGTGTTCTTTATCACACATTATTACACTGCTTAATTCTGATTGGCTAGAAGGTGTGCATTAAAACCGTTTATTACACGTCTCGTAGGAATACTTGATTCTGATTGGCTAGAAGGTGTGCATTAAAACCGTTTATTACACGTCTCGTAGGAATACTTGATTCTGATTTGCTGGAAGGTGTGCATTAAATGGGGTCGCGAATACGTGTTTTTCTGTGTCTTTGGTGTGTTATAAGTTGCCCATGCATGTATTAGACATGTAAAATTGCAAAAATTAAAGTGTCGGAACAAAAGATGCATTCTATCTTAAAGCTAATGCTCACTCAGACCGGCCTGAAACGCCTCGTGTAACCACACCCCGGCGAATGTACGTCACTTCGTAACATGACTTGACTAAGACCGCCCATTTATAAACGCAAGTAAAGTGGGCATACTGGTAAATCTCATTGTATCGTTGCGTCACAGCCAATCGCTGTGTTTTGTTGCGAAAAGAAAGCCTCTTTGTTTGCCCTGCCAAAAGATTAGACAACTAAAAACTAATGGTTACATTTTATTTTCTGTTCCAGAAAAGTACAATCCGAATGTTCAAGTTTGTGCAGCGCATTTCACCGAAGATTGCTTCACGAACCTGTGATAGATCAAGACCGGTGTTCTGACAATTTATGCTACCTTATCAAATGATGCTACCTCCATTCAAAACAGGACTAACCCCTCCCCCAACCCTTACACTGTAGTTACCCTTCCCCCAACCCAATCACAGCACGAGGGTAGCAAAATTCGATGGGTAGCATAAATCAACAGAACACCTGTTATGCACGAAAGCTTTGGTTAAAAAAGTGTGGCCATTCCAACCATTAAAACTTCGCAATGGCAGTCTGGCGCTTCAGATTCGCAGCCTGTCTAAATCCATCTAAAACAAACCATAATATTCGTTTTAGCCGTGTCATATGACCCCTTTAAACCGTTTATTATACGGCTCGTTGGAATGCTTGATTCTGATTGGCCAGTCGTGACATTCGCAGGTTGGTTATTCCCAGATAACAACCTGTCAAAACTAATAACACAAGGTAACTCGGAGGCTGCAAATCATTTTGAAAGTTTTATTTTGACAAATTAAATATAAATGTGTCTTTTAATAACATGACATTATATTTACAAATGATTAAAACAAATTGCCATATCGTGACATTTAAACCTCGTTTCTTACTCGTTTCTTTTCCTCTCGGACGGTCTGCATTCGGTAAAAATGAGCTCAAAATATTTCAAATTCACATTTCATGTCCAGGTTTTTTTCTCATGAGGCAAGTAGCCGTGTCATAAGTGGGATAATGTACAAGCAGCCGGTTGTTATCACCAAATAAGCCCCTCCAGTGTGATACAAGACCCTCCGCTTCACGTCCTGATCTCACACTCGGGGCTTATTTCTGCCATAACAAGCGGCTGCCTGTACATTATCCCTCACATAAACCCCTGTAGGACGACAAAGGTCTTGTATATTGTTCTGTACTCACTGTCTGTATTAATGTCATCGTGTCACAGGGAATATTCGGCCGTCGGCGTGAGGAGGTGGGAGTCACGGCTAACGGAGCCACAGCAGCGGCGTGTCAGCCCGCCGTACCCTTACAGTACACTGACATGAAATCAGCGCTGGAGAAAGAAAGAGTTCGATGCTCAGAGCTGGAGGAAGCCCTGCAGAAGATGAGAATCGAGCTGCGTTCTCTTCGAGAAGAAGGTGAGAAACTTTTTTGCAAGTACTTCAGTGTGTTTGTCAATGTTTTAACATACAAGTTAGACAACATTCAAACATCGTCCGTCTTGTTTGATTTTCAGAAGTGTGATTGTGTAGGAGGTCATCTCAGTCTCTCTCTCTCTCTCTCTCTCTCTGTCAGCGGCTCATTTTAAAGCTCAGGAGCATGCGGCTCCGTCCATGCCAGCGGCCCGTCAGCAGATCCTCATGTCAGCCATAGTGAAATCTCCAGAGCGACAGCCCAATCCCAGCAGCCTGCTGAATCCCTCCAGCTCGGCCCGACGCAAAGAGACCTCCACACCTGAGGGTCAGTACTGAGACCTTCGGTTTCTTTCACCGGAACGTCTTGTGTGTTTAGAGAATCTTTTCCAATATCTCAGAATATATTTTGTGTGAGTGTCTCGCTCTCTGGGTTTGTCTTCTTCGTGTGTTTGGTCCTTTAATCTTTCTCTCACTGCTCGGTCAAACCTGAGAGCTGTTTCTCTTGTATTCTTTCCAGAGAAGAGGAGAGTCACGTTTGAAAGTAAGTTTCTCTCTCTCTCTGTCATCACATCAGTGTCTCTCTCCCCGTTCTCATCTGAGATCAGTTGAAATGCTCTCAGGATTATCCACTGATGGGTTTATATCTGGTCTTGCGATGTTTGCGTTGTCCTCGTAAACATAGAAAACAAGAATGGAGAGGTTTTGTAGCCGTTCATATCTCCACAAACCTCTGCAGGGATTTTTTTTTTTACTTGAACACATCGCAAGTGTTCATGTCTCTGTTATAAAAAAGCATGTGAGGCAATGTGCTAATTAACCCTCTGGGACTCTTCGTTTAGGGGTCACACTCGGCTCCTTCGTGGTCAAAAGTAATCTAACTTCTTTTTTTTTAGGAAAATGTATTATTAGTTTAATAATTTTTTTTTCTTTTTAGAGAATTTCATGGAACTTATTAATATTCATGCAATAATTATTACCCGTTTTTACCCACTGAAAACAATAAACGATTTTTTTAAATATATATTTTTTAAGAATTTTTCACTGAATGCATTATTTAAGGTTATTTTTTTAGGTCCATTTAACAAATGTGAATTGTGTCCATCATCATTTTGTGTGTTTACATGGCAAATGTGACAAAAGTATTCAAGTGTCGTCTCATTCTGATGAAGTTACGATTCTTAACATTTCAAAATGTACAATTTGAGTCCCAGAGGGTTAATGTAATGATATCTGACACAACAACAAAAAACCCATCAGCTCATTCTCTCTCTCTCTCTCTCTCTCTCTCTCGCTCGCTCTCCCTCTCCCTCTCCCTCTCCCTCTCCCTCTCCCTCTCCCCTCTCTCTCTCCCCTCTCTCTCTCTCCTCTCCTCTCCCACCTCTCTCTCCTCTCTCTCTCTCTCTCCCTCTCTCTCTCATCTCTCTCTCTCTCTCCCTTACACTCTCCCTCTCCTCCCTTCCTCTCTCTCTCTCAATACTCTCTCTCTCGTCTCCTCTCTCTCTCTCTCTCTCAAACTCTCCTCCACTCATCTCTAGTCATGCTGCATCCCTCTAGCTCGCCTCGTCGGCTCCTCAATCGCGAAAGCGCGATCGGCGGCCCCTCTGTCCCCCTTTGGGAGATCCCTCTCCCTGGTCTGGGTGAAAGCCTCTGCCGTCTCTCGTCACAAAATCGTCGAGCGCTCGTCCCTGAGGCGTCGATCTCAGGGGTCCCTCTCCAGGTCTGCCGAGTCTCCTCTCTCATCGAAAGAGCCTGAGTCTCCCTCAAGTTTCTCTCTCTCATCTATCTCAAGTGTCGCTTCTCCTCTCCTCCTCGGCTCTCTCTCTCAGCGACGTCTTCTCCGACTCCATCACAGGGGGCCTCTCTCCCCTCCCTCATCCATCTCGGGTACCTCGCCTCAAGTCCTACATCATCTCGTCGTCTCTCGTGGCCCGTCTCTTACAGTACACGTGTGGTTTCACCGCACTCCTCATTGATTCAATACTTTTCTCGAGGTTTCTTTCTTCCGTCGGGCTTCTTAATGCCCTGTCTCTCTCGCGTCTCTCTCTCGCGCACAGACGGTCTCTCTCATCTCTCTCTTCTCTGTCACTTCCTCTCTGTCTCTCCCTCCCTCCCTCCCTCCATCTCTCTCTCTCTGGTTTGCTACAGTACAGCATGTGGTTTCACCGCACTGGCTTTCATAAGAGGATTGACAAACTTTTTCAGGTTTTTTGCTTCATATTTTTTATGCCTTTGTTCGATCAGACGGCGCACAGAACGCTGCATGTCTTTCTTTCAGTAGCGTTTCTTTCGGCTGCTCGGCTTGTTTGTTTGCTGAGATAAAGATGGACATGCGAACGTGTTTATGCTGGATGTTTTCGATTTCTGAGGCCTGGAAACGCTGCTGCTCCGTGCTCTTATTTACACCAAAGCATTATTATCAGAAACCCATTAATAAATGTGTCTGTCTGTGAGTAGAGTACGGGCGGCGTGTGAAGGAGCGGATGCATCACAATATTCCTCATCGCTTCACGGTGGGATTGAATATGAGAGCAGCGAAGTGTGCTGTCTGTCTGGATACTGTTCACTTCGGCCGACAAGCTGCCACGTGCCTGGGTACACACAAGATTTCAGGTTGTAGTGTGATGGAAGTTGTGTTTCTTCCCCTCTCGTCTCATGTGGTCTCTCCTCCGTGGTCTTTCAGAATGTCATACTCTGTGTCACCCCAAGTGCTCTCCGTGTCTCCCTGCGACCTGCGGTCTTCCGGCCGAGTACGCCACGCACTTCACTGAGGCTCTGTGTCGAGATAAGAGCAGCTCGCCCGCTTTTCAGGTGAAAGAAGCGTCGGGTCACGTGCGTCTGGAGGGCTGGATGAAGCAGCCCAGGTGAGTCCACACACAGCACATACAGGACACACGTGTGTTTATTTAAAGCTGAAGTGAAGTTGTATGTGTCGTGTGTTCGCAGGAATGGGAAAAGAGGGCAGCAGGGCTGGGAGAGGAAATATGTGGTGCTGGACGGAACGAAAGTATCGATCTATGAGTGTGAACCCACAGAGGGTGAGTGTGTGCGCGCGTGTGTGAGTAACGTTCGTGTGTGTGTGGTAACACTGTGTTTCGTGTGTGTGAGTAACATGTGAGTAACACTATGTGTGTGAGTAACACTGTGTTTCGTGTGTGTGAGTAACACTGTGTTTCGTGTGTGAGCGCGTGTGTGAGTAACACTGTGTTTCGTGTGTGTGTGAGTAACACTGTGTGTGAGTAAACTGTGAGTGTTTCGTGTGTGTGTGTGGTAACACTGTTTGTGTGTGTGTGTGTGTGTGAGTAACACTGTGTTTCGTGTGTGTGTGAGTAACACTGTGTTTCGTGTGTGTGTGAGTAACACTGTGTTTCGTGTGTGTGTGAGTAACACTGTGTTTCGTGTGTGTGAGTAACACTGTGTTTCGTGTGTGTGAGTAACACTGTGTTTCTGTGTGTGTGCGTGTGTGTGTGTGAGTAACACTGTGTTTCGTGTGTGTGTGTTGTGTTTCGTGTGTGAGTAACACTGTGTTTCGTGTGTGTGTGTGTGTTGTGTGTATGTGCAACGCTGTGTTTCATGTGATGTGTGTTGTGTGTGTGTGTGTGTGTGTGTAACGCTGTGTTTCATGTGGTGTGTGTGAGTAACGCTGTGTTTCATGTGATGTGTGTGTGTGTGTATGTGTAACACTGTGTTTCATGTGATGTGTGTGTGTGTATGTGTAATGTGTGTGTACATGTGTTTGTGTGTGTGTGTGTAACGCTGTGTTTCATGTGATGTGTGTGTGTTGTGTGTGTGTGTAACGCTGTGTTTCGTGTGTGTGTGTGTGTGAGTAACGCTGTGTTTCATGTGTGTGTGTGTAACGCTGTGTTTCATGTGGTGTGTGTGTGTAACGCTGTGTTTCATGTGGTGTGTGTGTGTGTGTGAGTAACGCTATGTTTCATGTGGTGTGTGTGTGTAACGCTGTGTGTCATGTGGTGTGTGTGTGAGTAACGCTGTGCTGTGTTGTAACACTGTGTTCATGTGGTGTGTGTGTGTGTAACGCTGTGTTTCATGTGATGTGTGTGTTGTGTGTGTGTTGTGTGTGTGAGTAACGCTGTGTTTCATGTGATGTGTGTGTTGTGTGTATGTGTAACGCTGTGTTTCATGTGATGTGTGTGTGTGTAACGCTGTGTTTCATGTGATGTGTTGTGTGTGTGTGTAACGCTGTGTTTCATGTGATGTGTGTGTGTTGTGTGTGTGTGTGTGTAACGCTGTGTTTCGTGTGTGTGTGAGTAACGTGTGTTTCATGTGTGTGGTGTGTGTGTGTAACGCTGTGTTTCATGTGGTGTGTGTGTGTAACGCTGTGTTTCATGTGGTGTGTGTGTGTGTAACGCTGTGTTTCATGTGTGTGTGTGTGGTGTGTGTGTGTGAGTAACGCTGTGTTTCATGTGGTGTGTGTGTGTAACACTGTGTTTCATGTGTGTGGTGTGTAACGCTTCATGTGATGTGTGTGTAACGCTGTGTTTCATGTGATGTGTGTGTTGTGTGTGTGTGTAACGCTGTGTTTCATGTGATGTGTGTGTGTGTGTGTATGTGTAACGCTGTGTTTCATGTGATGTGTGTGTGTGTTGTGTGTGTGTGTAACGCTGTGTTTCATGTGGTGTGTATGTGTAACACTGTGTTTCATTTGATGTGTGAGTGTTGTGTGTATGTGTAACGCTGTGTTTCATGTGATGTGTGTGTGTTGTGTGTGTGTGTGTAACGCTGTGTTTCATGTGATGTGTGTGTGTGTGTAACGCTGTGTTTCATGTGATGTGTGTGTGTGTGTGTGAGTAACGCTATGTTTCATGTGGTGTGTATGTGTAACACTGTGTTTCATTTGATGTGTGAGTGTTGTGTGTATGTGTAACGCTGTGTTTCATGTGATGTGTGTGTGTGTGTGTGTGTGTGTAACGCTGTGTTTCATGTGGTGTGTGTGTGTAACGCTGTGTTTCATGTGATGTGTGTGTGTTGTGTGTGTGTGTGTAACGCTGTGTTTCATGTGATGTGTGTGTGTGTGTGTGTGTGTGTTTCATGTGTAACGCTGTGTTTCATGTGGTGTGTGTGTGTGAGTAACGCTGTGTTTCATGTGGTGTGTGTGTGTAACACTGTGTTTCATGTGGTGTGTGTGTGTAACGCTGTGTTTCATGTGATGTGTGTGTGTTGTGTGTGTGTGTGTGTGTGTAACGCTGTGTTTCATGTGATGTGTGTGTTGTGTGTGTGTGTAACGCTGTGTTTCATGTGATGTGTGTGTGTGTTGTGGGTATGTGTAACGCTGTGTTTCATGTGATGTGTGTGTGTGTGTGTGTGTGTAACGCGTTTCATGTGGTGTGTGTGTAACACTGTGTTTCATTTGATGTGTGAGTGTTGTGTGTATGTGTAACGCTGTGTTTCATGTGATGTGTGTGTGTGTGTGTAACGCTGTGTTTCATGTGTCATGTGTAATGTGGTGTGTGTGTGTAGTAACGCTGTGTTTCATGTGGTGTGTGTGTGTGTGTGGTGTGTAACGCTGTGTTTCATGTGGTGTGTGTGTGTGTGTGTGTGTAACGCTGTGTTTCATGTGGTGTGTGTGGTGTGTGTGTGTAATGTTTCATGTGGTGTGTGAGTGTGTTTCATGTGGTGTGTGTGTGTGTGAGTAACGCTGTGTTTCATGTGGTGTGTGTGTGTGTGTAACGCTTTGTTTCATGTGGTGTGTGTGTGTAACGCTGTGTTTCATGTGGTGTGTGTGTGTGTGTGTGTAACGCTGTGTTTCATGTGGTGTGTGTGTGTGAGTAACGCTGTGTTTCATGTGGTGTGTGTGTGTGTGAGTAACGCTGTGTTTCATGTGGTGTGATGTGTTTTCAGACTCGGTGAAGCCGCAGGAGGAGTTTGAGTTGTGTTTGCCGGATGGTGAGGTGACGGTACATGGAGCCGTTGGTGCTTCTGAGCTCATCAACACGGCTAAATCAGGTCAGCACACACATGATTCTCAAACACACATCACATGTACTTGTTTAATAACGCTATGAATATAACAGTCGAATAATAACCCACAGACCATAGTTTATACAGTTACTATTGCTAATGTGCATCTAACATAACATTTGACAAGCATACTGTTCTAAATATAACATGACGATTGATTCACACAACAATTCAAAAATGTAACTGTAAAGTTTAACTACAGCTTTGAATGCGTTTTCTCCAGTCAGGGTTTTTAAGATCTATTTTATGGTTTCTAAACAAATGTATTTAAGGCGGATCACTCGTAATCAATTCAGTATAGTAAGCACTCTATTTGTACATCATGATTTGTCTGAAGTTCACAGTTTAATGATGTGTTGTTCTGTCACATTATTTTGTATTGATATAAACGGGTTTCATGAAAGTCCCAGTGCGTCCTCGTGAACAATAGAGTCATTCTAAACGTGTGTGTGATGTGCAGATATCCCGTACGTGCTGAAGCTGGAGTCTCACCCTCACACCACGTGTTGGCCCGGTCAGTCTCTGTACTTCATGGCTCCCAGTTTTCCAGATAAGCAGCGCTGGGTGGCTGTTCTGGAGTCAGTGGTGGCCGGCAGCAGAGGATCCCGTGAGAAAACAGAAGCAGATGCTGTGAGTCAATGTTTGTTTTCTCTGGAGTTTGATGGATAATGGAGGTGTTTATGGGACCACAGGAGGACTGTAGTTATCTGTCATCGGTGTGTGTGTGCAAGTGTGTGGGTGTGTGTGCGAGTGTGTGTGTGTGTGCAAGTGTTTGTGTGCTCGCGTGAGTGTGTGTTTGAGTCTTTGTGTGTGTAATACTCTGACGATACAAGTGTGTGTGTGCGCACGAGTGTGTTTTAGTGTTTGTGTGCGCGCATGAGTGTGTGTTTGAGTCTTTGTGTGTGTAATACTCTGACGATACAAGTGTGTGTGCGCACGAGTGTGTGTGTGTTTTAGTGTTTGTGTGCACGCGCATGATTGTGTGTGTGTGTGTGTAATACTCTGACGATACAAGTGTGTGTGCGCACGAGAGTGTGTGTGTTTTAGTGTTTGTGTGCGCGCGCATGAGTGTGTGTTTGAGTCTTTGTGTGTGTAATACTCTGACGATACAAGTGTGTGTGCGCATGAGTGTGTGTGTGTTTTAGTGTTTGTGTGCGCGCATGAGTGTGTGTTTGAGTCTTTGTGTGTGTGTGTGTGTGTAATACTCTGACGATACAAGTGTGTGTGCGCACGAGTGTGTGTGTGTTTTAGTGTTTGTGTGCGCGCGCATGAGTGTGTGTGTGTGTAATACTCTGACGATACAAGTGTGTGTGCGCACGAGAGTGTGTGTGTTTTAGTGTTTGTGTGCGCGCGCATGAGTGTGTGTTTGAGTCTTTGTGTGTGTAATACTCTGACGATACAAGTGTGTGCGCATGAGTGTGTGTGTGTTTTAGTGTTTGTGTGTGCGCATGAGTGTGTGTTTGAGTGTGTGTGTAATACTCTGACGATACAAGTGTGTGTGCGCACGAGTGTGTGTGTGTTTTAGTGTTTGTGTGCGCGCGCATGAGTGTGTGTTTGAGTCTTTGTGTGGGTGTAATATTCTGACGATACAAGTGTGTGTGTGCGCATGAGTGTGTGTTTTAGTGTTTGTATGCGAGCGATTGTTTGTGTGCGTGTTTGTGTGTGTGTGTGTGTGTGTGTGTAATACTCTGACAATACAAGTGTGTGTTGTGTTCTGAACACTGTAGGCAGGTGCTAAAAGACAGAAGAATCTCTCACCGATGGTTCAGGTAATGATGTCACAGGTGTGCTGATGTTTCATTGTGTCTGCTGCTTGGATTCTTCCCCACTCAGAGAGAGAGAGAGAGCAACACACACACAGAGAAGCCGTGTGTGTGTGTGTGTGTGTATGTGTGTGAGCATGCAGGTTCCTCTTCTGTCTCGTGTTTACCTGTTGCTTGCATCATCATCAGGTCATGAGGTCATAAGGTCATGAGGTCATGCCTTCATCCCAGAGCTCCTGGACACACAGTGAATGTGACCAGCAGTCAGTGTTTCCTGTAGTGATGTTTAGTGCTGACGATGTGTCACTCCTGCTGCAGTTTAACACTCTCACCAGATCAACTGAATGTTGCTGTCGAAACGCATTCAATTCACCATGAAACCAAAAATAATATTCCTATTTATGTGGCGTTATAATCAATTAAATTATATGACATCCCTTAATGACATCTCTTCCCTGAATGACGTGCGTCTCGGCCTGAGGGCGGGGCTTTACATGTCTTGTTTCTCATTTCAAATGCTCTTACACTCAGATGTGTCACAATGTGGCAGAAAACACCATCTCAACTTCTGTTTGGCGTTGACTTTCTTTTGTGTTTCCTCCTGCATTTCAGAAGAGAAATCTGTGCAGATAGATGTCAGAGATCTCAACAGGACTCAAACAAAATGATCTGTAAAGGATGCATGTCCGTTGCTTCAGTCACATACTCTGTTTATTTTTGTCACGTTCGCCTCTATTTGTGTTTCTCCTGAAGAAGCTTTCTCACACACTGACTATTTTAAGTGACACATCTTTGCCCCGAGTAATAAAAGAGCCACATTTCCTCTGTGATTGACATCAGAATGATTAAACCATTTTCGGAAGTTTGCTCAATGAAGTCAGACTCACAGTTATTGTGAATGTTGAGTTAGATTTCCACATGAATTGTGACTGCAGTGTAACATTGTCAGCGAGACTCAGATCGGTCTTGATCAGTTTCTCACGTCAGATTCTGATCAAGAAGTTTCACGGCAGGAAACACCGACAGAAACTCAAAACAAACTCTGCTGCCCATGTCATGAGAATGCACTCGCTCTCGCTCGCCTTGGCTGTTAGATGTGTTGTGAAGTGTGGGAACTATGTTTCAATTTAACCCATCATCTCTCTCTCTGATCGTCTGTGTGTACAGAAGCTGTTGGGTAACTCTCTGCTGAAGTTAGAAGGAGACGACCGGCTGGATATCAACTGTACTTTACCCCTGACTGACCAGGTGCACACCTGTACAACACACACACACACACACACACACACGGGACGCCTCATATGTTCAAATCATTTGGATGAAGCTCAGCTCAAGTCAATGAAACTAAACAGATGCATTTATGGATATTTTTTATAGTATGGTAACACTTTATAAAAACTTTCATTAATAAACCATTAACAATCATATATTCAAATAGCTAGAAACGTAAGATAATGTGTTTGTTAACATTTGCTGATAAAAGACCTAATGATTATATACTGTTTCTTAATAATTTATAAATGAGGTTTTTAATCATTGTAAACCATGTCAAAATCATTTAGGGATGTTTAAAAAGTGTATGATCATATGAATTGTAAGTTTTTAGACATTTGGAAACATTTCAATTGACATGAAATAATGTTCCGTCAATCAGAATGCTTATTAAAACTACATTAGTAAACATTAGAAGCACATTATCTCATATTTCTAGCTATGTGAACGTAATCAACTAATGATTTGTTAAGCGTTATATAATGATTGTTAATTATTTGTGAATTAAAGTTTTCATAAAGTGTTACCAGGTTTTGTCACTTGTGATGAGCAATAATAATAAATAATAATACATTTTATTTGTAATGCGCTTTTCTAACACCTAAAGCACTACAGACAATAAAATATTAAAGAAGTATATAAAGAAAATAATACACAAACAAAGATAATCATGACAAAGTAACAATACAATACTGCTCGCAAAAGTCAGCATAAGCTAGTTTAAAAAGATGAGTTTTTAACAATTTCCTGAAGCTGACTACTCTGGGTTCATTTCTAAGAGTGACTGGAAGAGCGTTCCGTGACCTGGGTGCAACGACAGAGAAGGCTCTTTCTTCCATAGATTTTAAACTACAGGGAGGCTGCTGAAGAGTTAAGGAGTTTCATCACTTAGGTGATGAAATGCAGATTTTGTAATAGACTTAATATGAGAGTCAAGTGTCAGATGAGTGTCAAAAATCACACCAAGGTTGCGTGCTTGAACAGATGGTACTACACACTATCATCCATAGTCATTTTGAAATTGTGACTTTTGTAAATAGCGGCTGGTGTGCCGATAAGAATAACTCTGTCTTGGAGCATTTTAATTTGAGAAAATGTTTGTGCATCCACGTTTGTATTTCCTGCACACACTCCAAATGAATTGTGAAGGTGGCAGCAAGGTCAGATCTAGAGCTGATGTAGATTTGGGTATCATCAGCATAAAAGTGATACCCCAATCCATATCTCCTAACAATATGCCCTAAAGGAAGCATATAGACACTAAACAAAATGGGACCCAAAACCGATCCCTGAGGAACACCATGGGACACCTGTCCAATTGCAGATTTGTTGTTTCCCAGGACTTATCGCAACCAGGCTTTTTAAGGACTGGTGTAATAACTGCGACCTTTAGGGCCTGTGGAACAAGACCCGTAGAGAGGGAGGTATTCACAATGTTTAAGATGAGGGGACTAATTGAAAGAAGACAGCCCTTAAGATCAGTTGTTGGTACTGGGTCAAGAATACATGTAGTGTTCATTGCCATAATTAAAGTGTAGTCAATAGTGACGATATTGAAATTGAAAAATGCAGCATCAGGATAGCTAGGTGGATAGATCTCAGAAATTGTAGAGCAGGGGACTAAACTGATATACTTATACATCTTATACATCAATTTTTTCCATAAAGAAACTAAGAAACTTGTTACACTCCTGCTCAGAGGAACAGATTATGAGCTTAGTTGGTACAAGGATCTTGTTGATCGTCTTAGTACCTTGTTCTAGCTGCTTTAAGTGCTTTAATATATTGACTCAAATGTTCATCATATATAAGCTTATGGACGGTTAAGCCGGTTTTCTTATATGGCGTTCAAGCTGCCTACTTTTCGCCTTAAGAGCCTTGAGCTCAGGGGTGTATCAAGGAGAAGATTTAGTAAATAAAACAACACGTTCTCTCCTAAGGGCTAACATGTCTAAAGCAGTTGATAGAGTAGAATTGTAATGATCGACAGATCTGAGATCAGACACGAAAGACTATCGTAGTTAATGTACTTGACATTTCTAAAACCGATGACCCTTTTTGTGCTCCTATTAAAACTGGAAGATTTAGGGAGTAAAAGTGAGGAGCTTATGATCACTATTGCACAATTCAGTTGCATTAAGTCAAGTAGAATCCAACTACGTCATGTCATACAGCAGCGCAAAATAGCCATCACACAGGCCGCATTCCCAGTCGGCAAACAGCCAAAAACACTAGAGATGCACCACAAATAAAAAGTCCACCGTAAGAATCCAGCGTCGGATGTATCAGTGTCAGAATTAAACTCTGATAATATCTGTACTCTTTAAGAGTTTTAAATGCAAAAGAACGTACGGAGAAGCGGCAGCCAACATGCACCAGCGTTCTCTCCGCACCCCATAGTAGGACCTGATTCATCATCTAACCCACATGAACAACTGCTGCAGATGTGTTCTGGATTGTGATTGTGTGTGTGTGTGTGTTTCAGATTGTGTTGGTGGGCTCAGAGGAGGGTCTCTATGCTCTCTGAATGTCATTAAGAATTCTCTGACACACATCCCGGGACTGGACTCAGTATTTCAGATCCAGATTCTTAAAGATCTGGATAAACTGCTCATGATCACCGGTCAGTTCTGTATGACTCACTCTCTGTCTCACCCTCACTCTCTCTGTTCTCACTCTATCTGTCTCACTCTCTCTGCATCGCTCTATCTCACTCTCTATGTCTCACTCTCTCCGTCTCACTCTATCTATCTTACTCTATCTATCTCACTCTACCTATCTCACTCTCTCCGTCTCACTCTATCTATCTCACTCTCTATCTGTCTCACTCTCTCTACATCACTCTATCTATCTCACTCTCTATGTCTCACTATATCTCACTCTCTAGCTGTCTCACTCTCTCTACATCACTCTATCTATCTCACTCTCTAGCTGTCTCACTCACTCTACATCACTCTATCTATCTCACTCTCTAGCTGTCTCACTCTCTACATCACTCTATCTATCTCACTCTCTCTCTCACTAATGATGTGATCGGTGTGTGTGTTCAGGTGAGGAGCGTGCTCTGTGTCTGGTGGATATTAAGCGGGTGAAACAGTCTCTGGCTCAGTCTCATCTGCCCGCTCAGCTGGATCTCAGTCCATATATCTTTGAGGCAGTGAAGGGCTGCCATCTGTTTGCTTCTGGAAAGGTATTTTCACCTGAATCACATTTCCCATCATCCCTCTCACCCTGACTGACACGTGCCAGCCGAGTGTCACATTATATCTGACAACACTAGACATTAATTTCCTTTAACAGTACATCATATAAAAAAAGAAACTACCTGGTTTTACTACGTTAATAAATAAAAATTCTTAGTGATTTTAGGCCTTATTTTCCAGTACGTTGATGACTAAAGTGTGTGCGTTTGTGTTTTAGATTGAAAACGGGATGTGTATTTGTGCTGCGATGCCCAATAAAATCACTATTCTGCGCTACAATGACACACTCAACAAGTTCTGCATCAGAAAGGTGACATATCCACGAGCTCACGGTGTTTGTGAATCAAACCCAACATGACGTTGAATCGTAAGAACAGAAAGAGGTCAATCATGTTGTGTGATGTGCAGGAGATCGAGACGTCCGAGCCGTGCAGCTGTATTCACTTCACCGGATACAGCATCGTCATCGGCACAAATAAATTCTATGAGATGGAGATGAAGCAGTATGTGCTTGAAGGTGGGAGCATTCACACGCCGTCACACGCCACACAAATAAAAAACATCAGCCAGTTCGTAAAAAAATCTAGTTTGTTTCCAGAGTTCCTGGACAAGAACGACGTGACTTTGGCCTCGGCCGTGTTCGCCGCCTCCTCTCACAGTTTCCCCATCTCCATCATCCAGGTGTCCAGCTCCCCGCAGAAAGTGGAGTATCTGCTCTGCTTCCACGGTGCGTGTGCCATCGTGTGATGTATCGAGGGTGAAGCGTAGGATTGTGTTGTTGACAAACGTGTGTTGTTGTTTACACAGAGTTTGGAGTGTTTGTGGACGCGTACGGCCGCAGGAGTCGCACCGATGACATCAAATGGAGCCGTCTGCCTTTGTCCTTCGGTAAAACTAACAACGTTCATGTTAGAACCCGTGAAAAACATGAAGTGAATTATATGTTTTTGTGCTTTTAGCAACGTTGTTATGTGCTTTTGTCTTGTTATTATTTATTTAATTTAGAAAGATTTTTCTTTCATTTTTAATTTCTGCATTATAGAAATGAAACTGATTTCATGTTGACTCTTCCCAACAGCGTACAGGGAGCCGTATCTGTTTGTGACCTACTTCAACTCTCTGGATGTGATTGAGGTTCAGAGTCACTCAGCACTCGGGTAAAACATCTCCCCGGTTCTATTTTATTCTTCGTTTTGCACACACTGAATGAATGAACTAAGTGTTTGTGTGTGTGTTCAGTCCACATGCGTACGCGCACTTGGACATTCCTAACCCACGTTACCTGGGTCCGGCCATCTCATCCGGCGCTGTGTACCTGGCCTCGTCCTACCAGAACAAACTGCGTGTCATCTGCTGTAAAGGAAACCTGGCTCAGGACGGCTGGAGTGCAGACTCGCAGAGAAACGGCTCCACGCGCAGGTCAGTCCACACACTGACCACTTGATCCAGTTTTCAGTCAACTTGATTTGTGAGGAATCTATCGACTCTCATCCAGCGAGGATGCTTCCAGATGTGATGTGATGTGATGTGGTGTTTAGAGAGTTTTCCCGAGATGACCGATGCAGTCAGGGTTTAGTCATTAAGTTCACGTACATCAATCAGACGTCGTTGTGTTTTTCCAGTGTCCTTATGGGTTCGTGTTTAAGTAAAACTAGTTCAGCGTCATGTGTCAATGAAAAGCACCTGGGCATGTGAAGGTTTACGATATTAGCTGTAACACTTGTTTGATAAACATTTGATTTTTAAACAAGAACACGGAGAGAGAAATATGAAGAGTAAAGGTGTAGTTGGTTTTGTCATCATCACGCCCCCATGTGACTGAGAGTATGTCTGTCATTGGTCCAGAGTTTATCTCTCTCTTTCTCTCTTCTTCACAGGAAGAAAGGTGCCTTTTTTATATGTGCAAAGGAGTGACGGCACAGAGATTTTTACCATGTGTGAATGGGCATCATTAATAAAGATGTGTGTTTTAAAGAAAACATTTTGAATCCGTTTGACATGCTGTTAAAAGCTTGAAACTCTGTTTTGTATCATCTGTCACATCACTTGCTGTACACATGTTATAGCTGGAGATGCTTGAGACACTCAAGAGTGAATGTGATTTATCTCACTGATTGCATGAGTTTTTATTTCATTTCTAGACATTTAATCATGTTCTGTGAGTCACTCATGGCAGTTTTAAACTGCGATGTCCAGTAGGATGAAAGCAAACCTGTGCTGCTCATACAGCTACTCTTACAGTTTTATATTGTGTAAATTTGTTTGGGTGTGATCTGATGTGATGCCGTGTTTCCGGTAGTTCTGGGTGAGTTACGTTCCGATTTTAACTGAACATCAGTGTTAAGCATGCTCATTGGTCTATAATGCAGATGGAACACGTGGTGTATAAACCGTTAGCTTTCACTGGTGAAATTCTACAGTAATGGCACGTCTCTATGGGTGAACACTTACGGGAGTTTAACACGGTAACCGATAGTTTCTACCAAAATACCATAGTAATTGTTACTACATGCTAAATCAGTGTAATCTTAGTTAATGCTACATTAGTGCCAAACAATAAAACCTTCTTTGTTAAACAAATCTGTTATCTTTTAGAATCTGTAAGAGGAACTTCAGCATTTACACTCTTAACTGTGATTTTACGTGAAACTATTCACAAAAACAATTTAAGCTGTGAAATCGATTAAATATACTGTTTAAATTGAGTAAATGTAAATACAAAATTTGCTCAATTTAAGTAAAAGAATAACTCAAATATTTAATAATTAGAATTCACCCAAAATATTAAATGTATATTAAAAATAAATTTGTTAACTAAATACTTATTTTTTCATTAAAGTCCCGGTGAAATAAAAAATAACAATGCATATTTTTTTCATGAAATATTGCAGCGTTTATTGTAAATAGTCTATCAATGTGTGTCATTCTCTTTTAAAAATGTGTGTGCCCTCATAATCTTCAGTTACAATCCATTTCACTCGTTATGCGTAAAAAATAAGATCGCAACTTCTAGTTCACAGGGACTTAATATAAACTTATATTTTAGAGAAATTAAATATTTTTAATTTATAATATTTGTTTTATTTGTCCCACTAAAAAAATCTGTTAAATTTTTGTTAAGTGTTTATTAAGTTAATATAGCTGGTTATTTCTGTGATATTTACCCACAGAATGATTTCTTTGAGTGCAGGTTGTTTACACTATTTTATTACAGCAGGTTAACTACTCAGTCCAACTTATATAATAATAATTATTATTAAATGTTGCAATTTCAACTTTGTCACAGCAATACTGAATGTCTTGTTTTGATGACAGTGGTGGGTAATCATACCAAGCTCACACAGTTTTACTGTAGTAACATATGGATTTAGGGTAGAATCTATGGTTACCGTGGTGAGTCTCTCACTTTTATATTCTCACCTGTTTTTCTTCATAATGTCCTGCAGCCCAAACAAGCGCGGCCCCCCCTCCTACAACGAGCACATTTCAAAGCGCCTGGCCTCCATGCCCGCCGTACAGGAGGGGCTCCACCAGCCCGGAACCCCTCACCGTTACCGGGAGGCTCGTACAGAGTTCCGCCGTGACAAGTCTCCCGCCCGGCCCCTGGACAGAGAGAAGTCCCCGGGCCGCCTGACGGAACAGAGGCCGGAGAGATCGCCCGGGAGGATGATGGACCCCCGTCTGGACCGCTCGCCGGGACGCGTCATGGATCTGCGCAGAGAGAGGTCGCCCGGCCGGGCGTTCGAAGAGCCTCGCCAAAGACTGCACACGGGATCGGCACGCACGCCCATCAACACTGTCAACAAGGTCAGTCCTTCCATATTGGTGCGATCTTTACAATTCAAGCCAAGACGGTGTTGTGGTCAGATGATGTAACAAACACAGATGACATCTCAGAATCAAGCAGAATTAAATGATGTTTCACTCGTTTGTGTGTCCGGCAGGTGTGGGATCAGTCATCGGTTTAAATGATCAGCGCTGTATCAGAAGACCACGCCCCCCCAGAGCATCTGATTCGTTTAAACATGCAATCAACGACAAGAGAAATCATGTGACCGCACGTCATCCAATCGGGTCTCAGCGGGGCAACATACAGCACAGTGTGTCTGGCTCTTCATGGCCTTAGATTCAGATTAGCAGCGATTATTATTAACACACAGATCTTGCTAGCGCTCGCTAGGGCTAACAAAAGTATTATTTCACGTGTCTGTGATCAGAAAAACACTACCCAATGACATGACTGTAGTTTTGCTCGTCGTTTGTCCTGATGTTTCTGTACTTCTCTTCTGTTCCTCCTCCTGTCCATCACTCTTCCTGCACTTACCCACAATCCCCGGCGTCGTAGCGCCCGTCTTGATGGAACAGGAGCTTTGTAAACTCTCAGAATGTCAAGCAACTCTTGTACATAGGCTCATGTGATTTTTTTACGAGACGATATAAAAGTGAATATTGAGGCTTGTCGAGCCGCGTCTATTTTTGTTAAGAAATGAAGGCGAGAAAGCCGTTTGTAACGTTCCCTCTTGGATGTCTCGAGCTGAACCGTGTCAAATGTCCATGACGCTTCAAAGTGAAACATTTCGCTTGAATCAAGCCGGTGTGTGTCATTGTGTCAAAGCGCCTGTAACACTCGTACTTCTAGACCAATTCGTTCTCCGGCGCCGCTGTTAAATGTTGTTTTCGGAGCTTCAGAAGACGTGGAAGAGCTCTGCTGTAGTTCCGTCTGCTTTCTCAGAACGTTCAGGCCCTGATGAACTCTTGATCTCAGGATTCGAATGTTAGGAATCACAGTTCTGTCGGTAAGAGATGGGTTTCTTTACGTGAATGTGACGCAGCCACCAACACCTGAATCTCTATTTAGCGAATCGACATCGAGCAGATTCAGTCCATTCGTGCGGTGACGTCTCGACTGTCGCATGGAGACCACCTGAAGGGTTTATTCTGTTTCTGCTTTTCATTTCTGTTTCTTGTGTTTTGATGGGTTTTTATTCTGCGCTAAATGATACTGATGTTAACAAACTGCTGACCAGAGATGTAGCGTTTCTTGTTTTATCTTTTTTTATTATGGTCAAATAGCATTATCTATAGCAACTATTAAACAAAGTTCTATCTTTATCTGGGCCTTTGCTTGTCTTTGTTTGAAACTTGCTGTCTGTATTAGTTTAACTTCCCTGAAGTCTACTTCATAAACACAATACAACAAGGTGAAGGTATTAAACGGTGACCATAGTTTTAAAACCTGTCATATTAAGTTTCATATATATAAAAACAAACATGAACACTGCACACTTCATTTTTCCTACTATGGTAGTCAATGGGGTCCAAGAACAGTTTGGTTACAAGCATTCTTCCAAATATCTTTCTCTGTGTTCATCAGAACACAGACATTTATACAGATTTGGAACAACTCGAGGGTCAGTAACTTTCATTTTTGGGTGAAGTGAAAATATCACAAAAATATTGTGCAACAACTGAATGATTTTGGTCTGTATGGTCAGTTTTAGGTGGATGTAGATGCAAAGAGAAATGATCAAGCATCAGAAAGTCAAACATGTATTTTTGGTGAGATCATTTTTCAGTTCTTAAATATCTTTTAATTTAGTCAAGATTTTACTTTTACAAATGTAAAGCATTATCGCATGGTGCATCACATTTCTTTCAATATCCTGGAGCCCTCGGATCCTTCCACTTGTGAATGGTGTTGTTTATCAACCTATTCTTGAATTACACCTGACACTGTTCTGACACAAGTCCAGTGATCAGAGGAGAATCCACATGGGTTGAACTTATAAACTTAGATACATCTTGAAATAACCTTTAAGCTGTTTGAGATGTGGTTACAAGTATTTCACAGCATGACGTTTTGTATTTAGAAAGTTATTCAGTGTTTGTTTTCATTTGTGTCAAATTAAATAAGCGTCCTACTCTAAAAACCTTTGGTACTCGGCCACGCTGACCGGCGTTTTCATGGATCATTTTTCACTACCACATTTGAGTTCTGAAACTTTAAGGCCCGGTTTAACACACAGGGTTTAGCTTAAGCCAGGACTATGCCTTAGTTAAAGTCATATTTTTAAGTCGTTTTTATAAAAATGCATTACTGGTGTGCATCTTAAGACCAAACAATGGCATTGACATATTTTAAGATATGTCAGAGCGAGGTATCTTCATGTAAGACAGCTCAAACTTGTCTGTGAAACCAAGCAAAAACACGAGGGAAGTAAAATCCTGTTTTCCATCATATGGACACTTACTGTACTTCAGTGGCTATAACAAGCATCATAAAAACGATTGTTCCTTTAGCTCCAAAACACACACAAGAAAAATCCTTTCATCCTTTATTCGCACTCATGTCATGTCAAATCTGTATGACTTTTTCTTCTTCCGAACACAAAAGATATTTTGAAGAACGTTGACTTCCATTGTATGAACGTAAAACACATTCTCAAAATATCTTCTTTTGTTTTCCACTGACAAAAGACTCGCATACAGGTTTACCACCACGTGAAAGAGTGACAGAATTTTGATTTGGTGGCGAGTCAGTCACACCGCAGTATCAGGTTGGCAGTGTGTTGTGCTTTCATTTCATTCACACAATCTCCTCAGACTCCAGAAGCGACGGCAGCAGGCGAGCGGCTCGCACACCAGAGAAAATCTGAGGCAGCGAGCAGCATTACAGGAGTTTTCATCAGAGCAAAGCCACAGATTTACAGGAGATGTGTCATTGAAACACGGCTCTTCAAGTTCACGAAGCTCAAGTCCATTAGCGTTTGTGTATAATCTTTCGTAATCATTGGCTGTACACGTGACATTATATACATATACATTTCACAAGTGAGTGCAAAATCTTCTAGCTCTGGATTTGAGCCTTTTCGGAACATGAATTAAAGTAGAATGTGTATGTAGAAGACGCCTTTAAAGGACGTCATCATGAAGTCTCCCTTCAGACTTATGACTTTTACTTCTGTGAAACACAAAAGCAGAATTTCTGCCGAAGCCTCACACGACATCGACTCATAGTGACCCTGATTTATCTGGGAGCTACTCGAGCTATTCAAGTTTATCGTACTTGCTTTGGTATCAATCACATATTCCTTTCGTTATATATAATCTCGCATTCTGAGTAACATCATCTGTGTTTCACATGAGAACGTCGTAACACAAGACATTGTTCCTTTATGATGATGTCACATGTCTCCGTGTCCTTCAGTTTGAACTGGCAGTGATGGGTTTCTCCAGGTCGGCGGGGGGTGCGGCTGAGGGCCGCAGGTGCCCGTAACACGCCTGGCACGCGTGCTTCGACTCGCAGAGCTGTTGGTTCTGCGCCGCCTTCTGGTCGCAGCAGCTGGCGCAGAACACCTTTCCACAGTTCCTAAAGGAGCAAAGGAAAAGTAAACACAGGAAGAAGCACCGTCATGTTATCCGTGTCCAGGCAAATGGTCGACGGACAATTGTACAAACAGACCAGATCGTGTGCATAACAGAACTGCTGGACTCATCGGGGATACGACGGAGAACAGGCCGACAAACATTGAGAAGTGTGAAAGTGGAATGAGAGCTGACAGAAGCCGGAGATCTTACCAGTCCTCCTCAACAGCCTCTCTGCCACTGCAGCACAAACACACAAACACAGAGGACAGGAGAGAGTGAAACTCATCCACAGCACCACTCACGCCATCCTGCCCTCGTTTGACGCGCTTCCTGTTTAAACCTGGACTAACGTCTCACTGTTTAGATGAAGCTGACAGCAGTGCTCTTAAGTGCGAGACGTTGCTGCAGCTTTCTGATTCTATCAGGGTCACGATGAGACACAGTACAGAGAGATTCAAGCGTCCTGAACACCAGTGTTGGGCAAGTTACTCAGAAAAAGTAATGAATTACTAGTTACTTATGACGTTTTAGATTACTGTACAAGTTACTCTCGCCAAAAAGTATTAAATGACTTATTCATAAAGACCTTCTATGTCCTACATCAACCTTGATGGGTTAAGTGACTCAAGGACAGACATGAAACGGCTCTTTACTTCATTCAAATAAATCCTATAGAACTGATCAAAGTGCACAAGTGTGAGAACTATACATTAGGACACATTTTAAAGTTAGACTTTGAATTATGATGTCAATTCCATTACTGCGCACACACGTGTTACACAAAGTATTATTACTTTAATTACATGCCGAGTGACTAATTCAATCACAGAAAAACCGAGAGTAATCCCTCACTTGACCTTTTCAAGAGAAAAGTAGTTCAATTACAGTAAGGAGTTACACCCAACAGTGCTGAACACGCAGACTTTGATTCATTCATCACATTCTCACCTGCAGTGGTGTGTTCTCGCAGCCAGCCAAAACCTCGTCTCGCATCCATAGCAACGGGATGCTGGGTGATCCGGGTACCACTGCGCTACCTGAACACAGAGTGAGTGTTGTCAGCGGTTCTCCTGGGTTCACACAGTTCGCTTATTTTGAGCTGAGAACCCGAATAACGGAACCCTTGAGTTGAGACTCCTGTGGTTATGAGGGAAGTTCAGGAGGAGCCGTTCACCTCTGAGTCTGACAGGGCTTCAGTCCCGCACCGCGGTAAACAGCCAGACTCCATGTTATTCTCAGCGTCCGGCAGAGACGTCTGCAGAGGAGAGGAGATATGTCATGTTACGTTTCGTGATCTTATTCATCAGGAATATCTGAATATGTAACTTATATAGTAATATATATGACTTAATGAAAAATCATGTTTTTTATTACGTTATCATGTTGTGTCAGTCTGCTTTTTTTTGTTATTATGTTACTTATGATCTCTGTTTGGAAGTGAACTCTTCATTTGTTCATGTGTGAGAACATGGATCAGATGCAGAGCTTTGATGAGATGATGCTCCTCAGTCCAATTCATCTTTCATTCCGTTAAACAAGCATTAACTCCTGTTGATAAATGTACATTTGTTTGTCGCTCACCAGTTTTCCGTTGACGTGCAGGCGACTCCAGAGCTTGTGCAACTTCAGCATGTCCACCTGCAGTCCGTTCCCCGTCTCCGTCTGTCTCCGTCGCACCTGCACAGCATCACCGTTCAGACTCGGCCCGTCTTTATCCACGTGTCCTGTTAAGCGCTGGGACGCCACAAGCCCTCTCTCTAGAACACCCGTCCAGCACCCGTTGTGAGGTGGTACCGTGTGGGAAGCGTCTCCCGCGGCAGTGGTCTGTCCGTCACCAGGTGCGCAGACGTCCTGTGGTGTGGTGTTTGGAGGTTTCTCTGTGCTGTTTGCTGATACAGATCTGCTGTCGGATTGTGAGAGATCGTGTCCGGGGGTGTTAGCAAGAACGACTTCTGGGTGTAACCGCTCATCATGAGTGGACGTGAAGGATCCGTCTTTAACATCCTCGGACACGTCAGATGTTTGGTCTTCGGCGCTCACATTGCTGTCGTCTGATGAAGAAGAATCCACTGAACCCTCATCTGGACGTCTGAACGCAGACGTGTCGCTCTGAAGATCCATCTGACTGTCAATCACTTCAGTTTCCACGCAGAGCTCCGCCCCTTCTGTGCTGTTTCCTGGCAGACGCCCGTCTAGTGTTCTGTCCTCAAGCGTCGTCTCAGAGTGACTGTGAGTGTCTTCAGCGCTGTATTCTGAACTGTTTCGGTCAGATTCTGTTGTCATGACGATGTCCAGAGACACCCGGCGGTCATTCCGGTTGGGCTCGCGGCTGCTGTGATTCTGTGTGGTGGATGTTGAAGTCGAACTCTCGCAGGCTGCAGGCAAGTCGTCGCATGAGCGAGTCTTTGGGAACCTGTGAAGTTTCATGTCATGAACGGAAAAGTTTCAATATTTAAGATCAAAATGTTACGGTGGGATTGTTTTTATTGTGACGTAACGTTGACACAAGTTGATCATTTGCAAACCATGTGATCATTTTTATACTTCACAATTTAACCCTTTCACCGCATCTACACCGGACACCAGTGTTTATGTATAATTTCCAAAAGAAAATTTTGCTGTAATGCATATGCAAACATTTAATATATCAAAAGTGAGACTTCTAAACACCAAGAGAAATATTTTATTCTAGCGTCACTCGTTTATTATCAACATTTTTCAATTAGGAAAATAGCGTTGAAAAATGAAATAGCGTTGACTCGAAATTTAGGATTCACATTCAAACCTGATTATTTTTACTGTCACCCATCTGTGATTCAGTCCATCGAGAGAAACCCATGTGTGTTGCCTCAAGTGCAAATGTACCTGCTCACAGGTGTGTCCTCGGGCGATACGGGGGCGGAGTGTGGCCCGCATGACTCGTCCGAGGGCGTGGAGGGGGCGGAGTTAGGCAGGTAGACGGCACTCCACAGCATCAGGTTCCGCACGTGACACACCGGGTGCAAAACCTGAGAATGATGGAGAAAACCATGCTCGGACCGGGTGTATACGAGAAGACCATGTGTTGTGACGTAGGTGCGGCGGTACCGTCTCAGAGCGAGGTGAATAGAGGACGTTGTGGAAGGCGGGGTTATCAGGCCGCAGTAGAGACCACACAGAGCAGGTGTTCTGGTGAAGCCGCCGCTCCTCTCTCTCCTTCACACTGTTACACAGGAACGTCCCGAACAAACAGGAGTACGTGTGCTGGACCAACTTCACCTGGAAGCAGAAAAAAACCCTGGAGGTAAAGGTGTTTGCTCGGCTGCTGGTCTTGCGAGGCCGTATGAATTGAGAAGTGACGCTGTACCAGAAACGGCTCATCGAACTCAAAGGACACGGGAACTGTCTCTGCAGCTGATGCACGCAGTCCAGCCACTGCAGGAACACGGGGCAGCGCTCGTTCACATCATCCGCGTTCTCACCGTGACCACAGCGACCCGCAAACTTGTGTCCGTAATCCAGCCACTCCGTCTCCACCAACACCTGAAAACCCTGCACACACAAAGCACACCTCCTTACTGATGTTCTCCACCAGTAACGTTGGCAAACAAACCCTGCAGTAACTGACTACTTGTCGCTTCCAGAAGTCGCTTAACATGTGCATAAAGTTGAGCAAGTCTTCGCTAGACACGCCCACTTTCTGTCGCCAACGGTCACATTGAAACGAAACGTGGCGTACATCATTGTAATGTTTTAGGCGTTAATGAATCAGCGTTACTGTACACAGCGAGTTCGCCCGTATGAACGCACGTCACGATCAGAACGACTCGCAAACAAATGATTCATTTGAACCCGATTCGTTTAAACTGTTAAAACTTTTCAGTCACTAGCGGCGCATATAACAAATCAGTCAATCATTCAAAGCTCAGTAAAAAGGGTTTGGTTTAAGCCACTTAAAGGTACAGTACGACAGCACCACCTCCGCCCCATTTTGAGCCAGGAAAACCCTGAGGACAGAATTGTAGTTTTTGGGTGACCTATCCCGTTTCCTAAAATCAGATTGGTGCACAAACACGAAAACTTGACTCTTTTTGACACCTCGATGGTCCTGTAGAAAGGATCCAGAAGCAGTTTGGACAGCGCCACGATCTGAGGTGTCCTGTCCCAGCCGTCCGAGCAGTGCACCAGGACGGCCCGGTGGTCTCGATCCACAGCGTTCACCACCAGCAGCGACGCCTTGAGCAGCAGTGACAGATGCTGAAGCCACTTCGTGCTCTCCAGAGCTGACAGCCAACTGAGACGAGAGGAAGAGGTCAGAAGAGAACCACTGTGGTAACTGTGAAGGGGGAAAGCGCAGGAGTACTCACTTCACCGGATCGGGAACCTGAGCGCACAGAGTCCTCAAACACTGGAAGCTCCTGCGGATGGAGTGAATGTTGGCCATGCCCATGAACATCACCTCACAGCCGGGGTAATACTCTACGGAGACATCACAGACGACACCTTCACATCCACCTCAACACTTCATCTCGAGACGACTTCTCAGATAGCATCATTACCTGGACATTCACAGCCGCCTCCTTTGGCCCGATTGGCTACCGCGGCTGCGTATGACCGTGCATCCATTATCAAGAGCTTCTGAGGGGGCGTGGCATTCCCATTGGCTGTGCGAGGATCTGAAGCACAGGAGGAACGTGAACAGGATGATGGAAATCATCCCTCACACACGGGAGCGGCATCACTTACCGGAGTGTTCCAGCGTATCGCAGACGGGACGATGAACGCAGGAGCCGTTGACCTGTGATTTGCTCTTCAGCAGATCCGCAGCGCACGCTTTAGCGATAGACTGCACCAAATGCTCATCATCTGCATTCCTCCAACCCCACCAGCTGACCTCCGGCTGCCCGCAGCGACCAATCACAGCGCCCGAACTCTGGTGTCTGGGTCAAATATCATTTTGGTTCGGTACATTGTTTTCTTATTCTCTTACACATTGTACAAATGAACATATTTCGTGTAGAAAGGAAGGTAACTAGTGGCACTTTGTAAAATATAGACCACCTTTAATGTATGATCTCAGAATATATTTTTATTGTAAAACTGATTTTTTTTATCATGTTATGTGTTAGTTATAATATATTTTATTGCTCATTATTATATCATCAAAACAGCCCAACTGCAGTTTGATAGATAGTACTGGCACATACAAAAAAACATGAATTTTGAAAATGTGTTTTTGCAAATAAACTCTTCAATCGTTTCTTGATTTTTTTTATTTTAAACTACACTTGTTTATTTTCCTTTTATTATTATGCTTTCTGTGATGTCGGAGGTCAAAGCGCCATGTACCCCAAAATCCCTTGTGTATGCAAGCTCTTTCTAATTCTGAAATATTTATATCTAATTTTGGAATTTAAGTATGTTTTAGAAATAAATAACTATTAAATTCAATTTTATTTATATCACAATGTGCATGGTTCCAAAGCATATTTCCAGGAGAAAATAAAAATAAAAGCACAGAAAAGGTCAAATACAGTACAGTGCATGGTGTTTTAGAACCAGTTATTATCGTTTTGATTTAAGTTTTATTTAATATTAATACTTAAAATTAAAGTTCAAGTAGCAATTTTGGAATATGCTTTTTTCATTTTATAATTTATTTATATTTAACATAATAATTCATCTTTATTTTAGTTTTTGTTCATTTAATTTAATTTTAGTACTTTAAACTTATCTACGTTTACATTTTTCCTTTGGTTAAGTTTTCCTCAATCATTTTTAGGTCAATATTTGATTTGATTTCAACAGAAACCTTTAAAAAGTAGTAAATTTAGTCAACTAAAATAACAAGCAAGATCATTTAAATAAAGCAATGTTAACGTAATTTACCGAACCTTAAGCTTATCTAAAATCAGTACTTAAATCACTAAATTAGCATTTAATATGAATATGAATAATAACAATTATTATTATTATCAAATATAAGTTTTAATATTTGTATGAATCTTTAATAATTATGTATGTGTCTATATGTAGATGTCACTCAATTAAAAACATAGATATGTGAAACGGGCACCTGTACACGACAGCGGGGATTCTCTTCCACGATCGAAACGCTGCCACATTCTCCAGCTGCTGGTCTGTGACTGAAGCCGGTACGAGGATCTGCTGCGGGTAACTGGAACACAACCTGACATCACACACACGGGTCAGTGACACGCGTGACTGTCTGTGAGCGTTCGGTGTGTTGGTGATGCGTCACCTGTAGTTGTGATTAATGTTGGAGGTTCTCCAGGCACCCTGCGTGTGAAAGCCCATCCTCTCCATCTCACTCTTAAACCTGTGCTGATGTCCTGCTGTCAGCGGGATCACGAGGGTTTAAAAATACAGGAAATATTTACCGTCTACACACTCCATATAATGTATTATAATACCTGTACGGCATATCCCATCATGCACTTCTCTCTCCTCCGCAGACGTGCTCGCGCTACACGAGAGGAGCGCAAACGCGAAGACCTCCTCCAGTCTGACCGGTGGACGCACGGAGGCGTTTATTCTTCTCGACCAATCCTGGCACTGCTCTGCCGACAGGAAGTGACATCTAAACACAACAGACGAGTTATCCAATCACTGAGTGCCAGCTTTCCTTAAAACAATTGTCACTACACGGAATCAAAATTCATGTCAAATAAAATTCATCAGATGCTATTTGAACATATTTTATCACTGATGTAACGAAGATCCCATTGAAAAGATTATATCACAGCTAACGTATGAAACTTCGATGTGTGGCAAGTTTAGTTTCATGATGACGTTAAGCACAACACTGAGGATGCCGTCAGGTAAAATAAGATACAGGTTGGACACATTTGTTTAACGAATCAGCTCTGTTTTGAGAAGTGTGACCGTACCTGATCACTTTACAGTCTTTACAGGTGAGGTGCAGTTGAGTCATATCACGACACTCCACGCTCTCAACCAGCTGAACAGGAACCTGACACACAACACATGCGGTATGAAATAATGCACACGGGTCAAACCGTCCACCATCACCACTCTTTACACTACGACGTTTTTACATTTCTGTAAAACGATGACGGCAGGTCAACTGTTCAGTATATTAGCACACAAACACTCACATTGATGATGTCGTCTTGTGTTCGGATGTGAAGCCGGTAGTTGGTTAAAGTGAAGACAGACCCCCCGGCGGCCCCCTCGTACTCCACACGCTCGCCGTTCAGCAGCGGACACGACACCTGAACATTAAACATCCGTTACAAACCGTTAAAACAACAAAAACTGAACTCAAAACATCCGCAAGCGAAAATGAATCCAGAGGAAAGTGTGAAATCTGAAGCGCAAAGGTGGCTTGTTGTGAACTTTTTTAGGTCATGAAACACAATGCACTTCATAAATGACTAAAAATAACACCTCAAAACTCACCGCCCGGTTAACATCTTAAGAGACACAAAGGTTACGCATTTTGACTGTGATTGACTAAATAAAAGGTGAATTTGAGAATTGTCCACAATACTTCTGTCCTAAAAATCGAATATTGTGAAGCCATCATTAAAGAAATCCAAGTTACTCTTGTTAAAAAAATGTGTCTGAAGTGAAACTATAGATGTGCACGAGTGCAGTCAATCAATTTTTGGGTGAACTTTTCCTTTAAATGGTAATAAACTATGATTAGACACATTCTGTACAGGTGGTGATACCTGTAAATGCTGGAGGTGTAGATCAGGGCTGCCATTGGGCTTCACACTCTCATCCTCTTCAACCTAAAATCACATCACACTGATCTCAGACCAGTTCAACCTTCACTCTAAAAAGCGATTCGTTGTCTCAACAACCACATTGTATCATGTAAAGTAGCTTCTACTTAAAAACAGACAAATTTCTAAAACATTTTCAGCTTAACTTAAAATCCTTTGTTCATGCAACACAAAAATATAAATGATAGGAGTGTGCAGAGAGTAAATGGAAAAATTTGAGTAGTGCAAACTACAGATAAAATTAAAGTCCCAGTGAAGTTAAGATGACCATTCTTATTTTTTCATGACATATTGCAGCGTTTATTGTAAAAAGTATTATAATATAAAATTCATGTTCCCTTATAATCTTCAATTAAAATCTGAAAGTGCACTTTTCGCCCTGAACTGACTATCCATCTCAAATGACATAAATCAGACGGCTTGGGCGGAGCATCCGTTAACTCCTCCCCTTCAACAGTCAGTCAGCTGCCAGCTTCATTCAACAGCTGTTTTTACACATCCAATCAATTCGCAGTGAAAAATACTACTTTTTATAATAATATACTTCACTATGATGTATGAACATTAGGGTAAATGTTTAAATATTTAAGTAGAGCCCACATGAGCACTGTAAGTTGATTGAACTCGTGCTACATCGTTTTTTAAGTAAAGAAGCTCAAGTGAACTCATGTATTTGTGTAAAGGCAACAAAGATTTTCTTGTTATTTTGACTTAAAAATCTCCTCAGGTGGAATTTACTTAAAACCATGATGCAAAAATGGTGCACATAGGTATATATTTTAAGTAAAGTCAACACATCACTTTTTACAGTGTTCTTTGTTCTCAGTGAATGGGATTGAAGCGGCTTCAGGGGTCTTACCATGGTCCTGAGAAGGGTGGGCAGAAACCAGCAGATCAGAGTCCTGGACAAACCGTAACAACACACAATAACCTGACAGTTAATGTGAATTTACATTTACAACACAACAGGCCCTACAAGTGAAAGTGTCACTGTTTAGAAATCCTTTCTAATTTTTAACTTTTCTTTTTATTGCAGTGATATCAGCAGATATAAGTGATGAGCGAATTGTACAAGAATTGAACAGCAACTGAGAGTGTCGGTCTCAAGACATGAGGGTGAATAAATATTTATTTCATTACTTTGATGAGAATCCGTAGTAAGAATCTTTATAAAGATATACAAATGTTTTTAGTGCTGGTGTGTTATATGAAACAAAATTAAGTGTTTACAGGAATGTTTTTAAGAAACATTTATCTAAAACATGCATGCCAAAAATCCTTCATCCAGGACAACAGGTTACTTATTAATGTCAAGACAAGACTCTGAATAACATATGAATGATGTGTATATAAAGAGTTTGTTTCCAAAGTGAGATAACCTTTTCAAAAATCATGTTTTTTATTATATTATCATGATTTTATTGTGTTTTATTGCATGAACACACTTGACGTCTTTTTTAACAAGAAAAAGTTGACACGAGCGCTTTTTAAGTAGAAAGAAAAGCTTCGGCCGCCATTTTATTTTTGCTCGACCAATCACCTTCCTCGCATGTTGTTATGGAAACGACAGGTCTCGCTACTCGCTTGTCATTGGCCAGCTGTCCAAAAAGATGCTTGACGTAGGGCGTTTTCTTCAGAAAAGTTGAACTTTTTTCAACTTTAAAAGGCGCTCAGAGCTGAAGAAAAAGAAAGCTGGCAGTGGCGATTAAAAAAATCGCTCGTGACTTTTTGGAAAACAGGGTTTTCTTACATTTACATTTAGCAGACGCTTTTATCCAAAGCGACTTACATTGCATTATCCTATACATTTTTACATAGGTATTTGCAATCCCCTGGGATCGAACCCACAACCTTGCGTTGTTAGCGCAATGCTCTTACCACTGAGCTACAGGAAAGCATTCTTCTTAGGATTATAATGTAAAACAAACGCTGGCCGATTAAAAAAAGGGTCAAGTGTGAACACGGCCTTAGTTAGCTGTATTTTTTGCGTTATGTCTTAAAATAAACAAACTGCAGTTTGATTGATAGTAATTGGAATGCTTAATAATAAAAAAGATATAAACGGAGTTACGTCATTTCTGAACCAAACTCTTCATATGTGCTTTTTGTTGATTTAATGCTGCCGCATGTTTAGTCTTCTGTCTCCTTCCCAGAAGTACAGATTCTTTCCGTGAGAACATTGTTTCAGAGGTGAAATATTTCAACGTCATGAATTACCATATCACAGGATCACAGAGACTTTAGTCCATCTGTGTTTATCTGTGTGTGGCAGTAGTCCGTGATAAAAACACACTCATACACGATCCTAATGTGAACACGCTTCAGTATCCACGTCAAGTTGTTTGTATAATGCTCATGTCATAACAGCCCACGGAAGGTTTATTATGCTCACACATGAGACGTTTTCATACACAGCTACATGCGTTCAGCTCTTATACACAAAGGCACGTGCCCACAACACTCCGCATCTATAGCACACATGTAGAAACATGCAGGCATTCCATGCGCTGGGGCTTTGACCCGTGATGACGGTGCGTCTACAGACCTGCTTTTGTAAAGGTCGACTCAACACAGCCCCAAATGTGGAGAGAAAGTCTGAAAAAAAGAATTAGATCGTAGCGTGTGAATGAAGCTGTATGTTCTCTCGGCCATTCTGAAAAATAAAATTCAGGTTAAACATCATGTGTAATGTGTGTAATGTGTGTCAGGCTCGGTGAAGGGGAAGTGTGACCTCTATGACCTCATCAGCATTCACAGACGACCGATAATAAAGGAGAGGGTGGATGAAACGCCAAACAGGTTTTGCTGCCTGAAGGGCTGGTCATGTGACAGCTATAGAAATGTAAACTAATGCCAACAAAACCGCTTCCATCGGCAGACTTTTCTTCTTCCTCCACACAATAACAGATGTGTTATCTACCTCGCCAAGCACATTTACTCAAGCCTCTGGCTCAATAGGAAGAGCACTGGGTTCAAATCCTGATGTACACTTTGCATACTACAGTATGTTGCATTTGTGGATAAAACAAAGCACGTGTTACATGCATTAATGTACTTTATGCATTTCAAGTATCCTATCTAACGAGAACCCACTGAAAGTAACAACAGTGCAATGGCAGGATAGATCAAGCCCACTACACAGGCAGCGTTTCTAGTTCCCTACGTGTTCAAAATGCTCTCTGTGTAGGGAGCTCACTCTCTACTGAGTACTAGACAGCACGAGCGATTTTAACTGACGTAGACCATTAGAAACACAAATGATGTCATGTGTTGTGAGAGTGTTTTGTGTTGTTGTTGTTTATGTTTGGAGGGCGGAACCCGTCACTCTTCTGCACAATAAACGCGCGAATAAGGTCGCTGCACGTGCGCACACTCACCTGATCTGCTGTCAGTCTCTGAAGAGACTCTGAAGATGAAGATGAAGATGAATGTAACGGTGAACGGAATGTAAACATTGAGTGTCATTTACTCTACACCGCCATGACGCTCCGCTCTCAGCTGTGCAGCTCGGGTCACGTGACGCGGTGACGCAAACGCGTACGAGCGCGGAGGGTGCGTCAGGTTTTTATTTTTACGTGACTTTTTGGAGTGTTAAAATTGTTCAGTGAAGCAGGTAGGAGTTTGAATTTAAAGTAAAGGGCACGTTGTCGTTTTTGTATATTCTGTTTATTATTTAGTTCTATTTGTTTTTGCTGAAACCGGGGCTGCGCAATATATCAATATTATTGAAATGCAGATGTGCATACATACTATGGAGGACGAGAAATGACTTAAGTATAAATACATAAATTAATACATGCATAAATAAATAAATAAACACATGCATAAATGCAGGAGTAAATAATAAAATAAATAAATAAATGCATATCGTTGTGGTTTGCAATAAATGGATGTTTTGCAATAGTTCGGCATAATCTAATATGGTTGCAAATAGTGTGCTGTGCATGAGCGCGTGCGCGTGCTTGATTCGAAACATGATAGTTTTTTTAAATATCTTAATACCTTTCATATTGGTTTTACAAACTTATTTTAATATGGTTCGTATTGATAACAATTGATCATAAATACACAATTTCTTTGACGCTGACATTCAGATTAATGTACGATTTTAAAAAGTGAAGCATGGTATTTTGGTGAAAGCAATGGGTTTGTTTATTGTATTATGAAAGTGTATCAAATTATACAGTGAACAACAGCATTATTCAGACAAAAATACAACTAAGGGCGGTGCTTGAATTCAAAAGGTTTTATCTTTATACAAAACGATTATTTATAATTGAATCTCCAAACCAAGACGAATATGAGTGAAATTACATTTGTGCTTACAAATCTATAACCAGTAGTAATAATTAACATGCCACAGTACGGGTTGAAACCTCTTACTGCAAATAAACGTATACAATTAAAATAAATAGGCTACATATTTACTGAAATCTTGTGTATTGTTCATTATGGATGACTGCATCATTCCTCTCCTCACAGCTCATAAAGAAGAAGCAGGTGACACCTGTCCATCATCATCGTCCTCTCGCTTTACCTTTGTGTCAGATTGAACACCGACAGAAACATGATGATTGTGTAGTGCTTCTTCTTTTATTTCAGCCTCATCTGGCTCTTGTTTGAATGCGAGTAGACTTGCGTTGAGGCCGGTGAGACTGCTGTCTGAAACAGGACTAAAACTGGTTGGACTCTGGATTGTGTGTTCTGATTCATTTAATGAAGCTGTTTCATGACAAGCATCTTGTCTACTTCTTGACCTGGTTAGAGAAAAACAGCAAGAGTTTACACTTTCACATTAATTCAGGTTAAGAGCCATTTACATATTTTAGTATAATTTATGGGCGAGATTTAGTTTCTTAGGGGCGGTTTCCCGGACAAGGATTAGTTTAAATCAGGACTAGGCGAGTTAAATTAGAACATTTAAGTAGTTTTTACAAACATGCCTTAGAAAAAAACATTTTGGGACAACACAATGGCACTGATGTAATTTAAGATGTGTCAAGCTGTTTTCAGTTTAGACAGCTCTAACATTTAGTTGAGTCTAGGACTAGTCTTAATTCCTGTCCGGGAAACCGCCCCTTAAAATGAATCACTGTAATCTTGTTTTCCAGTACAAATACTGTATTTTATGAGCGAAATCTTGGATCAGAATTTTTGGATATTTGAAATATATTAAAAAATTCTGATTCAAGTATTTATGAGCTTGGAAAGCAAAATGAGCGTACTTAAAAGTTAAGAAGTCTTTATTCCTGAATTTAAATTCAAAATTAAGTGAGTTTATGTTTAAACAAATCTGCCAGAGAGGAAAGAAAAATATTTTTTTTCTCAATAATTTAATTCAGTAACATTTTTTCTTACCTCACTAATTTTTTTTTCTTCTTTAATGCAATTTTGATGAAGATGTTATTTTGTACTGGTAGACGAGATAAAATGCTAGAGTATACATTTTTCAGGTATTCAAATTCATTTTTGGAATAAAAAACAAAAAAAAATGAAAATTTGTAATCTGTAACAGATTTTTCCAAACACAGAAAAGTTTGCTGTCTGACATCAGAAAATTGCAGATTTTAATGGTAAAAAAGTTTATTTGGTCAGGGAATTACGTTTTTTTTTTTAAAGCATTTTCTCAAACTTTTTTACTTGTTGGCTCATTGAGAAAATGATGAATGCTCTTACATTTTGTAACTCAAATTGAATAAACGTTAATGTACTCAAAAAACACTTGTGTTTTAAAAAGCCAGGTTGTCTATAACTCACCTGTAGTTGTAGAACCAGTTACTAACAGTAGTAATCTTAAGGTTTAGTTGGGATGCCAGCGTCTCTATGGTGTGTTGAGAGGGGTAGGGCTCTTTCTGATAGGCTGTTTTTAAAGCTTCTTTCTCCCAATATGAAAGAACCACACGCGGCCTCTTGGACACATCAAACAATCCTGAATGATCATGAAGACTGAACTCATGTTCTGATGCGTCAAAAATGGTTCCATGTAAGTCAAAATCTGATCCGAACAGAGCACGTTTGAGACGAGCTGCAATACATAATTGACTCAATTAATGAAGAATGACTGAATGTATGAGTTTTGAACTGACTCTTTTACACATTTACCTCTCTGGTCCATCATCTTTATAGTGTTCAGTTTTTGGACATTGCGAGGGTCCTGGAGCCACAGATTCATGCGAATGAAGTTTTCTTTCCCTCTCACGCTCAATTTTGTCCAAGGTTTGGGATGAGAGAGCAGTTCAGACACAGAACTTTGTGTTAAACCCAAAACTGTCTCGCCGAACAGACGCTGACCTGCCGAAATCAACAACCAACAATGACACACAAATACATCTAAAGTCTGAAAATGTGTGCATGCTAAAAGGTACTTTTGCAAGTTGTTTGGTAATTATTATGGGATTCTTTTGCTACCCAGCAGGTAAAAAACTATTTCATTTAGCAATTACTTAGAAGGGCTACATCATCACTATGAGTGTTTGACTTCCCAAATGAAAAAAGTACTCGCTGTATACTGTCGTTTATACCAAGGTTATTTTAGTTTACTAAAATTACAAGTCTAAAAACGTATCTGTTTAATGAAATCAATTAAAAGATTGGCCTAAAAACGATTGAAAAAATCGAACATTTTAAATGTTGAATCAGAATCAAACTGAAATAAGTCACTAAATATATGTTAATAAACAAAAATAAAATAATCAAAAATTATATAGCAACATGAAAAATAGATAATAAAATGACAAAAGCATGCAAGAAATTTGCTAAAACTAACATAAAAATCTGAACATAAAAGCATAACACTTTTAAAATATTAATAAAACTGAAAACTATAATAACTACAGGTTTTTACTATAGTAATCTAAAGTAAACTTAATTCTACTGCACTGTAAAAAGGAAATCCTGTAAAAAAACAGATAAAGTACTGGTAGAAAATTACCAGTACATTTTCTTTTATTTTACGGACAATTTTGTTAATGCTAAAATGTAATTTAATGCGGGGCAAAATGTAAAATACAGGTAAAACAACTGTAAAAATTAATACACAAAATTCCTTCATATTAATACAGTATATTGTGCCGTATTTTTACGGATTTTCTTTAGTGTGTGTATATAGTAACTAATACACTTGGTTCATGTATTGATCAAGTATTGGTAAACTGTAATAAAATGGCAATATATGATACTAGTATTTTATGTGGTACAGCAGTCAATTGTAATATGTTGTAGAATAGCAATCCATACATTTGGTTATATCTACAGTACTTTGTAGGCGATTTGTATATACTGGTTTTACTATAATTTGTCAATAGTAAATTGTGGTAAATTCCTTGATATTGGTGTATAGTGTTTTTCAAGCTTACCAAAATAAATATATAAAGTATATTAGAGTGTTTCATGTGGATTAGAATAAGAACTAGTCGATTCATTTATCAGTATCATTTGCATCCTCACCTAGATTGTTGACTGTGAGAATGTCCTTGACTCTTTTGGTGATGCTGAATGTGTCCAACTCAAGACTCTGAAACTGTTGGCAGTCCAGACCGGTGTTAACACCAGCAGGACAGTCCACAGTCAGTCCTGCATTCTGGTCTTGAGCTAGCTGTTGATTTTTACAACAGCTTTCAACCGCCAAACGGTCAAGACGGCACGGTTGTGCCCTCAATCCTTCCTCTCGAGGCCTTTTCTGCGCCGGTATCGTTTTGTTGTAAAATCCTTGTTCTGAATCCACAGGAAGCGTCTGGAATGACCCTTGACCCGGAGGAGGAGACCAGGAGTGTAATGAATTGATGGAGGTGTACGGGTTTCTAGCGATTTCATGTTGGACCTTCTGGATGATGCTTTGGACAAAATCTGTTGGGGACACACCGCTGGGATCTGGTCTTTCAGAATGCACCTCATTCGGCTTCACCGGGGAATTCTCACGCCGTGTCGTGCACATCTCGCTGGTCGTGTGAGTTGAAAGATGCATCTCATGTTTAGCCTGCTCGAGAATTTTCCTGATTTTGTCTGACGCATCTTCCACACCCGGAGATCTCCTGTCGTTCTCTTCCACTAAACATACGACCCATACTTGTGTTTAGACGTGCTCAGTCAGAAATTGTGTGTCATTTATTATTAAGACCAAAAATGACTAAACTGTGTTTTATCCGTTTTGCTTAAACAGCTCAAAACATGGATCGGAAATGTGTGAAATGAATAAGAAACCTTGACATCTGTCTCACCTGTCTGTCCGTCTCCGATGATGCCGAGAGCTTGAACGTTGTGTTCACTGGACAGAAAGTTCTGCATTCGTAGGAAGGGTTCTCTGCCTCTGACGGTCAGTTTGCTCCAGGGTTTGGGTCGGGCCAGTATGTCGCTCACGGTCCCTTGAGAAAGCCCAAGCACACAGTGTCCGAACACTCGCTGGCCGATGTTGTTCGTCTGAAGAAACTCTCTCACCTGTTGGGTGATTCTGGCAGTGTCGAGCTGACCTTCATCTTGATCCATAACCTCATCAGACTCGGTGTCATAAACATCGTCCTCATCGCTGATGCTGTACTTACAGGATGCTGATGTCTCTTCTTTGACAGCCGTTTGGAGGATCAGAGATGATGATGATCTTTTGTTGACTGCACTAAGGTCAGAGATATCAGCGGACGGCTCACTCCATGAGTCCTGATGAAACTCTACTGGCGTCTTCACCTCCGGCAGCACTGCAGGACCTGACAGTAAATATAAATTCATCTATTAATAATCCACAATCTTAATTTTAGGAAGGCATGTCCATTTGCATGCGTGCACTGCAAAAGATGATTCTGGAACCTGTGTGTTTTGTGTTGTTTCCAAACATTTTTTAAATCAAGATTTCATTTAGTCAAGAAGGAAAAATAACGTTGATGAAATAGGGGGAAAAAATGAGCAATAATCAGCATTTTTCTTAAGACAAGAAAACACATAGAGGCTAAGGAAAAGTTTGCCTTTGAATTAGGTTTATTTTTCTTACCCCATTGGTAGATTTCTTTAAGCCTAAACTCAAATAAAAACGCTAGCGTGAGAGAAAGAGCACCGCTACGAAAGAGCGTGTCAATCAATGCCGATGACGGAAGTTGAGGTGTGTTTGTTTGCTCACTGCATTTCAGTGCTGGATGTTATGTAAATGGTGGATATAACGCTGGATTTGGAGATCACTTGAAACTGATAGATGGCGCGGTCCCAGTGCAAAAAGATGCCGGACATGAACCGCACGCAGTAAGTCAAACTAAATCATATGTCTGTGTTTTGTTGGCAATCGGCGCGTACTTGCATTATGTTAACAACACGAAGGGATTAATGATGATGTGTTGTGTGCTCGTGCTGTAGTTCCGTCCTCCCTGCCCCCCTGCCTTGAATTTAGACTGCGATACCAAGCTCAACAGCTAGATGTCAGTGTACCACACGTTTTCTTTGAATGCGTCAAAACTACAGGACCCATTCCTCAGATTGTTTATTTAATAAAATGAACATACCACAAAATTCAACAAATCGTATATTTAATACAATTATCATACAATGCAATACTATAAATTCATATTAATATAAATTAAATCTAATCAGTTATATTATAAAGCACAACTCGCTAAAAAAAACACAGACCGGAAGTTAACTGCGGTCCCAGCATGCGCGTCCGAAGAAACGGTTAATATGTTTTTATTAGATTTGCAATAATAAGAAATAAAATGATCTATTCACAAACACTTACCATTGACACCGGTGGGCTGCGAATATAAAGCTACACTTTGCTTCACTGACATGTCACAAACATCTGGTGCTGGGGAAGAGACCTTACAAACAGAGAGAGAGAGAAAATATTGGTTACTTGGAATTTAGAGAGCTTTAAACGTTGAAGAGCCGTTCTCTCACCGGTTTAGCGGCGGTTGGTTTCAGCGACTGAAGACTGCTGCAGGTCAATGAGAGAACACATATGAGTAAAGAGTTTGTATGTTGCCTGAACAATTTTAACGATTTTATTTTCGAGATGTTTTGTGAGACCTGAGTTCAGCTTTGATCTTTACATAGCCGTGCTGTGATTGTAACCTGGCCTGAAGTATCTAAGACACAGAGCACACACACGTTACAGCAAAAGCACATAAACACTGACACTGTGGCTTGATCAAAGCATACCTCACTAAAAACTAGAGTCGGTGAGGTCAGGGTCAGCAAAGGGCAGAATTTTCCTTTTGTCTTTTAAAAATCCTAAAAATGAACTGTACGAACCTCAACATCTCGTGATTTATTGGTCAGTTGTTGTTGGAGCAGCGTGACGTGATTGGCTGTTCTCTCCTGGACTTCCTGCAGCAGACGCTGAAGACGACGAACTTCCTCTCGCAGACGCTGAATCTCACCGTCTCTCCTGGCAATCATCATCTTCAGATCATCTCCAGAGCTACACGCCAGAAACGCACACAAATCAAAAACAGAAATCTGAGAGAAATATTGGTCTTTTTTTCATCTGAAAATATAAAAATAGATTTGAGGAAACCACAGTCTATGTACAGTGAGATGTAATGTATTACCAGGGTGATGTTGATGGAGACATGTACAGCTCCTGTTGAGATAAAGGTTTGTGATTTAAAGGAACAGTTCACCTGAAAATCTGTCACCATTCACTCCCTCACGCTTTCAGCAACAGTTCAGCAATTCAATCCTGTAAACAACAAAACATATGAAGAGAAACATACCATGTGATTGTGGAGAGCGCTCTTGGTTTCCATGATGTCGTCCTCTCAAACAGAGAGGTTCTCTACTGACTGTGCGCTTCACTATCATCTGATCTGAGCTGAGGGTGAACCGCCCAACACATGCAGTCGATACTCTCGATCGATACATCCAACCAATCAATAACTGCAAACAAAGACGTCAATCAATTCATCAATGCACCCGACATCTGCTGTGGGCGGAGCTCAATCAATCAATATATCAGTCAACCAATCAATCATCCAATCAGTGTGCAGCGGTGATGTGTGTCTAAAGATGAGTTTCTAAAAAACTGTTATTATCATTAAGGATATTTTGATGGACTAAATAGTAGACAGTTAATGAGCGTTTCATGTTCACATTCCAGACATGAACTCAACAACTTTCAGAACTATTTATAGATTATCATCACACAACGTCTGTCCATGCAAAGGTTCTGAAACTCATCGTTTTCATCCATTGCAAAGGTTGTGCCTTGGAAACTGCAAAATCCTCTTTTGTGGGTAAAGTTTGGGTCAATGCTGACCGAATAACTGTAGTTATTGGTTGTATTGATCGTGTTGTGTGATTTGAAACTCACAGTGCACACTATTGATTTTCCACAGCACAGTCTGGTGAATATAAATAAAGACCTAGAAATTAAATCTGAGGATCAGTCCGTGTGTCATCTGCTAAATTTAGCTTCATGGTCTGGCACCGCAAGAAAAACCTCAAACACATTTGACATTAAACATTATTTTAATGAAGAGTTCCAAGCAGAAAATCCAGTATAAATTCCTGCCGTTCTGTTTTCCACATGCACAGAGATTCTTCAATCAATCGGTTCAAAAACTGCTCTAATTCTTTGAGGCATTTCCACAATACCAGTTTTAAAAAGCAATGCAGAGAGAGATACTACAATATAATAGACAATGAATGCTTGGAAGAAAATCACAGTTAACAGCGGTGTCATTAGATTTAGAAAACGAGAGATTTTCACTGTAGATGTCACATATGTTTTAAATATGTGCGACACAAATGTGCAGTTAATGAATATTTTACACAATCTGTTCCTCTCTTAAAGGGATACTTCCCCCGAAAATTCTGTCATCATTTACTCACCTTCGAGTTGTTCAAATGTGTATACATTTCTTTGTTCTGATGAACACAGAGAGAGATATTTGGAAGAAAGCTTATAACCAAACACATCTCAACACCCATTGACTACCATAGTAGGAAGAAAACAATGGTGCCCCAGAACTGTTTGCTGTTCTACATTCTTCAAAATATCTTCTTTTGTGTTCAACAGAACGAAAAGTTATTTTTCCTACTATGGGAGTCAATGGGTGTTGAGCTCTGTCTGGTTATAAGCATTCTTCCAAATATCTTTCTCTGTGTTCATCAGAACAAAGAAATTTAAATGATGACAGAATTTTCATTTTTGGGTGAAGTGTCACTTTAAGGTCAAAGAAGACACAAAATGGAAGCTATCTGTAGAGTTTAGATTGCTTAAAAATAAATCATGAATACTTTCTGGGACAAAGCATTATCGCTAACCTTGTTCTCCATGTTTCTTTTTGTGTGTGCCATAAATTAATATTCAAAGTCACCCTTGTTTGTCAAATATATAACCAATAAAATGTATTAAAAAGTGCTTGTCAACTTTGACAACGCAGCATTTATTCATTTAAAAGGAACAACGTTTTCTTCCATTTCCTGAAAAACCTTTGGAAGGACAGCGACGGTTTCAATTTTTTTATGAATGGACAAATGTCTCATATATTCCTGAAGCCATAGATCTCATTTTGTGCTCCACAGAAGAAAGTCAAACAGGTTTCAAACAACACGAGTGTATGTGAGAAATACGTTGCATGCTTTCTCATGTTTACAAGTGCACCAACTTATTAATTGGGAATGTCGTAAATGAAGAATCTGTCAATCATTTCACACATGGAGAATGAAATTGCACACGTGTCAGCAGAGCTCTTTAACCCTCACGCTTGTAGAGTTATTCTGCTCTTTGCTAATAGGTTTGGCATGTGAATGTGCGTGTCACGCATTACTGCCCTCCATGTGTCTTGTGTTACTGACAGGTTAATATCTACTACAGACTGCACGAGCGTCTCACACGTTCTCTTCATGCTTTTACAGAACTGGAACTTAAACATTTTATTGGTTAGGAGACTGAAAAAAAGTTGAAATAAAAGCATGATGTATTTTTAAATGAATGAGGACATCATAGTAGCTCTATGATTCTGTGAGAATCTGATGACACATGTTCAGGTTGGACGTCCGAGCAAAGTTTGAGGTTTTGTTGAAATCTACTTAAAACTTTAAAGTCCCCGTGAATGGAAGTTGCAATCGTTTTTACTTCCGTATTCGGACGCATTTCCGAGTGAAAAGGAGAAAATTAGTGGGCGTGGCTTGCGTTTTTCACTGCGAATTGATTGGATGTGTAAAAAACAGCTGTTGCATTGATTTTGAAATGAAACTGGCAGCAGACTGACAGTTGAAGGGGAGGAGTTAACGGATGCTCCGCCCAAGCCGTCTAGTGTGTGCATTTTCTGATTTTAACTGAAGATTATGAGGGCAAATTCATTTTAAAAAGAAAATGACACGCATTTATAAGCTATTTACTATAAACGCTACAATATTTCATGAAAAAGAAGAATTTCATTTTTTATTTCAACGCGACTTTAAAGTCAAAGATCTTCGTTTTCAACTCTCTTTATGAAAGTGCAAGATTTGTCTCTATATAAAGAGCAAAAAAAGATGAGATGTCTTCCGTTTCAGTTATCGAACGCGTCTCGAATGTTTCTCGTGAGAAATAGAGTCAGAAATCTGACAAATCCGTCATGTGAGTTTGAGAAGAGATGTCAACAATGTGTCAAACTGAGCTCAGATTTGTCCAGTCTGCTATCAGAAGTCAATATTATTGAAGATCTCGATATGAACTCAAACATTTCTTATCACATTTACTCAAATCAAGCTCTCTGCATTCTGCATTAACAAATGTTCCCGCTTCACTCTTCACACACTAAATGTTGTTTCAATACTCAATTCATCTTGAAGATTGTTGACTTTCCCAAAGTTGTGTGGAAACCCTGAAATGAAACGGGATGAGAGGAGAGAGCCGATGGACATCACCGAATCAAACAGCTGAAGAATGAGCGAACATTTCTTCCATGTGTCCTCTAGAGAGCGAGACCCTGTTATTCTAAACCACTGTTGTTCCTAAATCACAATAGACCTTGAGCTTGGGGGTACACGCCTGTGCGTGTATGAAGAATCATCATCTACCTGTCACTTCCTAAAGAGGACATGTGTTATTTATATCGGCCAGTAGACAACAGCAGGGATCATCTACAAAAGGCCTCCGCCAGCGTCTCATTGTTCAGCTGCAGTTTTGGAGTCCGTCATTGTTCTGAGCGCCTCCATCTACATCAGCCATGGTGAGTAGAACCACAACACATTTACTGATGGTCACAGACTCTGGTGCCGGTTGAGGTTATAGGTCGTGTACTTGGGCTTTTTTGTGACGTAATAATACATGACATTTTGAGATAATCAGTTCATAACAATTTATTCAGCAGATGATTTTATCCGGAGACACTTATGAATGAGAGAGCATCTCATATTTTGTCAATCCACTTAGGCTATTACAATACTTTCTTTTTTTTAAATCTTGAATCTGTGTATGCTTAAAACAAGAAACGTATACAGAAATGCATTTTTGCAGTCAAAATTTCAAATTAAATTTGCAGTGTAAGCAGAAGTAGTTTTATTGAGTTTACTTCCAAAACGCTGCTCTTGCTCTTTTCTGTTAGATTGTGTTAGACTAAAATTCTTCTGTTGAGTTTAATGCAAGACATTCAAAATCTCACTGTACAATAATACCTCGGTATAAATTCCACGGTACAATCTTTATTGCGATATTTAAAATGACAAAGGATGACTTGGAAACGTGGCGTAAGCATCCTCTTTTCTTCATCCTCTAATCATCTCTTGCTTAGAGGTATGAGTTATAGTATGAGATGGGTCGAATGAAATTTTTATCGAATAAAATATTTGCACAAGATGGACCCTGCCAAAGGTAACATCTATTCTTTTTTCTAACATTCTCCATGTCAGGCCCGTAAGACCTATCGTTTCATACAATCATGTGACCACGATGATATTGAGACAATTTTGTTATTGCAAGAAACGCTAACATTGTCACATCCCTAGTTTGTAATTTTGTCCTTTATTTTTTCTGTCCTTAGTTCAGCATTCCGTTCAGACCTTTTGAATCTGATCTGGGATCTGATCTGGTGTGTAAAACTGTGTTTTCTGCAGGCACCCAAGAAAGCGAAGAAGCGGGCAGCAGAAGGAGCAAACTCCAACGTCTTCTCTATGTTTGAACAGGCTCAGATCCAGGAGTTTAAAGAGGTCTTGTGTGTTTTGTCGTTCATAAAGAGCAGCTGATGTATGATGAGTCTGAGGCGTCTGCAGCGACCCGCGCTGTGGAATCTGATAGTCCTGTCTGGTCCCTATTGAGGGCTGATATTTATTTATAGAGACACTCCTTTGCATTCTGAATTCTGGTGGGATAAATGAAACATGTGGGCTATTGTCTCGAACTTTGGTGGCAACCTTTGAAATTCAGCCTTTATTTTGTAATATAATGAAAGAAAAGCTCCGCTTAACATCTCAAACATTCCTTCTATCCAAACTTTATCTTGAATCTCACATATATCGTTATTTTGTTTCTCATCAAAGATGTCCTAGACCAAATAACCTCATGGTTATTCTCCACGTTCATTCTAGAACTTGATTCTATAATATAGCTTTCCTGTGGCTCAGTGGTAAGAGCATTGCGTTAACAACACGGTTCGATCCCAGGGGATTGCAAATACGTAATAAAATATGTTTGTCTTCCATATGTCAGGCGTTCACCATCATGGATCAGAACAGAGATGGATTCATCGACAAGAATGATCTGCGAGACACCTTTGCAGCTCTAGGTGGGTTTACGCAACTATTCTGGAACACACATTTCTTAAAGGGGTCATTTGGCGCGAGTACGTGTTTATCTGTGTCTTTGGTGTGTTAATCGTTGCCCATGCGTGTATTATTAGACTCGTAAAATTGCACAAATGAAAGTGTGGGAACAGAAGATGCGTTCTATCTAAAAGTGAATGCTCACCAGACCTGCCTGAAACGCCTCGTGTAGCCACACCCCCACAAATCTACGGCAGTTGGTGGTCTGATTTGACTAAGACCGCCCAAATGTATACGCAAGTAAGTCAGTACAATTGAAGAGGAACCTGATGTTCCAAATATGGTTAGAGGCGTAACATTTTCGTCACACGCTTGCACTATTCCACCAATCATAGCACACCTCACTTTTCAGAGCCATGAGCTTTGTTAAAAATCTGCGTGTTTAAGAGAGACGGAGCAAAGAGGAGATTCAAACATGCACGCTATGAGGAAAATACAGCGTCTTTTAACCTTAAATCATGTTTACACGTTGCATTTCATCTAAAACAAATGATAATATGAATTTTAATCGCGTAGACGTTGTCTGATAGTTCCCATGATGCCTCTCTTCTGTCGTTTGACTGACAGGACGTCTGAATGTGAAACAGGAGGAGATTGACGAAATGTTGAAGGAGGCGTCTGGACCCATCAATTTCACTGTTTTCCTCACTATGTTCGGAGAGAAACTCAAGGGTGAGACGGTCTTTTCTCAAAATGGCTATTAACAAAGTTTGATGTTTTAACGTCTGTGCTGTTTGTTAAATTACAGGTGCTGATGCCGAAACCATCCTTAACGCCTTTAAAGTGTTTGATCCCGAGGGGAAAGGAATTCTGAAGAAAGAATTGTAAGAGTTCAGTTCATTCACTTTAGTTTACCCACTGCATTAAACAGACGTGTGAAACCTCTCTGTGTGTTTCTATTCAGTGTCACACAGATGTTGACCACACAGGCGGACAGATTTTCAGCAGAGGAGGTGAGGCGGACCGTACAGGTGACGGTGATGGTGTCAGGTTGCCATGGATACGGTGACAGTGATTATTTTCTCACCTGCAGATGGAGCAGATGTTCTCCGCGTTCCCTCCGGACGCTGCTGGAAACCTGGACTACAATAATCTGGTTCACATCATCACACACGGAGAAGAAAAAGATCAGGAATAATTAAATTAGCCTCCAGCCAATCGCACCGCTCGCTGTGTGTTTGTACCCGCCCACTTATTTATGATCGACAGGCTTTGTGAATAAAGTGTTTGCATTTTTCAATGATGTTGTGTCTGTGTTTGTACAATGAACAGCCTTTGCATTCTTGTTTTTCTCGAAATATACTAACAAGATATTGTAATGGGTAATAAGTAAATCAATTAGATCAGATAAATTACAGAACAATTATGATTGATAAGGTTTAGATCCAGTTCACTAATTCTCGAACTAGATCTCGCTAGACCTTCTCAAACTCTATACGTGTGAAAAAAACACAAACCCAACAGAAGTTTAAACAACAGCGACAGAAGTACCCTAGTTTAATTGATAAAAATAAGTAAAATAAAATGAATATATAATAAAAAGAATATAAAAAATGAATACATAAAAACTCAATTCACCATAAATTATTATGATGTTATTTTATATATGTATTTAATTGCATTTAATATCATTTATTTTCGTTTTTAAGGGTATTATATAATTTTATTTCATTAATATATAATATTTAAAATAATAATATACAAATATTTGCATTCAAAAAAGGAAAATATAAAAATAAGGCTATAAGTAAAAATAAGTGAAATATGTAATATTAAACTGTAACCATATTTTAGCCCTAAATCCTTAGCATTACTCGTCCTGGGCTACTTGTGCTACCAGTCTTGATCAATAATTCATCATGTGGCTTATATGCAGTGTTGGGTGTAACTGGTTACTAAGTAATTAGTTACTGTAATTTAATTATGTTTCCATTGAAGAGTAAAGTAAGGGATTACTCTTATTTTTTCTGTTATTTAATTACAGTTACTTTTGATGTAATTGAACTAAACATAAAACTGTGTAATATATGAAATAGTGGAAATTACATTAAAATTGTAAGTCTCACTTTAAAATGTATGCTTTAATGAATCCTTCTAACATTTGTATACTTTAATACATTAATTATTAATTTAGTTATTTGTTATTTATTTGAATGAATTAAATAGGCCATACTAAAGCAAATAGTAATAAGCAATTAACACTTTTAGGAGAGAGTTATCTGTACAGTAATGTGTAATTATGAACTATTTATTAAAGGAACTTTCCCAACACTGCTTATTTGTATTCAATTAATATACTGGGTAAAAATCTCAAACTTACATTTTTTAAAGATGGAAATACTAGTTCATGTTTACAAATGTGAATTGTCAAGTATTTTCATCAAGTTCTTTTATAATAAAAACAGATCTCTGTAGTGGCCTTTGTAGAAAACCTTCACATGGTTTTTCCTTTTATTTTGAAGTTACAAAATCAAAACTGAACTCAAGCATTACAGGAAGGATCGATTTCATGTTAAGAAAGAAAATATCACACTTTCACACTCAGACACACACAAAACATATTGTGTGTGACGTGTGGTTCATGACCCTCACTCTATGATGCTGGTAACAGGTGGCTATTCTTTAGTTTTTTGCTGGGATGAAGTCAAAGCCCTGTGTTGTTATTTCTGTGCGTGGTCTGTAATGTAACACCCACCACACGTCTGTTTGATCCTGCCATCATTAAGAGCCGCCGAGACAGTGTGTGAAATGAGATAGGATGGTGATTATATCACAGCTTCACTGATGTGTACACTTTAGTACATTTTTACACATCCAAATCCCACTGCAGTGCTATAATGCTGTACATTATGTGTATGTCCTTTGAATCGAACCCATGACCCATTACACCTCCATACTCTTCATGTGTCTGAACAATTACGCTCTCATTTGTTTCAGTTTATTTCCCGAAAGCAATTTTATGAGAAACATCTGAGACTGAGTTGACACTTAAATAAAAGAACTGAGCGAAACATTTTCCTCTGAGCCAAAGCACGGTGTGCTATTACTTTTGCTATCAATGAACCCTCTGATTCTTCCGTGGCAGATGGCAGGTGGGATATCCCACAGATTTAAAGTGGAGGAGGGATCAGAATATCATACGGGGAGGGACAGCAGCTCTTGTTTTTAATGGCTCGCTCATCTAATCCACAGACTATTGGCATTGTTGGTAACAGACTGAAGCTGAAGAATGATGGACTGTGAGCTGCTGTGCTTTAATCTTTTTAAACCTTTTTAACACCTGGATATAAAAGAGTACTACAAATGAATAGGCTACATTAAAGTAAGGTTCATATTTAAACTCAGTGGAACACATTGGACAGACACTGCAGACTTAAAACAACTCAGACTTACATATAGTATACTTTTGAAAGTATACAACAAACAAAACTTAGCTCTGTACATTGTGGTAGGCTTTATGAGACCAGTTTTTTATTGCACTTATGCTTTTTGTTGTCCTTATGTTGTTCCGATTGCTTCCATAGTTTCCCTCATCTGTAAGTCGCTTTGGATAAAAGCGTCTGCTAAATGACTAAATGTAAATGTAAGTGCATTTTCCGATTTAATTTAAGATTATGAGGGGACATAAATCTAAAAAAGAAAATGACCCACATTGATAAACTATTTACTATAAATGCTGCAATATTTCAGGAAAAAATAAGAATCGTAATTTTTTATTTCACTGGGACTTGGAAATTTTAATGTAAATATGGAAAGAGCAGTACAATATTAAACAATATACACAATATATATATATTTTTAGTTTAAAGCAGTGACTTTGATCTCAGTAATTCAAAGAAACACAGCGAGTCACTGCAGATGACCGGACACAAACACTAGAGGGCGCCACAGTTTCATCCAGTGAGCAAACTGATGGCAAATAATGAAATAATAGAAAAAATATGGGGCATGGTTATGTGTTACAGCTCTTTTCTGTCTGAATAAACTGGGATAAAGTGTAAATAACACTTTACAGTAGGCGTTAACTAATAAAGTCATTAAATTGGTCAGATCTCAACAGAACAATGTAAAACAAAGATGGTTATTAATCTCTCATTTGGTTCTTCCATATAAGTCTATCAGTGGTATCGTCACAGTCGATTTGTGAGGTTATTAATGCATCAATACCATCGTTGTTTGTAATAAAGCTAAACTTTTTTTAAAAAGTAAATCCAATGTTGTTTGATGTGGTTTATTCAGAAACATCCTGTACATGTTATGCAACATGATGCTAAAGAAATGCCTAAAGAAAACATTTCCTAAGACATGTTGAAAACGATGTCCAACATGTTATCTTCATTTTTTTAAACACTTTATTCTTATTTGGTTGCTTTTATATTTTCTGCTCATTCTGTAGCGTGTTTGGACGCTTTGTCAATTGCATGCAAAGATCCACAAAAACTGAAAGGAAACATAAAAAATCATTTATGCTTCCTCTTTATTTCCCCGCCCTATTTTCGTCAGTCGCGCAGCTCCGCGGTATTTATCCGCGGGCCAGTTTCAGCAGCCGCCGTTGCGTAAGTATCCTTCCGCTGAGCCGGTGCGTCACAGCCGCAGCACGCGCATCTGACGGCCCGCCACAGACCCGGATTTTACTTCTACTGTCGGGCGGTCTTTCAGAGTTTGTGTTAATAAATCAGTTTATTGTTCTCATAAGAGTTTCATCTGTCGTGTCCGGGGCGGTTTGGGCGTCGTGTTTGTGTTTTATACGGCTAGCCATGGCTGACATCGACAAACTCAACATAGACAGCATCATCCAGCGCCTGCTCGAGGGTGAGTTCGAACGTCAAACAGCGACAAAATATTTTACAAAGCGGAGAAATAATATCATTTTAATTACATGTGTATATTTATCTGTGTGTCTTCGTTGTCTGACTCACATTTATGTCTGCTGAGGTGAATTAGCAGAGCTAGCATTAGCTCTTATTTTTTGTACATGTCCACTTGGTTTTGGCTCAACATCTTGCTAGTTCCCTACATAGACTTCACGTTACGTTAGTGTTTGAATATTAGATTATGTTGAGCGTTATAGTTCTGGCAATATTCATGTGGAGCGATCCCTAGTACACTGTGTGGTACCAAGTCGCATCCAAACTGTCTGTGGGGCTCAAAACAAAAATACATAGACGTGTCCTATATGTGAGGCTATTTGTGTAGAATGGACCGTTCAGAGTGTGTTTCACAGGGTGACGTCATTAACACACTTCCCACACTGAAGTTTAATGACTTAATATTGCACTTATATTTATTTTCCGTCCACCTGCATAACAGGCAAGAACTTTTCTAAACTCGAGTTTAATGAATATTTGAAAAAAAAGACACTTGAAAATGTATTTGGGGTGTGTGTCATATTTGTATTTTGGATACAAGGATAACATGTTTTCTTCTCGGAGGATTATTCGTAGTCATTGTAAACAAACAATGAATTTGGTAAATACTGCTTTGTGATTGGTGGGAAGGGTTTGTTTGTTGTTTATACTTTGTAATGAGAATTTACAGTATGAATTTGGTAACTTCGTATTGATCTTGGACAATATACTGTATATTGGCGGTCAAAGGTCATCTTCATTATCATGACTATCATGATAGATAGGACATTGACACCTTGAATCATCTTCACATATGTTTACAGGAACAGCTGAAATGGATTGAATCATCATGAAAATGGAACCATTTATCATATTGAATCAGTAGTTGTTGAACAGTTTATTAGAAATATTCATGTCACTCAGGTGTGTAATGGGCGTACCCTGTTTTTATTGTGCTGACAGCACAGTGAGGCTCAGAGACAACGGATTTTTGTATGGAAAACCCGGAAGCGACTTCCGGTTCCATCGCTCCAATGTCTGTGGGGTTTTTTAATTGGTGTTTGGTAAATCGCCCGAAATAAGGTCTGTGGCTAACAAAACCTCTCATTATTTTCACGTTTTATTCTATGACATAAAACACACCAATTGTAACCCGCTTGAGATTTTTTTGAAGCCTTATTGTGTCTTAAAACGGCGGTTGTTAACAAGTTGCTAAAAGCGACTACTTCCTTTGGCGGGGACGTAAGACGTCATCGTGCATATAATGCAACATCGGCACAAATCTCTAAAATCGTAGATGTGGATTCATTCACGGAATAATAACTTACACATTTTTAATAAAGTCTGAAAGAGTTGTCGGAGGCTTGGTGCTGGTGACATTGATTTAGAGCGACCATAAGTGTAGTATGTTGATAGCACTGTGTTAGCAGTTTACTTTTGACGATTGTATTTCGGCTTCAAATGTGGTGTCAACTTGTAAAGATTGTCTTAATAGACAAAAGGTGTAAGGGTCATAACCCTTTGTTGTATTTTTTGCGATTTTCCAAAAGTCTATGGGAAAAATGCTTTATGCCGCTTACTTCCGGGTCGGCATTTAGGATGAAAATCGTCATTCTTTTGACTCTTCCCATAAAGTCTGGTTCACTTTGCAGAGTTCTCGTTATTCCCTTATTAAACGTCCAGTCTTTTTGTCTGAAACTTTTCAATATTTTGAGTTTTTCTTCACATTAACGTCTTGTGTGCTTCGCATCGAAGCTGGTTGTTTTAATGACTTGGAGCTATTTATTGAACAATCTTTGTAAATTCTTCAGGAAAAATGTGAAGATGCAACATATTTCTGGAGCAAAGACAGCTGGAGACGTAATCGGCTATTATTTATTTTGGCCTGGATTCATCGGATCGCACTGACATGCAAAGCAACCAACCACCCTTCTGAATGTTTTATCTTGTCGAAGACATCTTATCACTAATGCATATCAAGTTTACGTGCAAACAAATATTGTACTTCAGAAGTGCTCATTGAACCCACCTAGTACCTCACAAAGACTGCCATAAAAGAAAACACGAGATACGGCTAATCTACTGTGTTGTTTAGGCTTGAAACTGGTGTTTTGGTGTTTCGTGTGTGTCCTGTTAAAAGAGGAGAATTGTGTGAAATTCTCTTAATTTCTCTCCTCCAGCAGAACAGTGTTTGAACGAACAGAATGTTTTAATAATTAAACATCTCGCAGAAGAGCTGTTTTGAGTTTACCCTGCGTAAAGAAACAGGGTTTTGGGGCCAGACACATTTTTTTCGTATGGGTTGATCTCACGATACGCTATACACCTCCCAGCGTTTCTTAGAAACCTCTCCCTGTTCTTTTCCATCCCGTCAGAGTTAAGATGCACTTTGAGTATTGCTGTACAGCCTAGAAACCTGGCCGGGGTGTGAGGCTGTGCTGGTATTAATACGGCTGTTCTCTTGGCAGTCTCTGTTCTGTTACCGTTATGTAACCGCACACCAGGAACCGACTCGTATAGGCTGTGTATAGTCACAACCCATAGTCATGTGTGACAAGTTTGGGTGTTTTAGATTTGTGAATGGAAATGTTTATTATAGTTTAAAACTTTTGATAATCGTGACGAGTTTCGTTTGAATAGATAGTGTTATGTGTGCTGTTTGTTGTACAGTGACTCGCCCGTGTTTTAAAGATGGGGTAACATGCTATTTCATGCATTCTGAGCGTGCTGGCTCAACATGGTCAACTTGTTAAAAATGATGTAGTATTTCTGTGCTTGATACACTCCCTCCAACTTGTTTTTTATAATGCCCGTTTCGTAACAATAATGTAAACAACACGAAGGGATAATGCGATGATGTGTTGTGTGCTTGTGCTTTAGTTCCGTCCCCCATGCCTGCCTAGAGGCGGGTCGTCTCTTTCCGGAAATAATCGTACAGCATTATCGCTCTTTTATAAATTTGATCAAACTAAATACTCTTCAAAGATAAGAAGTATGCAATACTACTGTATAGTTACTCAAGAATAGGCCTGTAGCGTCGCGTTGACGTCAAAATCACATTGACATCATATTTTTGCGTCGACGCTTCGCCACAGCTCGCCACACACACGTGGGAGACCAAAACATTGCAGAATGGAGGACGAAACAGCAACCTCCTCACATAATTCCGAACAAAGGGATGCACAGATCCAATACTCTGGATCGGAATTGGGGATGTTTCAAAACGGACAGACTACGATGAAACCACCGTAAAAGTTTTCATGCACTGTATTTCACGTCATGTATTTCGTTAGCTCTATGCGAGGAATAAACCAATATAGCATAATTAATAAACTGACCTCCGCTGGTGCTGTCATCTGTCAATCTCCATCCACCGTGCATGTGTCCGGTAACAGTCAGGACGTTACTCGTTCCAATGTTTCATTATTCTTCACAATAACTAGATAATAGTCTATGGTTTTGTTTAAAATGAATTTTGCCAGAGACGGTACTCGCCGAGTGTATTAGATTACATTTACATTTACGCATTTAGCAGACGCTTTTATCCAAAGCGACTTACATTGCATTATCCTATACATTTATACATAGGTATTTGCAATCCCCTGGGATCCAACCCACAACCTTGCGTTGTAAACACAATGCTCTTACGACTGATTAAGCACTGGAAGCGGTCTCAATGTTGTGCGTCATTCAAACACTAACTATTTTAAACTGTGGGATTAAACACATAAAAATCTCTTCTCTTTGTGTTATAACTGTTTTGAACTTGTGGAGCAAAGATCCCCGCGACCTCAGAAGGATCATCATCAGGATTCTGCTCGTGAGTGAAGCGGGTGCATTAAGCGCATCATTCTGTGTCCAGGATGCGCATGAGCGAGTCTGTTCCACTCTGCATTTGAGACTTTCATACGGTGATAGTTTTGTGCAGTAAAAAGAGAGAGTAGTATTTTACTGAAGTCCACTTTTTAAATATCTGTACTTTATGACACAATATTGTAAAGCATTATATCATACCCCAGTACAATTTATAAATATATTTGTATGTTTTTAACCTCTATTACAATACTTGATTACATTTTAAAAATCCAACTTTTAAAAGTAAAATTACTTAAGTAAAAGAAAGTGGTAGATTTTAATGTACTTAATGATTAAAAGGTTAAAAACATTTTTTTAATGAAATGTAGTGGAGTTAAAAGCTTTATAATGTAGGGAAGTATTTTTTGTCCAAAGTAAAAACACTCTAATTAAGTACAAATATTTTAAAATGTACTGTAATGTAAAAATGCTTTAGTACTATCCCCTTCCGGCAATAAAAGACAAAAATATATGTGTAGATTTAAAATGGCCCACTGTCATAGCTGTTGTTCTAATAAAGTATATTTTTTAGAATTTTTTGGTATTTGAGATGCATTATGTTTTTTATTAATCAAGCAACAGAAAAATAACCGCTAGATTAATCGTCCAATTAGTCGACTAACCGATAAAATAATCCCCTGATTAATCATTTAATAAATAATCGTTTACTCCAGCCCTACTCAAGAATAATATGAGATTTGCAGAAACCGAATGTGTTACCTCATCTTTAATTTATTATAATTCGTTACATTTATAAAGGGGTTTTCTGGACACTCAAAGCGCTTTACATGGAAGGGGAAATCTACTCAACCTCCACCAAATTCATGACAGATACTTGTGTTCTAGGGCTGTGTGATATTAAAGAAAAATGTGCTAGCATGCTAAATAATGAGATATTCGATATGCGATATGATATTATTTTTCTAAAATCTATTTAAACTGTCTTAAAATATATCGATTTCTTTTATTATATAACCAATCGGGCTGCACTGCACTGTATTAAAGAAAAATGCGATATACAATAATTTGCTAAATAATGCGATGTGCTATAGAATAAAGGTTCAAGTTTGTAAGATGTATATTTAAAACTGAAAATGATATAACCAACAACATGCATATTTTACAATATTTCTGAATATTGATCATCGTCCACACATCAGACACAGTCTCTCTGCTATCTGCATCAACCTAAAACTTATAGACTACAGACCACTTTGCAAGATATAAACACTGTAGACAGACGCACTTAAGGTTTCAGTTTTATAAAAAAAAAAATCTCAAATATATATTTGAAACTTAAAGATATTTGTTTTACATTTTGATTCGGTAAAAAAAGTTCTGCAAGTTGCATTTCGTTCAACCATTGTGTAGTGTTAAAAAACTGAAACAGGGTGTTTTTTTTCTGATCAGCGTAGGTTGCGTCAGCCAAAGTGGTCTATACGTAACATTGCACAGCCCTATTGTGTTTTTACACTCGCTAATATACTTCAAATAAAGTCAAACTGGACTACGACAGTCTCTCCAACTTTCTGTTGTAGCTTTGCTTGCGATTAGTGGTGCGTTCTGAAAATAATGTGCATTGTGACTGCAAAGTGCTCCAGTTTCACTTATTTCGTCATGTTTATGTAATTCCAAGTATTTTTTGGCATAGGTTGTACTGTACTGTACTGACACGCAAGTGCTTGAGCGCTGTTGCGTTTTATAGCAGAGATTAATATTTTGATCTGACTGCTGTTAATCCTTAAGTATATTTGATGGTTAATCAGACTATATAGATAATTTTTACCAAGTTCTGAGAAACTGTAAATAAGTGAATATCCCGATCATGCAGTGATGTGTTTCCAGCAGGCGTTGTGCGCAGTAGTCAAATTGTTGCGCAACACGAAGTGTTTGTTATGCGAGTTCGCAGACATGTGCGCAGTTGTTCAGCTGATGTAAGAAGGTGTTGTTTGGAATGTGTGTCTCATTCCAGAGAGTTTGCGTGTGCTGTTTTTGTGTTGTTCTTCTTGTTTATATCCCAATTTAAAGCTGATATGTTCAGTACCCAGCAGAAGGATTCCAGAGCTGCAGTATTGGGCTGCTTTCCTATGTGCCAGTTGCTCAAAACAAGCGTTAAAAATAGAAACGGCAGTAACAGGGCAGCTGAGTGCACAGGCCGAGCTTTGACTGTTCCCTTGAGCTCCTGCAAAATAAAACTGAGATGGAGAGATGGAAGTGGCAGGCAGGACTCGGGAGGCTGTACATGATGGGAAAGGGGATCCGGTCCGATCTGATCTGCTTTACGCATTAGACTTGAATCCTGTAGATCTCTTTGATCCTTCTCAAGTAGGCCACATCTGCAGACAGAATCTAACTTCAGTAATGCAAACCTGCTTCACTGCCGTGCTTGTAGCATAAAATGCTCTGGTGTCGAAATCTGTGTCTGCACGTAACATTTGTACAGATTGTACGTCATTAAGAGATTCATTGTGTAATAATGTACCGAGCATGGATGCTTTTGGAACAACAGGTTTGTTGTTTGTTATTTTGAAATGCGGTTCATCGTTTGACAGCCCCAGTGTCATAAACACAATGTTAGGTACATAACTGTGATTTGTGATCTGGTTTGTTTCTCTCTTTTCATATTTGTGTTGACGGTGTGTTTGTTTGTGCCATTGCAGTGAGGGGATCGAAGCCCGGAAAGAACGTTCAGCTTCAGGAGAATGAAATCCGTGGCTTGTGTATGAAATCCAGAGAAATCTTCCTCAGTCAGCCCATCTTACTGGAGCTGGAGGCGCCGCTGAAGATCTGCGGTGAGAAACGCACACAAACTTATGATTCACTAACTTCAATTAATATTCTTCTCATTGTAGTTAAAACGGTTTAGTAACCAAAAACATCATATTTGAGTTTGAAGTAATTTAGCATCAATATAGCATTGAATGTGTCTTCACGATGGCTTTATACTGGAGTCCGTGGAGATTTGGTTAATCGTTTCGATGACAGTGTGTCATCCTGAAATAACCTCACCAGCAGGTGATGATGACATGATCAGAACATCCACTGAGACGCTCTCATCACCACAGGTGATATCCACGGGCAGTACTACGATCTGCTCAGGCTCTTTGAGTACGGAGGATACCCACCCGAGAGCAACTACCTGTTCCTGGGCGACTACGTGGACCGCGGCAAACAGTCTCTGGAAACCATCTGTCTGCTGCTGGCGTACAAGATCAAATACCCCGAGAACTTCTTCCTGTTGAGAGGGAATCACGAGTGTGCCTCCATCAATCGCATCTATGGCTTTTATGATGAGTGTGAGTATGAACGGCGGTTTAGTCATGTGAACATGTGAACGTTTTCATGTTATTGTAGTACAGCGGGACTTTAGTACAGAACAGAACTGTTTGTTCTGTGCAGAATTAATTATTGAGAGCCATTGCTGTGTGTGAGCGAGCGAGAGAGGGAGAGAGAGAGAGAGAGAGGCAGGGTGAATTGTGTATTCTTAGCACAGACCTCTCTCTATATTCATTGACACTGTAATGTCTTAAACGCTGTACTGTGGTGTGTGTTTATGTTGGTGTTTGTTTGCTGTTCAGGCAGAAGACGCTACAACATCAAGCTCTGGAAGACCTTCACAGACTGTTTCAACTGTCTGCCCATTGCCGCCATTGTGGACGAGAAGATCTTCTGTTGTCATGGAGGTGGGTGTGGTTCTGTATGGTGACCGCAGGGCCGGCCCAAGCCTTTACATGCCCCAAGCAGAATTTGCCGCCTGTGCCCCCGATACAATCGACGATTGTCAATGTTTGATTATTTGCACGCACGCTTTAAACCTAAGGCACCCATTTCTATTAGTTTGAGGATGTGTTTGGGATGTAGGAATGTCATGTAATTCTAGGTTCATGTCTTTTTTGTTTTTCAAGCGTGTAGTGATTGTGAAAACATTTGATGATTTTATTACTTCCGATTTTAGGTGAACTGTCCCTTTGAATTGTACAAGATTTGTGGAATTATTGCTAAGTGCATTTAACTATTTTTATTTAAAAAATAATTTTTACTTTATTTTAACCACAATCTATAGACGCCCTTTTTAGGGGTGATTCTCATTTCGTGTCTAAAACCTATAAGACAGGCCGCTTTCTCTAGTCAAATGGCCCGCGGTGCGCACGCGACACTCTGTAAAGTTGAGCTATTTCCATCTCGATGCGGCGCCGACGCGCCTAGAAAAATGTGTGTGCCACACCGGATGCACGTCGCGACCGCATCGCTCCCTATTTGCACGCGCCTGCCGCATGCCTACATTTAAAATAACACAGCCTTTGAGGATGATTTAATCTTTTTTTATTTATTTAGTGTATTTACTTTATAACCATTAAATTAACTTACAGTATGCACACAATTATTCTTAACCTTATCCCAAATCCAACGCTGAATTGACATAATTATAAATTATATGAATCACATAGATTACGTAAGGGATAATCCACAGCTAGCCATGCGCTGAAGGGTTTTAATGCACGATGTAGAGGCTTATACCAGGTTATTTGCCAAGTTAAAGCTGTTATTGCTTTTATTGATGTTTACATCAAACCGGTGAAAATCACTGTTATTGTTGTCAGTTCATTTGAAATGTAATCAAACTGACTGGAGCTACCCGTGGATTAAAGGATTTAATGCACACTGTCCAGCCAATCAGAATCCAGTATTCCAACAGACCATGCTATAAATATTTTTCAGCATTTTGATGTTTGCATCAGTGAATACTGTCGGATCTTCAACATTTCTATCGTGACACACTCAACAGTTGTCAATAAATAAATGTTTTTAGTCACTTACAGTATAGCGTGTGTGGCACAGCACTCTTTTGACTTTAAAACTGAAGCGTCTTGCTGAACTACAGCTGAAGACGTGACCGTAGCTCCTTCTTTGATTTGATTGGTCACTGCTCGGCTCAGTAACCAGTAACTCCCGCCTCCTTTCATTTGATTGGCCAGCTCACTTCTTTTGATGTCTCAATGTTGTGTTTAGTCAGTAATTTCAAAAATTTTGACACACACCACAGAAAAAAATAGTAGGGACGGCCTTGTGTAAGAAAATGGATGTGTGTCGTGAATATATCCCAGTCACGGCGAGGCCCTAAGCAGCCGCTTGGTTCTCTTATGGGAGGTCCGGCTCTGGGTGACCGACAGCCCATCATATACTCTACAAAGTGCATGAATGTTTTGAAAGGTTGACACTTAGAAACTTCCACACCCAAGATATTAGTCAAACTGTGATGTCAAACTGGACTCTGGAAAAGCCGTATTATTTGTTTAAGGTGACACCCAGTGCATCATTTCTATAGAATGTGCCGTTATGAGCTGCTTTTATCAACCGTGTTGATCTGATAATAATGCAATTGAAAGCGATAACACTGAGTTAACAGACGTGCGGTGCAAATCAGGATTAATGATTAACTAGTAACAGGATTACGTGTACCCAGAGTTAGAAATGACCAATGTTCTAGGCCAAGAGAATGTCAAATATCAACATAAAATGACAACTGTCGTCATTTACTCTAAAAACAAATGATCTCCAGTTTTGTTTTAGAAAACTAAGAAAGGAGAAAACACGACTGTAGTGCACTTCCCATCAAAGAGTGAGTTTTATATAACGTCGCATATGATCTTTTCTGTGCCGGTGTTCTTCAGGCTTGTCTCCAGACCTGCAGTACATGGAGCAGATCAGAAGAATCATGAGACCCACAGATGTTCCAGATCAAGGTCTCCTGTGTGATCTGCTGTGGTCGGATCCAGATAAAGATGTGCTGGGCTGGGGTGAGAACGACAGGGGCGTGTCCTTCACTTTTGGAGCTGAAGTGGTAGCCAAGTTCCTCCACAAACACGACCTGGATCTCATCTGCCGGGCCCATCAGGTGACTTCCTCACATTCAGACTAAATCCAGTTTCAGATTTGTCCACCCTGAACAAACAAACCCATCAGCCTCGTGGAGCTAGAATAATCCCCGGCATGAACCAGACTTCCTTCCTATAGAGACATAGATGAGCCGTGACTCACATCTACCTTCTTACATTTCATGGTAGTTTAAGAAAGCTGAAAGCGCTTGGAGTCAGGCTGGATCGTACCGAGCCAAAGCAGATGAGTGTGCACGTTTGAGATGACGTCTTTGACTCTCTGCGTTTCTATGTGAAGAGCGGCTCTGATCCTCCCAGCAGCTGTGTGTCCTGTTCCTATAGTTGCAAACACTAAACACTCTCCGTGGTTGCTCTGCCGCTGCCGTGTTGTGGAAGATTAGTGTTTCTAATATAAGATAGGCTGACATCTGGCATCGCCCACTGTTGCTCGGAAGCCGTAAATACAATAGACTTACAATAGATACACGAGGGCCAAAGTATCAACATTTGGACTTTATTCCTGCGTGACGAGTGTAGAAGGGTTTCTGTGAACTTGATAAGGTCAGTCATAGAAACAGACGACCTGATGTTCAGGTGCGGTTACAGGTTTGGCCACTAGGTGGCCTGCTTGCTTCACCATATAAATGACTGATGATGGGCAGCTGGAGAAAATGAATCAGGGTTTTTTTAGGTCGCACATTTTCCGTGATAGCTGCATATAGTACACGGTCATCCACATGGTTCATGCACGTTTCATATCTAGCACGTCTGTACGTCCTGATTATTGTTTCTCTAGCTCAGTTAGTATAGCATTGTGCTAGCAACACAGAGGTCATGGGTTTGATCTCCAGGCAACATACAAATGCAAAAAAGTATGGATTGAAGGCATAAATGTAAATTGTCATGTAGGTGGTGGAAGACGGCTACGAGTTCTTTGCCAAGAGGCAGCTGGTGACCCTGTTCTCCGCACCAAACTACTGTGGAGAGTTTGATAACGCCGGAGCCATGATGAGCGTAGACGAGACCCTCATGTGTTCTTTCCAGGTGCACGGCCGTCTTTATTTTACACACCACTTCCTCTCACTCTATTCTATATTCAACTAAATCCAAGAGCTGTTTTGTCTTTGCTCTTAATCAAATATATTTACTTTCCTAAAGATTTTGAAACCAGCTGAGAAGAAGAAACCAAACTCCAGTCGCCCAGTGACTCCACCCAGGAACATGGTGACTAAACAGGCCAAGAAATGAGGCGGGACTTCATCATAAAGTCTCATGCGTCACAGCTCGGGAGGCGTGTCTATCTGGCTTCCACTGACTGGGAACTGTTGACTGCGTGTGTTATTTTAATTCTTGTTCTATTTTTCTTCCGTTTACGTCCTTTTTCACCAGCGACACGTGGAGTGAACACTCAGATATTAGAGTTTTGTTTTTTTTGGAGACGGCAATGGCTTTTATAACCTTAACTACTTCAGGATGACGCATCTTGGTTTTAAGCAAGCTCCGCCCAATGTAACCATGACAACACCCTTTTCCTCTTTTTTTAAATACAGGGAGAAACTCTGGAGTTTTAAATCGAATTCTATGTTTCACTTGATATTCGCTCCTAACGGCTCGTTCAGACCACTGTGAACAAACGAAATGTTTTCACTTGATAGTATGAAGTAGATGGCACCTAAAACATGTTTGTTCTTATATCGTTCGAACGTTTTCCTGCTTTTTAGGTTAGTATTGTTTTTGTGCCATGAGATTTGATATGCAGTCCACTCATCTTTTACCGTACTTTTGTCGTTATTGTGTCTTGGAATTCTTTTAAAAGCCGAAAGCGGGATATAACAGTACATGAATGAATGAATGAATGATTGAAATCTGTTTGCAGTATTCGGTGTGAAAGCTTGTGCGTACGCGAGTGTGTGTGTGTGTGAGACATGGAATGAAGTAAATGAAGATTCTTTGAGGTGGTAACCAACTTAATGTTCAGTTTGTATGTCTAAGTTGTTTGTTTTTGACATGATGCCTTGTATTCTTACTCCATTATGTCTGGTATCAGTTGATTCCTGTAACCGGCGATGTGTTTGCGTCGCATTATGGGCACGTTGATTGATTTTTCACTTTTTTGTTGCATGCATCTAATATTCGAATAAGACACAGGGCCTTGGCTTTCTCGGGGCATGCGACATTCAGCATGTCTTTAGAATAATGTAGCTCCTCATAAGGTATATCACATCAGGAAAACTTTTTTCTTGCAAATTTCTACAGTATTTCATATCAATTCTATGTGTAACCTAAACCCACTGTAAATATACAGGAAATGTTTTGTTCAATCTTGGCACTAATTCAGTTTTCACTCTATAAATAATTGGTATACTTGCGAAATAAATGGGAGGAGTGAGAATTGCACTTTTTGTTATCTGTTTTTATTCATGTTGCAGTCCTCAACAATATTTTATTTACCTTAAATTTAAGTAGTTTATAATTTCCTCTAAGATTTACCACCTATCTATAGAGACACTTACCATGCAGTCAGTTTTCTATCAATAAATCTTACTCTAAAAAGTTTTATTGTGAATTACTCAATTTCTTTGGTGAAACAATTTACACTTAAAAAATTGAGTACATTTTAAAGCTGTGAAATCAATGAATTATTACTGTTAAAATTGAGTACATTTAATCAGGTAAATCTGAATAACTAAATTATTTAAAATTTCAAATAACATTGAGTAGATCTACACAATTTTATTAGACATATAAAATAATTGAGTTACTCATAATGCGCACGTGATCACTTTAGCTGCGAATTTTACTCAATTTAATCAGTTGATGTTAAATATAACGACAATCGGTAGGAATTACTTAATAATTACATTTTTAAAACTGATCATTACAAGTTAATAATCCTCCATTTATATTAGAATTCACCCAAATATTAAGGGTATATAAAAATATAATTTGTTAGTTAAATGCTTATTACACTGAAAAAAAGGATTTGTGATCCTTGTCCAATCTGATTAATTTAAATAAGTTACATCAACACAATTTTTGTAAAATTTGGTCACAACATGATTTCATCCAGTTATGTAACTTAATCCACTACATACATGATTTGAGTTGTGTTGACAAATAATTGTTAGGCAGAGGATTTATATTTCCCAGCATGCTTTGCGTAAGACTGCATTTTAAGTTATTTTCTGAAGTGTTGTTTTATGTGTTTGTCAGTAAGGGAAAAACACTTGTTATTGTTTAATGTTCATTTATCTTTGAGATTTAGGGAAGTTATTCATATTTTTCAGTTTTGTGGTTACCGTTGTTCAGAAAAGCATTGCCTTCGCTTAGGCAGTGGGCGGTAAAATCTAAATCTGAATTTCTGTCTAGTTAGAAAGCTTTATGTTGAGACCAGTAGATGAAAGTATGAAACGTTTAACAAATATAAATTCGGCAACTTGAACATAATGAAATTATGCTGAGTAAACATAACTTTATTATGTGCAACCGATGTACATCATTTAATTATATCAATCCAAGAGACTTATTTTCAGTGTATGAAACTTCAATAATATATGTACATTTAAAAAAAATAACTGTTGGATTTTAAGTTGATTTTCTTTTTACGTGTCCCACTGAAAAAATAACTTGGTAAATATCACAAAAATAAAAAGCTATATTAACTTGTAAACACTCAGACTTGTTAGTTGTAATTAGAAGTTTCTCTGGAGACCATGTTGATTTTCTCTGTCGGTCATGAAGGACTTTATTGATTCACAAAGATTTTCTACAGTTGTATCAGTATATAAAATGTCCTGAAATCACATTTTCTAAATTTTTTAAGGTTAAATAAATATAAATTCAGGCTAATGCGTTGCGTGATTTCTAATATGTGCATTGTTTTAAAGCAGCTTTACAGGAAACACTTTACCACAAACAAATATACAGCTTGTGATATACATTAATATCTAATCCGTCTAGAAAAGAGAAAAATATTGTTTCACTATATTATTTTAATAATATATCTTCATTCTTACCTGCCTGTGTCATCAGACTGTTAAATCATTTGTTTCTACGACAACGCTCTTAATGTGAAATAATAGATCACTTTCAGTCATCAATAATAAAACCATATATTGATTTACAGCTGCAGAATACTGAAGAGAACATAAAGAGCAGCAGATAAGAGATGTTGAGGTATCTGACAGCCTTTAACTCATTGTGGTTTTATCATCAGCCTGTAAATGCAGAATCTGCCAAATGTAAAGGCTTTCTGCTAATGGAAAAACTCAATTTCTGATGTGATGGATCAGAGTAAAAACGTCATACCGACATACCCCGTAACGCAGAATGACTGTTAAATGTTTCATTAAAATCACTCCTTAGGTTCCACCAAATGTTATCATGAGGTTTTAACGGCTCAAAAAGCTGTAGTCTAATATCTCACAGTCCATATTTGAACGTGTTTTAAGAAGTACTTCATGAAGTGCCACTTTCAACATCTAAAGTGGTTTTAAATTCAAGTGAACTTCAAGTGATCATGAATCTACAAATCTTTAGCATGTGTCATATTTTGCAGGACAAATTAAACCCTTTCTCCTCACTGCACATTCTTCTCATTTAGATTCGTTTCACGTCGACCGAACACCATTTTGCAATGAACAGGCCACTGACGTGATTCACAATTTTATTATATAAAACAAATACATTCTGTATTAAAATAAAACAAGAACGACTGCAAAGATTTGATTCAAAAACAGATCTGTGCAAACTCACAAACCCCGCTATAGTTTCTCCAGCCCACGGTTTGAAATGGACATGCGTATATTTTTCATGAAAGAAAGCTCAAGCATCTTCATTGTAATGAACTAGTCTCTGGTCACTCGGCATCCATCCGTGTACCGAAGCACATGTAAATGAGTTCATCGTTCTCACGAGGAGACGCTTGACCTCTGAACCTCTCAACACAAGTCAAACTGCATGGATAGTTCTAATAAATGCTCGTTCACATAAACCACGTCTGTGTGTGGGCTGAGGATGAGAACATGAAGCCCAGCCGAGTGACCAGATTAAACATCTCTATTGCTTTTAAGATTTGCCTCGGAGAAATGTGAGTGAACATATGCGTAACAATCAACATGGCAACACAATTTGGGGTGAAAACCTTTGGAACAAAAGCGTGTAAACTGTTGTGCATTGCAGCATCTTACAAAAAACAAACAAACACAGAAGTGCAGGAATAAAACAGCAGCCGTTGAAGTTGCATTGATATTTTGCAGGAGATGAAAACTAAAGTCCATCGAAGGCAATGTGGTGATCCACTCCATCAGACTGTGGAAAAGTGCTTTTATAGTCCAGTTGGAAGCTGTTGTGTTTTTAAAATGTCTGACGGAGAAAATCAGACCTGTGTGAAACCTGTTTGTGTTCAATACAACGCCATGAGACGGTCATGATATTATTTTGATATGTGCATGCAAACCAATGCAACGGCCATGTTGAGATCACACTGCTTTCACTGTTGCATCTCAATGTAAGAAACCATTCACCTAAAATGAACATTCATTTATGGGATGACTTCGTTTCCACAGTGATACTTCTTGCCATTCGTCTAATGTCAAAGTGTCCCCGACGACTTGAAGTCACCGAATTTAATTTGGGATTTTTGCTTTGGTCTTTAAAACGGTCACGATTATGAAAAGCGCAGATGTTTCCGTTGAAAACAGTGATGACATGTGCAACACCAGCTGGTTTATAAATCACTTCCAGAAACATCGCTCTCAAGATTGAGGGACATCAACATGCTCTCACAAACTCAACAGAACACAATGCAGATTTCTGTCAAGTAAATGAGTTTTGTTTTAGGCCAAAATGATTTGCATTGTAACACTTTCATGACAACGAAGCACACATTAGCCCAAATTCTCTTTAACGTCAGAAATAGAAAACAGTACTTTTATTAGCATATATGGATGCATGATATAATGCACACTGCCAAAACAATTCATTTTTGTGTTGATGTCCGGTACAAATATCTAAACATTCTCAAATCAAGATACATTTAGAAGTAAGATGACCTTAAATATGACCAACATCAAGATTAAAATGAGAAATATCTGCCAAAGAACTTGAACTAGTACTTCACTCCCCCAAATACAACAGTTTGCGCAACACTTTTTATGTGTTAAATAACACATTTTTGTGTTATGGAATTTTTACACAATAAGGGTCATTTTGTGTTGAATTTCTTATAAACAAATAAAAGGGAGTTTAGTGGTTCTTCCCTAGACGCAGTTTTTAACACGACAGTTTTTAAAGTGTAAAGAGATCAAACTTTATTCAGGTTTATATCTTGCTTACTTTTTTTTCATAAAGCAAAACTTTTTATCGTTGGTCATTTTGCTTCTAAAGGAAATGTAACTTGATGCAAGATTTATTTTATATTTGAATATGAAATACTGCGATTTTTGCAGTGTAGATGTAGTCGTGAAATAAATCACAATGCAAACTCATTAAAGAAAACATTTTTGGAGAGAATTTTGGGATGAAACGCATGTTTTTGACATTATTGTGCAGTTTGTTTCACAGGTGAATGTTGATATGAAACGGAGGACAGACTGTAGATTAATATGAAGCCTCGGGGAGACGGATACGTCCATGAGCGTCTCTGTTAATATTGTTGCCATCGTCGAAACCGACGAGCGATGAAAAGAGCCGCCGTCTCAAAGGAACCGCAATGTAATAAACTCACGTCAGTATTAACTCTCTATCGCTCCAACACAGCTCGACTTACTTTCATCTGTTGAACATGAAAAGAAGAGTTTGTTCAGGCACTTCAACATAAACATCTCTATGGGTTTAGTTGTAAATATTGGTGAATATTATCAGCGTATAGTGAGGTGTGTTCTCACACAAACTTATTGAAGGACTTCAAACAGAAGCGCTTCAGTACAGCACATTTTGGAGGCTCAACTCGGGTGTGAATGTGTCTGGAAGGTTCTGATGGACTGGACTGTGGAAGAAGAATGAAGCCCAATACTGTCATATAATAACAAATATCACACAAATAATGTCCTTTCATTGTATATATTTTAGTTGATAAAGTCATTTTCATTATCGACCATACAGGAGTTTGTTCCAAAGCTTGACTGACAGCTGTCACATGACTCACGGCTCATGACAGACGTCCAGCGGGTGCGTGTATGTGTGCTGATCGTTGTCTGATGTCAGAGCGCCGTTATGCACGGCTGCGATTGGTGTTCTCCACATGTCTGTCAGGTCTCTTTGGGTTTGTAGTCAAGATGTGTTATGATGCGGAGTTGTTGTGTATCAGAGCGATGTCTCATTGGTGTGTGGTCGAGACGTCTCCTCCTCCAGAAGAGCGATGCGTTGTTTCAGCATCCTCACCTGCGTCTCGTGTCTCTCCACCATCGCCATCATCTGAGACTCCAACTTCTTCAGTTTATTCTGATGTTTCTTCTTTGCTTTCTCATACGCCGCCACCAGATTACTGCACAACACACACGACACACACTCGACATCAACTTTCTGGGTCAATGCTTCACACAAATAATCCGAGAGATGGGTTTTAAATGGTCAGAATTGATCAGAAGTTACTAGAAAAAAAAGAAACTGTGAAACATACAAATCTTGAATAGATGTTTTCGTCAAGGGACATTAGTATGTGTAAAAACGTGATGCAAATTCTAACATCAAATCGGTCACAATGAAGATTCAAAGTGTTCATGATTACGACTGGATCACAAAATAATATAAAACAAAATCTAAAAAATTAAGAGATTTGCTTCAAAAACAAATACGATTTAAAAACGACCTAAACCCTCTGCATGTAAACTAAAAAAAATGAATAAATCTGTTTTAAAGACAGAAAAATAAAGGAATTAAAGTGAAAGTTCACCCAAAAATGAATATTCTTAAAATTCATCCTTCACTCTCTTGTCATTTGAAAACTTTGTGACTTTCTTTATTTCTCCTGCAGAACACAAAAGAAGATATTTTGAAGAATGTTGGTAACCAAACAGAACAGCCCCCCTTCACACAAAACCAATGCAAGCGAATGGAGCCGGTTAACAACATTCTTCAAAATATCTTCTTATGTGTTCTGTGGAAGAAAGAAAGTCAGAGATAATTTCAAGTCAAGTTGTACAATACAACTGTAAAGAATGAACATGAACCTTGATCAATAAATGCAGTAGAATGGTTTATGTGTGCGTGTGTGTTACCTGTTGGCTCTCTTCAGGTCATTGACAAACTCTGCAGACTGCTGATGTCTGACTTCACTGCTCTTTGTGAGTCTTTCTAGCGCAGCGACCAGCTCCTGCACTCGAGACTTCAACTTCTTCTCTCTGAAACAAACACACGCATCAAATCTAAATGGAATTCAGAATTCAATTCTTCTGCATGTATTATTCTTATCTTATCGTTTAGAAAACCGCATCTGGTGTGAATGTAATGTCATGTAAATGTGATCCGTCACCTCCTGAGAGCGCTGGTGAGCTCAGCGGCGAGGTCGCTGTCACTCAGAGTTCTCACATCAGACAGACTGATCGCAGGAGAATCACCCGAGTCCTGGACACACACATGAACGCACTCATTCAGTTATTCATCTCATATATTCTAGTTTTGTGACCACTTATTTGCATTATGGGATGTTTGTTCTTTACATTGTGTGCATGTTGGGATTTTTTTGACAACAAAGTCAAAAGGAACGCAACCACTTTAAAAGCACAATGTTTTAAAACTGCTCAGAAAGCAGATACTGTACATCCTTATACTGTATTTTCAAGGCAACAAGTTGCTCTGAACATATAAATCATTGCTGATGAAGAGCATTTTTAAAACCGAAGCAAGACTGTAAATATCAACATGATTTGATTGCAGAAGGTTGTTTTAATACTTGTTTGACCTTCTTACATGTCTTTAACTGTTATTGTGATTTTAAATCAGTTTCCTTTAAAGACGCGGGGAAATAAAAAATGACGATTCTTATTTTTTCATGAAATGTTGCAGCGTTTCTTGCAAATAGTTTATCTATGTGAGTCATCTTCTTTTTAAAATTCGTGTCCCCTCATAATCTTCAGTTAAAATCTGAAAAAGCACTTCCTCCTTTAACTCCTCCCCTTCATCTGTCAGTCTGCTGCCAGCGTCATTTCAAAATGAAACGGCTGTTTTATGCATCCAATCAAATCGCAGAGAAAGACGAAAGCGACGCCCACTATTCTGTCATTCGAAATTCCATTTCACTCGGAAATCCGTCAAAATACGGAAGTAAAAACGACCGCAACTCCCAGATCACAGGGACTTTAACTCTTTCCCCGCCAGCCTTTTTAAAAAAGAGTTGCCAGCCAGCGGCAGTGTTTTTTTAAACATTTTCACTCAAATTTGATGGCTCACAGTACATTTTTTTATCACGAATATATGGATCAGGTTCAGAGATTCTCAATTTTCCCAAAGGTGTGTAACAGCGCCACCTGCTGTACAGCAGTACAAAAACCGATTGCTGTAATAACTCGTCAATGGCGGGGAAAGAGTTAAAGATCTTTAAACGTTACTTTTGTTGTTATTATCATTCTCTGAAATGTTTTCATAGAGTCCTTCAGTCATTCCAGTTCAACTGCAAAGGGATTCAAACCTTATTACAAAAACAAGAGATGTGCAGTTCATTTAAACTTCTGTCTTTTCTCCCATTTCAGCTCTAAAGAACTCAAACCAAGCACAAACACTCCTACATGTGATGCTGTTTGTTTAGACAGAGAGAGAAAGAGAGACAGAGGTGAAACACAGTCAAGGTTCTCTTCAATAATTCACCAGAGCTTCTGACGGAGAGATCAAGAAAATCTTCTGACTGCCGGAGGATTTCTGAAGTTGTCAAATCTCAGACAGACGAGAGTCACTGAATTCTCACCGCTGTCAAACATCACAGTCATGCACTACAGAACCCTATATAACCTCAAAGACCTCATGTCATATTGACCGTTTCATCCGAGGCGTAAGACTGGACTGCACTTAACCTCCGGTTTGTGTCTAATCATATAAATGATGTAAATAATATAATAATGTATAATCTAATAATAAAAAATAACATCAAAGTTATGTTATGTTATGTTAATAAAATGTATATTATTATTTTATTGTATCATAATTTTATTAAATAAACAATGTGTTAAATGGGTCCTGCAGTTTTGTGGCATTAAGAGGAAACCGTATGGTACACTGACATCTAGCGGTTGAGCTTGGTATCGCAGTCTAAAATCAAAATATCTACCAGGGGCCACATAATGTTTAAGTTGTGGCCGTCGCAACTGTCCCTATTTAAATAAACCAAATAAATAAACAAACACTATTATGTATATTAGTTCACATATATTAATATCCATATATGAATACTTTACAGTTGACAGGTGTTTTTGGTGTAGAATCCCATTCTCTTTAGTCATCAGAGATCCTGTCAGTATGACTTCTGATCTGATCTCTTTTCTATGTTAGTTTGATAAATCTGTAACGTGTGGTTGAACAAAGCTAAATACAGTTTGTTTGAACTTTGTTCATGTTTGTGCTGTATGTAATGTAAACCATATTTACTCTGCTCTTGTCTTTGCTGCCGGTGGAGCCGAGCGATCTGCGTCTCTGTTCCTGATGTTCCTCCACCTCTGACTTCAGATGCTCGATGTGAACCAGATACGCCTGTTCCTGAGCCTCACGCGTGCTCAACTTCAGCTCAAGAGCTTTCTTCTCTTTCTCCAAGAGATACAGCTGCGCTTTCAGTTCCGCCATCTCCTCCTGCACGACAAACAGACAGATCCATATTTACTGATGAGTTGCTGTAGGTCAGCTAATGGAGCGTTGATGGAAAAAAATATATCTTATTTTATTTGGCATGAATATGTCAGTCTTAACCCTCAACCTCTCCTTGGGGTCAATATGACCCCAATCAAGTTTTCCTTAGTAAAATAAAATATTCCCTTCATCTCAGTGGAATAAGATTTTGTGATGATTCTACATTTCCTATCTATATGCACATAAAACAATCTGGGATTGATTCGTTTTTTCTGAGGGTATGTAAAAAATTATTTAATTAATCTATCTGTCACACACCTCCACATAGGCCAGGGAGATCTTCAGTAACAAGTTCAAAATGCATCAAGAACCACAAAAATTTGACTAAAAAAGATATAAGAAATAATAGTCTTTCAAGTTATGTTTATACACATATATATACATAAATTCACTTAATGTATCACAAAAGTTGTGATCGAGCAGTTGGCCACATCCAGTAAAATGAATCGCTCTATGGCTCTCCGCTGGTCAAAACAATTTATTTTATTACTGTAATCCTTTTAGGTTTATCTCCAACCAGCAGATGGCAGAACTCTACACTTAAGACCTATATCAACATCCAGAAAAAAAACTAATTAAATATACATTAAAAATGTATATATTTTTTACAATTACTCCATCAATAGTTGGGGTCATACTGACCCCTCATACCAGTAGTGTAAACAGGAAACGAGGACCATATGAAGGTTAAGGATATCTTTGAACCATCACGAGTGATGTGTGTGTGTGCACCTTCATGGCCATGAGCTCCTGCATCAGTACAGCGTTCTCCAGGTCGAGTCTCTGCGAGTCACCGCGAGGTTTCACGTCACAGCTCAGCGGGTCGATGTGAACGCTCTCCAGCTCCAGCATGGTCAGTTTGACAGCGGCGCGGTCGTTCTTCAGCTGCCGGATGTAATCCTTCAACCTCTGCTCGTCTTCCTTAGAGAAATCTGTGTCACAGCTGCTGGCCGTGGAGCTGGTGGTGCTACACACATCACACAAACACACAATATTAGTGAGGTCAGGTCATAGACTTCCGTTGACTTTCAATCCATTATTCATCCACTAAATCCAGAAACATTAGACTGAAAGAAAACATGACTTGACCTTTGTCATAATATTTCAATGTGAGGACATTTGGCTCACACACATATAATATAAGTAAACCTGTAAACACACACACTTCTGACACAACTAAAAAGAAATTACATTAAACTATTTATCCTTCTGAATTTTGAAAAACAATAGACACACAAGGCTTACTAGTATTATGAATGGAAATGTACGATTATAAACGTAAGTTTCATGAAAGTACATCATATAAAAAACCTGCAATAAAACTGCGCTTCTTTATTTTTGATCATTTATCTTTTGATCTACTAGAGTAAATTCTGCATGAATGTATGTTAAGCTGCATTGCAACGATGCAAAATTGTGAAAAGCGCTTTGTGAATAAAACGGAATTGAATGAAATACAGTAACATGTATAAATGTTTGATTCTTAGTACTGTAAAACAATGGTTGTTTGCCTACTGTGTTCATTTATTTGCCGAAGGCAATTTTTGATTCTCATCTGGTGCTCATTTTAAACCCTTGACATGAATAAACCACACAATGATACTGAAGCGTGAACAACTCCAGCAAATGACTCAATTAACCAGCCGCCTCATTACAATGACAATTCCCATTATCTCCATCCTGACACACACACACACACACACACAAGCAGAGTCACCCACACATACGCGCACACACACATACGTACACACACGCGCGCAGATACACACACATACAAACAAACAAGCAGAGTTGCACACACATACGCGCACACACACATACGCGCACACATACACACACAAGCAGAGTCACCCACACATACACGCACACACACGCGCGCACGCACATACACACACATACAAACAAGCAGAGTTGCACATACATACGCGCACACACACACACACACACATGCGTGCACACATACACACACACACACACAAGCAGAGTCACGTACACATACGCGCACACAGACACACTCACGAATGCAAACGCGCACATACACACACACAAGCAGAGTCGCACACGCATACACAGACACACACACACATGCACACACACACATGCACACACACATGCACACTAGCACACGCGCACACAGACACACTCACGCATGCAAACGCACACACACACGCACAGTAGAACACACAAGCAGATTTGCACACACATATGCGCACACAGACAAACACACTCAAGAATTTTAAACACACACACACAGTCGCACACACACACACACACAAGCAGAGTAGCACACTCTGGAAATTTGGGACAATGATAACATGATTACTACAACCTCAAATTCATTTATTTTCCATTTAAATGTATGAAACCCACCGATGCGCTCTGATAAATGACATCAGCAGATCGAGACGGAGCCCCCGTCCCCCCCACTGTCACATACAATAAACTCCTGAACACACTCCTGTTTGTGTGTGTGTGTGTCACAACATCTGTCTGTTTATCTCATTTCTGCATTCATATAGTCATAAGCAATGACAAAATACACAGTTGATTCATTTTTTTATCAATATCCTTTAGCATCCTAAGTCATCTTACTGACAACAGACACGTGAAGGTCATTCACCTTCATGTTGTAAAACACGCATGAATCTCATTCACTGGTAAAACACAAGAGATGTTTAGGAGATGAACTATCCCTTTAAGCAATGCTTGAATTTGGGGGGGGCGGGGGATCCAGGACCCCCCACAAGGCATTAGGGACCCCCTATCTGAGGGCCCCCCATAAGACATGGTTCCATTGGATCACTGCCTTTAAGACTCAATGGGTTTGTGGGAGAGGTGGTGGACTTCAGCATCTCAAGGCTGGATTGAGAGTGACAGGGAGGTGATTGGACAGATATTTGTTCTAAATGAAAAGCTCTGCACAGAGCGCTGTGAGGAGACTGTGTGTTGTCATGGGCAACCGCTGGACCAGAATACTAAACAGCGTTCACATCACACAACCGACCTTCACAAATGATGAAACATATCTTAATGTACAGTACATGTAAATAAACACATGGATGTATATGAAGACTGACACCTGGTGTGGCTGTTAGACGACAGACTCTCCCACGGCTGAACGCTACATCCAGCCACCGCAAACCCTGCGCCGCAGCTGCCGTCCAGTCTGATCAGCAGGTCTTTGGCTGCGTTTTCTGCCGTCTTTCTGCTGTCGTGAGCTTTCTTCAGGATCTGTGTGATGCTCTCCTCACCCACCTGTTCTCCTGACATCACAAACACAACAAACATCATTTATCAACAATACCTGTGGCACGCCTGTGGGATCAGAGGGAATTGTGATATACGGCACATGTTCAAAAACGACCATGGGTTATTTTTAGCTATGGCTAGTTCTAAACTCAACCCACAAGACTCACAGTTTTTGAGGTTTTTACAAGCTTTGAACACACATCTATTGTATTTTTTGTCTGTGTTGTGTGAGGAAGAGAGTGTGTGTGTGTTGAGTGTGTGTGTGTGAGAATGTGTGAGCGAGATAAGTGTTGTGTGTGTGAGAGTGTGTTGCGGCCGTGTGTGTGTGTGTGCGTGTGTGAGGCGCTTGTGTGTGTGTGAGGAAGAGAGAGAGAGTGTGTGTGTGTGAGGAAGAGAGAGAGAGAGTGTGTGTGTTGTGTGTGTGAGGAAGAGAGAGAGAGTGTGTGTGTGTGAGGAAGAGAGAGAGAGTGTGTGTGTGTGTGTGTGTGTGTGGTGTGAGAGAGTGTGTGTGTGTGAGGCGGTGTGTGTGCGTGCGTGTGTGTGTGTGTGAGTGTGTCGTCGTGGTTGTGTGTGTGAGAGAGTGTGTGTGTGTGTGTGTGAGAGTGTGTGTGTGTGTTCGTGTGTGTGTGTGTGAAGAGAGAGTGCGTGTGTGTGTGTGTGAGAGGTGTGTGTGTGTGTGTGAGGAAGAGAGAGAGTGTGTGTGTGTGTGTGTCATACCGACAGCACTACTCCAGCAGCTCTGAACTGACCCAGGACCAGTCCCTGTTCACTCTCTGCCAGCACCAGGAGCAGCTCATAGGCCTCAATACACTGTTCACTGCAAACACACACACACAGAATGATGCACAACACTGACACACACACCATGAGATCTGCTCTGTGTCCTCTCAGAACTACACTCAACACATCACATCACGATGATAACAGTGTTGGTTTGCTCAAGTGCACTCCGTGTGTGTGTGTGTGTGTGTGTTTAATCGTTGTGTTTTATGCATTTGGCGCCGTCTGTGTCTTATGAGTGTTTGACCGGCCCATGTAACAACAACCCCCCCCCTCATCCACACAGCGCGATGACATCACAGTCTCACGGGAAGAAATTCAATCAAAGCCTCCACCTTCTGCCTCACACAGATGGTCTGATCTGACGCACCATCAGAGAATCAGCCAATCAGATTCAAGCGTTTCTGCATTTAATCACCAGCGCGAACGAAATCACTCATTACATTAGAAGAGAAAACAAGAGGAACAAGAGGAACACGGTTCATCTTAATGATCTGATGCGTGTTATTAATACAGTATGAGAGTTTATTCATATAGTGGCTGATCCAGAAACAGATGTTATCCATAAAATGACATTTCATGCCGTGTGTAATGTTGCTGTGTGTGAATGTCAGCGGTCTGCCAAGTTGTAAAGCCGAAAGTGAACCAATAAGAAAGTTATTGGCTCGGGAAAAAGGAGCCGACTCTGAATAACGCGGACGAGTCGCCTGTCGTTCTAATTTCAGTTCCGGGTCAGATCTGCGTCACTCGGTGTAATGCCCGCCTACGTTCACACTGTAGACCAATCACAGCAGACTAGACCACCTGACCAATCAGATCACAGTAGGCTGACAGAAAGGAGTGGATTAGACGGATGAATCGGCGAACAAATCAAGAAGTGGAATATTATGGCAATTATTAGAAAATGAACAAGTTTTTTACACCGTGTATGCACGTAAACTTGTTGTTGGACACTCCATGAACCAAAGACGGACCTAAAAAAAATAAAAATCACAAAATATTTACTCGTTAAAAAACTATGAACGCCATAAATACAAATGAACCCCAGAAGTGTGTATGTGTGTGTTTGAGAGAGGTTTTGTGTCGTGATATGAAATCTTTTCATCAGAATAGTGTGCGGGTTACCACTGCCGTCATCTTTTATCAAATAATGACGCTGTGGGATGAACCGTCAGACCTCTCTTGCATTCAGCACACAGCCGTAGGTAAATATGTTCATGTTAGGAATCAAAAAGTAATAAAACGATGCTCTCTAAGGTCACAGCATCAATGAAAGTCACATGTACCTGTACTGCAGTGCCAGACGGAGCGCTGTGGCGTTAGACTCGTATTTGCCCACCAGCATACTCATCCTCTCCGCGTTACTCTTACACTCCTCCAGCGTGATGGTCAACAGATCGTTCTGAGACTTCAAGTGCTCGATGCGACTGAGAGACAGAAGAGTTAGCGTCACATTACTTGCGACTTTTCTTCATACATCTGGAGAGACGTGTGAAGCCCAACCTGTTGAGTCGTTCTGTCTCCACCTCAAACTCTCTGATCTTGCTCTCAGATATGGCCGAGCCGTGCGAGTACAGCGTCTGGAAGATCTCTTGAATATTAGAGCAGTCCTGGAGAGAATGAGCCAGATGCTCGGCTACATTACTGGACACCTGCAAACACACAAAACAACACAACGCACATCACTTTAATACAGTATGACACGTTATCCGATGCTTTAAGTGCATGCAGACTTTATATATATTTATATACTATAAATCATTTAGTCTCAGGTAGACCTTCTGGCTTTAATAGCCTTAATAAGGACGGAAACTTTGAAAACGTTTCTACTTATTGAAATCAAATCAAATATTGTCCTAAAAATTATTGGAAAAACTTAAAATAAACGAAAAATAAGTTGAAGGCACTAAAATGATATTATACCATGGTCTGTTTGAATACTGGATTCTGATTGGCTGGAAGGTGTGCATTAAAACTGTTTAATGCACAGGTAGTTCCAGTCAGTTTGATCAACATTCGAAAATGACACTGTAAACATCAATAACAGCTTTAATCTGGCAAATTACCATGGTATAAGCGGGATAATCCACGGCTTGCCATGCATTAAAGGATTTTTAAATCCTTTAATGCACTGCTAGCTATAAACAAAAACTAAAATCAAGATAAATAATTTTAAATAGTAAAATAGTAAAAATAAATAATTAAACGACATAAGCATATAACAAAATTGCTAAAAATGTAACGAAAAATATGAAAGTAAAAAAAATGAAAGTAAATTTAACATGTCAATAAAAATAAATAAAACTCAAAGCAAAACTATAATAACTTTACCTTCAAGTTAAACAAATGTAACAAGACATCTTATAATATAACTGACAACACAAAATAACACCGTGTCTACACTGGACGTCACCCGACTTGTTTTAATGGGATTGTCGCGCCCTTCCAAAACCTTGTAGCAATAAAACACTGTACTTTTAAAATGATTACATACCGTGTTGTCAAAGTTGACAAGCACTTTTTAACACTTTTTTTAGTGAGATTTTTGCAAAACCCAGTGACAAACACGAAGGGTGATAAACAACACGAAATATGGAGATACGAGGTTTCAGAAGGACAATATCGATTTGCACTCTCTCACCCCAATACTGCTGATCTCAGAGCCCAGGACGGATCTCTCGACGGATGATGATTCTGATCGTGTCTTGGACAGCTTTACTCTCTCTGCCACCTGCACACAAACACATTCACAGGCGGCTTCAACAACGTCTGCTCTACATAATTACACGCCGTCGTCTATCCATATCTGTAATAATTGAACAAAAAGGCCATATAATCTTATATTGATAAAAGTGAATGATGGATTGAGGATGAGAGGAATGGTAACCTTGGCAACAGGGATGTCATTACTGCTGCTGCTGGTGCTGAGTTCTCCTGTGCTGGGGTTCACGGGTCGACCCGCCGGCGTCAGGCGGCCAGGACTGGACGGACCCCCCGGCTGTATGCTCTGGAGACGCGTCTGTAGCTCACGGACCTTCAGGGACAGAGCGGAGAAAAAAATAGGTGTGAGAGAGTGAGACAGAGATCTAAAGTTTAGATCTAAAGTCTGTATTCAGAGAGAGAGAGAGAGAGAGAAGGAGAGAGTGAGAGACACAGAGAGAGGAGAGAGAGAGAGACAGAGAGAGAGAGAAGAGAGAGAGAGAGAGAGAGAGAGAGAGAGAAGGAGAGAGAGAGAGAGACAGAGAGAGAGAAAGAAAGAGAGAGAGAGAGAAGAGAGAGTGAGAGAGACAGAGAGAGAGAGAGAGAGAGAGAGAGTGTGTGTGTGTAAATGTGACAGGAAAAGATGTTAGCTGTTTTCCTGCCATATGAAAGGCTGCCAAAGGACAAATAAAGGACTACATCCCAAACTAAGACTGTTTCCAGCACAAACCACCTCACACACACACAGACCATTTTTTGACATGTTTTGTTTTGACCTTTAATACTTTATTACACAAAAGCAGATTTTTTTGGGGGGGTTGTGCATTTTCAACATTGCCATAAGGTTATGAAAACATTATGAACGTTTTGAATGTTCCACTAAAATTGTAAGAATATTGTTTTTATACCAATGTACCTAAATGTTTAAAGGGGTCATGTGACCGGGCTAAAAGGAATATCATCATTTATTTTAGATGTATTGTGTAAACACGATTTAAGGTTCAAAAACGCTGTATTTTCTTTGCTCCGCCTCTCTGAGAAGGATTTTTAACAAAGCTCATGGCTCTGAGAAGCGAGGTGTGCTCTGATTGGCCAGTTCACCAGTGCGTAGTGATTGGTGGAATACTGTAAGCGTGTGAGGGAAATGTAACGCCTCTTACCATATTTGGAACATTAGGTTCCTCTTCAATTGTACTGACAGGTACACCACCTAACTTGCGTCTACATTTGGGCGGTCTTAGTCAAATCAGACCACCAACTGACGTAGATGTGTGGGGGTGTGGCTACACGAGGTGTTTCAGGCAGGTCTGGGTTCACTTTTAGATAGAATGACTCTTCTGTTCCCACACTTTCATTTGTGCAATTTTACTTGTCTAATACACGCATGGGCAACGATTAACACACCAAAGACACAGAAAAACACGCGTTCACGCCACATGACCCCTTTAAAAACTCTAAGAATACTCTTTAATATCACTGCAACAACCTTTGTAACAACTTTGCGAGAACCTTGAGAGAACTTTCAGAGGATCTTAGGCAAAATTCTGAGCACGTTCCCTGTAAGCTGGAATATTGTTTCATCGTTCCAAAACTAAACATACACTTAACAAATGTTTTATTTAAACAGCGTTCCTTTCTATTAAGCTTCTGCTGAACCCTCTGGCGTTTTCACATTTTGAACATGGCAGGTCTTAACTCAAACACACGCAGTAATCTGATCACGAGTCTGAGAAAAGAGCGAGCAATGCATCGCACCAATTAGCCCATCACCGGACAGATTTCATTAGGACTAATGCGACGCAGGCGACCGTGCCCCATTCCTGCCGTCTGTCATGAATCTGACCCCGTCGTTTCTGTAAAACCCTTTGACCTTTTTCACTCTATGCATCTCGGCACTAATCACATCAAGCCTCTAACCGGCTTCAGACGGCCGGATTGGATTACCGGCTGCATCTAAAAAGCAGCAGTCCGATCGATCCGAGAGGATTTCTCCTCTTTCCTGCGCGGGGCGGCGTGCCGAGGACACTGGCGGTCTTAATTTAAGCTCAGTAAATAGATCCATCACGAGAGCCCTGACATCCGTGTGCGGAGGAAACGCGGCTATATTTAAAGCAGCCCGCCGCAGTCGTTTGAGCTGCCGAGACCATGATTACTAGCTCGGCTTTGTGGCGAGGGTTCGTTTGATTGGCTACCGCAGGTCAGCTGCTGTTTCTGTGTGTGTGTCATGCTTTAACGGTCAATGTGATCCATCTAAATAAGAGAGAAACCGCAAGCACACTCGCTCGCTGCCGCCCATTCCACCCCAGCAGAACTGAAGCAGCGCTCTTTAAATATTGATATTTTCTCTCTTTGTTACGAGCTGTTGGGGTGATGGATGATGGATCTATGTCTGAATGCTGGACTTCAACCTACAGTTCGTCTACACATTCATCCACAAACTGTACAGGTGTGCAAATGTTTCCACAAACTAGTTTTTTCAAAAAAAAGTACCTGACCAAGCAAAACTCACTGCCCTGTGGTGTTGCTATTTCCCAAAAAAGGATTAACTCGGGGTCTCTTTGATATTCGGGGCCCTGATGGATAAACGTTTTCCGTGCACATATTGAGATGTATTAAAGATGAAGTCACCCGTCTGCGCAGACGGTCTCGCTCCTCTCTGATGGCGTTCATGGTGGCTTTGGTTCGGTTCAGATCTTCTTCTTTACTGCACAGCATCGCCGTCAAACTCTCGTTTTCCTCCCGGAGTCCAGCGAGCTCTTTCTCCCAGCGCAGACGCTCCTCACACAGACTGGGATAGAAATCCCGACCCAGAGCTCCCTCGATCTCCTCCACCGTCTACACACACGCAGACAGACACAAGAACACAAACAGGTTAACAGACGGGTAGACACACACACAAAGCACGCACGCACACAAACACATACACAGACTAATAGATTGATAGACAAACACAAGCACACACACACATAAAGAAAGACCGAGACAGACAGACAGATGCACACTCACTCACTCACTCACATTAAGATAGACGAGACAGACAGACAGACAGACAGACAGACAGACGCACACTCACTCACTCACTCACACACATTAAGATAGACGAGACAGACAGACACACACACACACACACACACACACAGACAGATAGATAGACCAATCAAAAACAGGCACACACACACACGTTAACACACACACGCACACACACACACACACACACACACACATAAAGACAGACCGAAACAGACAGACGCACACACACACACAAACACACACACACACACATACATACAGACAGAGACAGCCACGCACACACTTACGCATACATCTACACACACACATAAAAACAGACCGAGAAATACAGACAGATGCACATGCACACACACACACTCACACACATTAACACACAACTCACTTTAACACACACACATAAAGACAGACCGAGACAGACAGACAGATGCACACATGCGCACATAAAGACAGACGAGACAGACAGACAGACAGACGCATACAAACACACAGACAGACAGACAGACCAATCTAAAACAAGCACACACGTTAACACACACTCACTTTAACACACACACATACACATAAAGACAGACAGACAGACGCATACAAACACACAGACAGACAGACAGACCAATCTAAAACAAGCACACACGTTAACACACACTCACTTTAACACACACACACACACACACACACATAAAGACAGACGAGACAGACAGACAGACGCATACAAACACACAGACAGACAGACAGACCAATCTAAAACAAGCACACACGTTAACACACACTCACTTTAACACACACACATACACAAAGACAGACGAGACAGACAGACAGACGCATACAAACACACAGACAGACAGACAGACAGACAGACAGACAGACCAATCTAAAACAAGCACACACGTTAACACACACTCACTTTAACACACACACACACACATAAAGACAGACGAGACAGACAGACAGACGCATACAAACACACAGACAGACAGACAGACCAATCTAAAACAAGCACACACGTTAACACACACTTACTTTAACACACACACACATAAAGACAGACCGAGACAGACAGACACACACACATAAAGACAGACGAGACAGACACACACACACACAAATACAGACAGATAGATAGACCAATCAAAAACAGACTATGATAAATACAATTATTGATAAAATAAAATATAAACTGTTTTGCTGCACCATAGGATGATGACAATTTATTGACAAATTAACTACCCTCATATAAAAGCAGAAACACAACACAGTGTGTGTGTGAAAACTGTGTGTGTTTTCTGACAGAAACAACAACATCTGCAGTGAAAAACCTCTGCTGTTCTGCAAGATGATGTTTCACGCACGCACACACACACGCACACACACACACACACACACACACACGATGAATGTTCTTTACACACTTCTGCAGGAGTCTGTATATAACAGCAGAAAGACCGCACCATTAAACAGAACTCTACAGAAGTCGGGAGACGATGCGTCACACATGAGAGCTGAACGCTGGAGAGAGGAAATCTGCAGGATAAACTCACAGTAAACTCAGACGCTTGACACCTAACAGTGAGTCAGCAGAGAAAAAAGATGGAGACCGTACACTACACACTGTATTCAATTATTCATAATACCAGCGTGAAGTGGGCGGGTATAAATATGAAATGTAGAGTTGTTCAGTTTCTCAGACTTTACTCATCGAGCCTGACGGAGAAAAAAGCCTTGTGACATTTAGTGACAGACCTCTGCGAGGAAATACTGGATGACCTCAGACAGAAAGAGCAGCGAGCATCGCTGTCATCACAAACCAACTGATGCACATTAAACACAGACAGACGGCAACTAAAAATCTCACTTTTTTAGGGTTTTTGTACCTTAATGGCCAGATCACAGTGTTCGCTGGCGGTCGTGAGCTGTTCGATGTGTCGGTCCACTTCAGCCACAGACAGACTGCACGTGCTCTTCTTACGGCCGCACAAGACGCTCTCCAAGCCCGTGAGAACCCGCTGGAGCTCCGAGTTCAGATCACTGCAGTTATCTATAAGAGAAGATGATGCAGAACACTTCATTCTGTGTCCGTGAACTTCGTTATTGGCCTTTTCTTTTATTATTATATCATATCTGGAATGCACTGGAGGCTAAAAAAGGGCTTTCCACAGCAAAAGGGGTTAAAGTCCCAGTAAAAAAAAAAAAAAAAAAAAATGTCTTTCTTTTTACGTGTAATATTGCAGCCTTTATTGTAAATGTTTATCAATGTGGGTCATTCTCTTTTTAATATTAGTGTGCCCTCATAATCTTCAGTTAAAATCTGAAAATGCACTACCGCCCTCTAGTGTCTATCTATCTCAATTGACGTAAATTAGACGGCTTGGGCGGAGCATCTGTTAACTCCTCCCCTTCAACTGTCAGTCTGCTCCCAGTTCCGTTTCAAGATGCAACGATTGATTTTATACATCCGGTCGCAGAGAAATGCAAGCCACGCCACTATTTTTCTCATTTTAAATTCCGTTACACCCGGAAATGCGGCAGAATACGCAAGTAAAAACGATCTCAACTTCCGGTTCAAAGTTCAGTCAGATTTTCTTGAGTTTAGAAACATTTCTCGACTATGTCTGGTCGGCAAACACAACCGGTCACATGATATCAGGAAAACCAATAGCATTCAGCATCAAATCTGGTAAAGCATGTGTTCACTCAGCATGTCTGAAAATATCACCGTTGTATTAAACAAATGACGACAAATTTATCTTTTGAGTAAACTAACCCGACGCTTTCTTTCGGTCTGTGAATGTTATAATAGAACAATTTATAAAAAAATTATAAATATTATGAATTGAAAACTACTCGATCGTTATTGATTCTTTGCGGAGGTCTAACGAAAGTTAAGTTCGGTTTGGTTTGTTTATGCCACTGAAACCGTCTATAATGTCTCTGAATTAAAGTTGTAATATGTTTTCTGTATCTATTGTAAAAAGTGTATCCCTCCAAAGTTTTGAGTGGTGCATGCTGGGAATGTTGAAAAATACAAGACTGCAGAAAGACAGCGACCTGACGGCTAAAGGTGTTAAAAGCACTCGTGTCAAGTGTATCCGCCCGATCAAGTGGAAAAACAAAAGAAAACATCCCAACAACACACAGGGAACAGATGACAACATCACTCGTTTTACGACTTTAAACTTGTTTGAAGCCTGAAGTCATTTCTTACTGAATGTTGTGGATCACAAAGCAGGTTAGAATCTGGTGTGAATGAATGTCTCATGTCATTTCAAACCCAAATGAGTTTCTTTCCTCTACGGAAGACAAAAGAAGATATTTTGAAGAACGATTTCAACTTTGACCCCATTGACTTCCATTGTATGAACACAAAACCACCGAGACATTTCTCAAAATATCTTCTTTTGTGTTCCACTGAAGAAAGACTCGCACACAGATTTACAACCACATGAGAGAGAATAAATGATGAATCTGTTGAATGAATAAGATGTGTTTGTCTCACCCATGTCTGCGGTCACCAGGGTGGACTGGTTTTCAGGCAGTGAGATGGACGCCTGGTCCGGGTCCTGATCGATGCTCTGCTCGTCCTCATTAACCTCCTGTTGACTCTGACTGAGCTCAGAGCGGATTTCAGAAAGTTCATCTTCTTCCCTGAAAGACACACAATCAGACATTGTCATGAACTAAAACAATAACCAGAAGACTTCAACGTCATTGAGTTACACCAAACACAGCATAACAGTGAGTAAATCACATTTTTAGAGATTTTTTTAGAGACCCAAAAATGAAAATTCTGTCATCATTTACTCACCGTATCTGTATAAATGTTTTTGTTCTGATGAACACAGAGAAAGATATTTGGAAGAACGCTTGTAACCGAACAGTTCTTGATCACCATTGTCTACCATTGGGGATGTAACTATTCACTCAGCTCACGACATGATTTATTCAAAAGTCCCTTATATTATTTCTCAAATGCTGCAAATTTCTTTGCCAAATAACAAAACTAAACTGCAATTTTAAAACAAATTCCAAATCAAATAAAAAAAAAGATTAATAATACAAAAGTCTCTTCGTGTAAGACTCTTAAGATTTAAGAGTTATCAGCATATCCACGTTTTCCAAGTTTGCGGTAAACACAGCGCCCCTGCTGTTCAAAACATATAATGCAATTCAATTAACATCTCAACCGACTTGAATCGTCACATATTATAAACGATTTTCAACCGTTCACGGTGAATCTTTACATCCCTGACTACCACAGTAGGAAAAATGACAATGGTAGTCAAAAGTGCCCGAGAACGTTTTGCATTCCAAAATTCTTCAAAAATCTTCTTTTGTGTGCAGCAGAACAAAAAAAAGCTTTTTCCAACTATGGAAGTCAATGGTGGCCAAGAACTATTTGGTTACAAGCATTCTTCTGAATATCTTTCTCAGCCTTCATCAGAACCAAGAAATGTATGCAGATCTAGAACAACTCGAGGGTGAGTCAATGATGATTTTCATTTTTGGTGGAACTGTTCCTTTAAGTGGAAGAACAGCACAAAGGTGTAGAATCTCTAATATCACATTTATTGTGGCACAAAACCCCAGTTGGCTAAACAGCAGCGCATTAAAGCACAGGAATGAATATGAAATTGAACGGAGTCACCGGAGGCCTCCAGACATCCGGCATATTCTAATTTCTCTAATGAGGATGCACACGTTTGGACCTGCTGCATACACGTGAAGCGTCTCTAATGAAACAACAGCACTGGAGCGCATTAACATGCACACGCACACGCACACGCGTGCAGCACAGCAGGTGAACTCCACAGACGCACGGCCACCAGCTCAAAGCAAAACAAGATCCGAATAAACTCTCTCATCACAACACACACGATATTAATGAGGCGCACAGAGAATACTGTTCATTCCAGATATCTTCCGCATCATCCTGAGCAATTGACTGATGACAAGATGAGCAGCGATACGGGAACATTCATCTGGACGTTTGTGGGAATTCGAGGGAGCATTGAGACAGACAACATCGCTAGAAATCACAGTAAAATCCTCATAGTGCAGCTCTGTCTAAATGTAGAGATGAATAAAAGCTCTTATCTAACCCTTTAGTGTACCTATAGAAACAAGAGCTGTGAGATTGAAATATAGCAAATGTGCATATTAAAATAGTTAGTTAGATTTTAATACTTTAACAAAGTCAAGTTTTAGGTGGATGCAGAGACCGGAGAGAGAGAGCAGCGCTTTCTTTTTCCCAGAAGGAATGTGAAACACGCATGTTAGTTCTATCGTTTTTTTTTAATGCATTTTAAAATAATGTACATAGGCATCGTCCTATTGATCATCGCATTACTTTGGAAGTTACTGCATATCACATTATATCATGCAAACATCAATCTATTGGAATCAAATGCGAGTCAACCTCTCGTGCACTTACAAGGTTGCATTTCAATTAAGATGCTGTCTGACTAGGCAGCTGCCTACATATTTTATAATTGTTCTGCATCGATGAAGAAAATTCCACTATGTGTATGCATGAGGCAATTACGTTGATAAAATGGAAAATCTCCATCCCACTTGAAATTCACTCCCCGGACTCCAGTCTTCACTATTTCCAGCTCTGAACCGTATGCAACATCACCAGATTTACTGTGACAATGTCTCGTCAGATGGTGCAGGGCTGCAGTTGAAGGGTAAAACTCTCCCAGGGGTCCCAGCAGACGAGACCACCGCAGACGCTGACACCCAGACTGACCTCGGACAGCTGCGATCACTGTGTGTGCGTGTGGTCCACAAACAACTGTTGTGCAAATGTTTGTGTTTGCTAGTGTGTGTTTGTGATATACACTTTGCTGGTGTTCCTGCCATGCAGGAGAAAGAAAAACGGAATCAAATGAGAGCGTAATTGTTGAAACACGTGAAGAGTCAGTGTAAGAGAAGGAGTAAAGTGAATGTAGATTGTAGAGGTTTTGGGTAAATTTGATGTCGAGATCTTCACTAATATTGACTTTTGATTGCAGACTTGACAAGTCTGAGCTCCGTTTGACACATTGTTGACGTCTCTTCTCAAACTCTCATGACGGACACACTTGTCAGATTTCTGACACTTTTTCTCAGGAGAAATATCTTCCGAGATGGAGAGGTTTCCACTTGCTCTCCATCTGATGTCATGAATGTCTTTGGATAAATTACAGAGATATTAAATCTGTGTTATTATATTGGGTTCTCAGCAGGGCTACAAACGTTTTTATATCAACCCGTCATGATAGGGAACATAACTAAATAAACCGTGGAGGGTCTTTTCTGGGCAGTTCTTGCTCAGGATTAACAGGACCAGACTGCTCATCTGTGTGTGTGTGTTAAGCACCTGATGGTGGTCCCCTGCAGCAGGTCGATCTTCTTGTTGAGTTCTGCGATGATGCTGTGCAGCTCTGTGATTCGCTCCTCGTAGCGTAGAGTCGTCCTCTCCTGCACATCCTCGTGCTCCTGCAGCAGATGCGACTGCTCACACTGCACACACACACACACAGCATGACAGAGATGAATAATGCAAAGTAACACTCAAGATGAAATAAATAAACAAACAACACATGCTGCGCGCAGACACGCATGCACACAGCGTGAGTGATACAACTCACACACACTGTCATACTGAACACCTCACACTACAAGTGTAAGAAATCCCAAACACATCACTGAAGATTTGTAGAGAGCACATTCATTCATTTATTCACCTGCAGCCTCAGACAAAAAACTCACAATCCGCCATTAACATGAAAACAGACCTTACATGTATCCAGCGAGTTCAATAGTTTATCGCTTTGAAGAGCTCATTTGCAAAACTCTGTTTTAAAATTGTTTCAATAATCATGATTTTTATTGTGCATTCCAAGTAATATCACTCAAAGTGCCGTTGGGTTGGTTTGATTAAGTAATAATAACTCAAATTGGAAGAAAAAAAATACAGCTAACTAACATAATGACGACAACATAAAAAGTATGATTTTTGAACATTTTTAAAACAGACTGTCTGTTTTTGCAAATAAACTTTTTATTTACGGAAAACATTATAGCACAAGACGTTTGTGCAAAAACATCCATGAAAGAACAACTTATACACTGAAATCCGTAAAAATAGGGCACAAAATACTGTATTAATAAAGAATTTTCCGTATTCACTTTTAAAGTTGTTTAACTGTATTTTAAATTTGCGCCGCATTCATTTGCATTTTAGCATTAACAGAAGTCAAATAAAGGAAAATGTAATTGTAATTTTCTGCCAGTGCTTTATCGTTTTTTTTTTAAGTGTAGCACTGCAATATTTTTACAATATAGGTTTATGTTATGTTAAAGTTTGCGTTACAAACAGTAAAAACAATAACGTGTCTATAGGAATCCGGTCAAATGGACATTATGAACATGTGTGTCTACACTGAAATTCATCAACCTGATCATCAAACACTTATTACACTAAAAAAACATAAAACATTTCACATAAGAGTGAGTTAACAATGACAGAATTTCCTTTATTCAATAAACTTTCTCTCGAACTTTTAATTTTAACATATAAAGGAAGATTTTAATTCCTTAAGGGGAAGTGAAAACAATCTGCTTGTGTGTTGCCTTATAGTTACAAAGAGCGAAGCAGTGATCACTCAATACTGTCGCATTTACACAGAATTACACCTTATGAGGAATATCTGAAGGCTTTACGTAAATGAACAACGACACAAGATATAATCAGTCTATCAGTGGAATAACGGCTCGTTCTTTTGACAACAACAACAATAGATGTGTTAACAGCTTAAGGATAAACAGTGTGAAAAGCAGGCACATAAGATATAGACACAAAATAAAAATACGTAAAGAACTAAGAATGGGGCAGAACCCGGCGGCCTGACAGAAGAACAAATGGCCAGATTTTACATCAACGGGAAACCAGATCTCATCTTTCTCCAAGTGTGTGTGTGTGTGTGTGTGTGTGAGCTCGTTCACTTCTGGAATGACCTTAAAGGAACGGCATGTTCTTCTGGCTTGAGTTAAAGAGTCAGTGTGAAAACAAAACACAGTCAATCACTCAGTCCAAATGAGGACAGACAATAGCCGTTAAACACACACTCCACCTCGAACAAGAGCAACAATTACTGCACAATGACTGTATTGATAAATCACAGACTGAATCTGAAACGCTGCAGAACTCAAAACAGAAAGACAGACGGTATAATTATAACACACCTTCCCTCACCAGCATGCATTCAGCACAGATAACACAATACACTGCAACATGCCAGATGAAGTGAGATAAATATACAGACAGGGTCAATCTGTGTCAACTCAAACAGAGGTCCCCGGCTGAAAATGTTTATGAACATCATTTCTGGAGTAAAAAAAAAATGTATTAATATTTATTCAAAAAAAATATTGAATAATATTTATATCATATTATATAAAATTGATAGTATAAAATATAGCTGTGCAATGACAGTACAATATATTTTTAACTAAATTATTATTATTATATATTTATTTCTATATTTAGTAAAAATAATATTGGATTTATTATATTATTGAGTTACTGAATTACTCTGTACATACTAGTAAAAGCCATGTAATATTTTGTCTTTTATTACTATTTATGTTGGTCTTTATCTAAAAAAATACTGAAGAAAATATCACAAGAAAAATAAATATAATATTGAATAATTAAAAATATAGCTGTGCAATGACATTTTATTTTGTTAAAATATTTTTATTATACATTATTATGAATTTAATTTAATATTTTTTTTTATCTTTGAGTTACTGAATTACTCAGTAAATACTAATAAAAGCCATGTAATATTTTGTATTTTATTCATATTTATGTTGGTGAAAAATAGAAAAAAATATATTCTCCAAAATCATTTCCAAAATGTAGTTTATTTGACAATTAAAGGCCAAGCCTAAAAATTAAAAATCGAATTAAAATGATCTCACGTCGTGTTCTGTATTCTTAAGGAGTCTCTTGAAACTGTCAATGTCTTTGAAGGCACCGGTCTATACAGACAGACAGTAAGGCAGCTCACCTGATGTCAGACGAGAGCTCCACAAAACCATCTGAGAAGTGAGACGGCAGATGTAAACATCAGCAGGACGACATATGTTCTCACTTTTCATTTGCCGTCTTTAATGAAGAGTATGTGTTCTGAATAACCCTCGCACTGATTTTTTGGCCTGCGGTTGACGTTTATGGCTGCGTTTCAGGGCTAATTCACATTGGCAACAACACAAGCTTTGTTTCTGCTGAGAACTCAGAAGTGGATAATAAGTGGCGCTTCATGAGAAAACAACAACACAGAAGCATTCGACACACAGAGAACGAGTCCCCTTAATAGTGCTCACTGAAACAGACTGGAGGTCAAAGGTCAGAACACCTTCATGCTCTCGGCAGTATGTCTCCGGGTCGAGTTCAAAGGTCAAGGCATGTGCCCGAGGCAGTCTCACACCATTATGTTCAACAAGATTCCTTCATCCCTACTCTATACATTAGCAGCTTTCTAACTAGTACACATTATCTAGTGTTCATCGATCAGCATTAACAGAGCGACGCCTCGGCTGACGGCTCTGACAGCGGATTCGTGCTGCTGGGAACCAACGCCATGGTCAGTCCCTGCCGTCATCAGACATTCACTCACAGCAAGATGAACTGACGACAGATGGAGCCGGTCTCACTGCCGGGAGGAGATGAGACAAGGCTACTGCGCTGAAAGAGACACGTTAGACACATCCAGATGAGCCTTTCCTGCCTGGACTGAGAAAAATGAGCTGTCAGATTCACAATTACTGCGATGTGTCACAATAAACTCTCGCGCAACCGATTACAAGCGCGACGGTGTCATTATTGAGTGTTTACAAGACACACTCGTGTCGGTTGATGTGTTGTCCAGGATCTCGTAAAGTAACATAATAAATGGACAATGTGATATAACCTTCATGTAATACATCATCACTGTTGCTCAGTTTTATTTCTTATAAATCCTAATAGCTCACTCTTAAATCTGTGTGTGGGTTTCACAAATATGTGACCAATAAAAAGCATTACAGCTAATTCGTGACTAAACCTCATAAGCCCATTGGATCGTCAAACTGTCAGTAAACATCATAACGCACACATTATCTATAAGTGTCATATTAAAAACACAAAGCTGTTCGGTAACAGACAAACTTCAGGATCATGTAGGGGTTCCTGTGAAGCTGTGGACAACATCAGCGAGCAGATCAGTGCCGGCACAGAAATGAGTCATGAGAATGACTGGAAAACTAATGACAGGAAAACTCTGAGACACACACGCGCACACGATGACACACAATCAGACTGACTGATTTCACCGACACACTCACATGATGACACACAATCAGACTGTCTGATTTCACTGACATCACACAAACAAACACACACACTCACATGATGACACACAATCAGACTGTCTGACTGTACTGACATCACACAAACACACACACACAAACAAACAAACATACACAGATGCAGGCACACTCACATGACGACACACAGTCAGACTGTCTGACTTCGCTGACATCACACACACACAAACAAACAAACAAACACGCACACTCGCATGACGACACACAGTCAGACTGTCTGACTTCACTGACACGCAATCACAGTGACTGTCACTGACACACACACACACACAGACTGTCTCACACATCACACAAACAAACAAAAACGCACACTCGCATGACGACACACAGTCAGAATGTCTGACTTCACTGACATCACACAAACACACACACACACACAAACAAACAAACAAACACGCACACTCACATGACGACACACAGTCAGACTGTCTGACTTCACTGACATCACACAAACAAACAAACACGCACACTCGCATGACGACACACAGTCAGAATGTCTGACTGTACTGACATCACACAAACACACACACACACACACACACACAAAAACACAGACAGGCACACTCACATGACGACACACAGTGACTGTCTGACTTCACTGACATCACACACACACAAACACGCTCACTCACATGACGAGACACAGTCTGAATGTTTGACTGTACTGACATCACACAAACACACACACAAACAAACAAACAAACACGCACGCACACTCACATGACGACACACAGTCAGACTGTCTGACTTCACTGACATCACACACACACACAAACAAACAAACACGCTCACTCACATGACGACACACAGTCAGAATGTCTGACTGTACTGACATCACACAAACACACACACACACAAACAAACACGCACGCACACTCACATGACGACACACAGTCAGACTGTCTGACTTCACTGACATCACACACACACAAACACAAACACGCTCACTCACATGACGACACAGTCAGAATGTTGACTTCACTGACATCACACAAACACACACAACAAACACGCTCACTCACATGACGACACAGTCAGAATGTCTGACTGTACTGACATCACACAAACACACACACACACACACACAAACAAACAAACAAACACAGATGCAGGCACACTCACATGACGACACACAGTCAGACTGTCTGACTTCACTGACATCACACACACACACACACAAACACGCTCACTCACATGACGAGACACAGTCTGAATGTTTGACTGTACTGACATCACACAAACACACACACACACACCACACACAAACAAACAAACACGCACACTCACATGACGACACACAGTCAGACTGTCTGACTTCACTGACATCACACACACACACAACAAACAACACGCTCACTCACATGACGATGACTGTACTGACATCACACAAACACACACACACACAAACAAACACGCACGCACACTCACATGACGACACACAGTCAGACTGTCTGACTTCACTGACATCACACACACACACACACAAACAAACACGCTCACTCACATGACGACACACAGTCAGAATGTCTGACTTCACTGACATCACACAAACACACAAACAAACAAACACGCTCACTCACATGACGACATACAGTCAGAATGTCTGACTGTACTGACATCACACAAACAACACACACACACACACACAAACAAACAAACACAGATGCAGGCACACTCACATGACGACACACAGTCAGACTGTCTGACTTCACTGACATCACACACACAAACAAACACGCTCACTCACATGACGAGACACAGTCTGAATGTTTGACTGTACTGACATCACACAAACACACACACACACAAACAAACAAACACGCACGCACACTCACATGACGACACACAGTCAGACTGTCTGACTTCACTGACATCATACAAACACACAAACACACACACACACACACAAACAAACACGCACACTCACATGACGACACACAGTCAGACTGTCTGACTTTACTGACATCACACAAACACACACACACACACACACAAACAAAAACAAACACACACAGATGCAGGCACACTCACATGATGACACACAATCAAACTGCCTGACATCACCAAAACAAACACACACACACACCCGCAACAGTGTGACCACACCAGAATGACATGACATCCATAATGCATCACTGGTGTACAACAACCACTAAGAAGTGTTTATTTGAGTGTGTGTTTGAGCAAGTGTGCGTGCGTGTGTGTGTACATGCAATAATTTGAGTATGTGTGAGTGTGTCCAAGTAGGTGTTTGTGCATTTGAGTGTTTGATGTTTCAGTGAGTGTGATTGTGTGTTTAAATCTTTGAGTGAGTGTGTGCGTGTTTTTGTGTGTAAATGCGAGTGCGTGTGTATGTATTTGAGTATATGTTTGAGTGAGTGTGTATTTGAGTGTTTTGTATGAGAGTGTGGTTCATTGAGTGTTTGTGTGTGTGTTTAAGTGCTTCAGTGTGTGTCTGTGAGAGACCTGTGCTTCAGCCAGTCTCTTCTCCAGCGTGTCTCTCTCTCGCGCGCTCTGCAGCAGTCGCTGATTCAGTTCCACAACATCACCCTTCAGAGACGCCAGAGCAGCCAGATGCAGCTACATAAACACACACATCGATGCACAGTAAATAACAACACATCAAATACACAAATATTCACTTTCACACCATAAACTCATCTGCAGCCAAACGTTTGACTGCAGGAAACATCTGATGCTGAGCGAAGCGAGCCTACGGATAACCTCACACAACCACATAAAATGGTAAAAGCAGAACACGATTTGAATGATTTAAAAGCCTTTTTAACTAAAGACGACCACATGAAGTCATTTCAAAATGGTAGGTCTTCATTGTGCTGGCCGTGAATCAGTTTCATCTGTGATATATCGGCATCTACAGCTGAACGCTTCAGTAACCCCATGAGATCACTCATCATTTCTATTCTACAGCGGATCCGCAAATCAAATCTATTTCACAGTGGAGAGAAAAAGAGTGTAAATTCTTTCAAAGCCAAACACACTCAAATGTGTTTTCAATACATTCCCATAAACACAATGGGCCTCATTTATCAATTTAACGTAGAAATGAGCGCAGAAATCATCTTACGACAGGGTTCAAGTGTGATTCATCAAACATTCGTATGCCGCCAATCTCATCAACGACTTTTAATTGTGCATTTTAAAAGTCGTAAATTATCGTATTAGCCTAAAATTTCATTAAAGTTTTGAACACCAAAGCACCCGTTAACCTTGTAATTTCATATAATTAGGCTAGAAAAGTAGATACTTTATTAATGTAATGAAAATAAGAAATCGCATTGGAATCTATTTTCACATTGTCATACTAAACGAAAAAAGGTAATCTATCTTTCTATTTATCATTATTCCTCATCAGTACTCAAAAGGGTAAAGCATACACGTACCAGCCGGCCTTTCTCAAAACTTGCGTAGACGAGCTGAGACCTGTCGTGAGATTTGATCGTAGAATCAATAGCGTCAATGCTCGAATTGACAAAGAAACCTTTCTGCCATTTTTCTATCATCCGTGTCAAGGTAGACGTTACGTGGGGATAATGAGGAACAGGAGAACACTAATGTCTGACATCACAGTACATTAAAGAAGAACAGAACGCTCGACTAGAACACAATGAATATTGCTCTCATCTCTACAGAAGCGTTTGAGAATCAGCGCTGGTTTTTCAATCCACAGCATCATTTCTGTGTGGAGATACATAATAACACTTACAGCAGGCGCTCAGACAGACAGTAAATGAATCACAGGGGGGTCGTTCAATAACGCCTAATTGAATCTATTACGACTCTGCATGTTAGAAATCTGCTGTGTTTCCAAAGAACCTGACACAACTTTCCGTCAAGTGTTCCAACTCCAGCCATCTGATGTCTTCTCAATAAACGAGTCTATTATGCAAACCCACGTGACATTCGACACGCTTGAAGACCTCCCAGCGTCTTCAGGACACAAATAAAGATATTTTTGATGACATCCGAGAGCTTCCAGGCCTCCGCATAGACATCATAGTTCTTCTCACCAAGGTCCAGAAAAGTAGTCAAGACATCGGTGAAATGATGTTCCAGCGTGGAACACGGATGCGCATGCGGCATTCTGCACACAACCCGGATGCACGTGTGTCGTAATGTTCTCATGAGCGCGTCGATTAAAGTCGTTATTTTGGTTGCTTTTGCGCACATGAAGCATTTGCGTCGCTTCATAAAAATTTCAGTGAGAATTACTATGATGTCTACGAGGAGGCCTGGATGCTATCGAAATTACATTAAAAATATCTTTATTTGTGTTCCGACGACGCTGGGAGGTTTACTAACGCGTAGAACGTCATGTGAGCGAGTAAAAAAAATGGCAAAATATGGATTTTTGGGTGAACTTTAAAGGTCGCTTTAAGATGCATTTTGTATGGATGTTGTGTGGTTGTGTTTGGAGTGTAAATATCCAGTGGTTTAACTGGAAAAGGTGTTGGTTTGTGTATTACTGATCCCATAACGGAGACCTGTAAAGATTACATGTTTTGTTTTTAGGGACATTGTGTATGTCGCAGAAACGGAATCCAGCCGCATTAAACAGAGCTTGTGTTTCCAAGCCCGTTTGACTCCAGCGTTCTTCATCATCTGAGTCCAGTAAAGAGAAGAGACAGAGGTTAGATGTAATGGGGAAGGGGCGGAGCTGTACATCCCTTCATGCTTTTAACCTAATTGTGACCGTAAAGGAGTGACATTGATGTACGGTCTAAATTGATCACACGGGACTTCACTTTGCCCACATGAATGTTTCATCAGTGGATTGAACGGAGATCACGCACACACACACACACACACACACAATGCACACACATTCACACGCACGGCATTGCACGTGGGTCACAACACACACGCACTCACGCACACGCCACGCACGCACACAACACACACACACACACAACGCAACAAACACGCACTCACTCACTCAACACACACACACGCACGCAGAACACACACACGCACGCAACAAACACGCACGCAGGAACAAACGCACGCACACACACACAATCACTTTTACACACAGGCGCAACACACAGATGCACGCACACACACACTCAACACACACTCACGCACAAACACATGCACACACACGCACGCAACACAAACGCACATACACACACGCACGCGACACGCACGCACCCACACACGGATTAACACACGCACTGACACATGATGGATGAGAGTTACTTGAGTCTCATGTTCATTTATTAAAAAAAATCTCAACTACACAAAACTAGAAACAGCACTTCGCTGCATCAAACACAGGGCATGCGTTTGGTATTGAGCATGAGAATAAATGGGACAGACCCTCTGCTGACTCTGGATCTGAGCTCACACAGCCCAGCATTTCTCGTTTCTAATCCATTAACTTCACTTTCCATTTCATTAACTTTAAACCCGATCATTAATGGAGGTAAACGCAGTCCTGAGACTCAATCCTCAACTCGGCTCTTTACAACACTGAAAACAGCACAAGACTGCCAGTAATGATGACAACACGCTCTCCCATCACAACCTGTCATACAGACATTCAACCTGATCTTGATTGTAAAAACTAATTCATTCAGAGGCATTCAGTCAAAGTTCTTTGAATAAAAATCTCTTTCTTACTTTCTTATAATCAGATGGTAAAGGTTATTTTTGAAGGAATGGATCCAAAAGGTTGTTCTATGATATCAAAAACCTTTCAAGGCACCTCTTGTTAAGAATTGGCAAAAAATGTCACTACAGTATGATGCTCAGGTGTTGGGCTGGATGCCTGCTATGTGCTTGCTAAGGGGAGCCGAGTTGTTGCTATGGCATTGCCAAGGTGTTCTGGATGGTTGCTATGGTATTTCTAAGGGGTTGCTCACTATCCAAAGTCAAAAAAGCAATAAAAAAGTCCACAAGATATTCTGCTTTTCAGATACTATGGTTTGGGTCTGCACCCCTTTTGCCCAAATAATGTAGTATACTGGAGTTTTTACCATAGTAAGTTGTAGTATGATAACTATAAATAAATACTGCTAATCTAGTTGCTCAATAATAATAATAATAATCATAAAATTGACCAAGTGTATTGAATTTTGTTTTATGAAACAAATCAAAATTTAATTTAAGAAAGTAGATTTTTGTCCACCCCATTAGCAGGTATTTTTTGTTTGTTTGCTCAAATATTTGTGTTGTAAATCAAAACACTAAGTCAGAAATTGCAGTGCTTCCAAATATTTTGTAGTATACTTAAAAAATTGCTATAGTACGATTCACAGACTTCACACATAATATAGTATATATATATATAGTAAATAGTATGTAGTCATTTGTCAAGTGTGGTATGAATCGAAAAGGCAAAAATCTGATCACTAAAGACAAACAGCGTTGAATGAGTTAAATACTAATCCTGTAGTGTGCGTTTAATACCAAGAAATACAAACAGTGATGCTTCTCTTAGCAAACAGCACTCACATTTTATAAAACACACAACTGGATGAGTCTCAACCTGCCAATATGATTTATTACATACTGCATGTGAATTGCAGATGATTAGCAAGCAGATTTATAATAAAACCAGAGACTTTGAAATGTCGGTAACGCAGCTCTTCAAAGCCGCTCCACCGTCTGCTCGTAAAGGTAAAACCCCAAGAAGCACAAACACACGCCGCTAATTTACCCGACCGGCTGACAACATCATGTCAGAGGTGCCCGTGCGGTCCGACAGGAATGCTGGGAAACATTTCAGCCACCCACACAATCACACGCACACACTCCCGCGGCATACCTCTCCAGAGCCTCGCATTCTCCCGGTCGTCGCTTGCCAAGTGCCAGCACGCTCACCTCTGATTGGCACGCTGATACCACGTCTCGTGTCTCTCTCGCCCGGTCCGCCGTGTTTGTTACCGCCACTAAACTCCTGATACGCTCACATACTCTTCACACGTGATCTATAAAGGCTCCGGTCTTCTGTAGTGGACTGCACTTCCTTTACATGTTTACGTCGCCCTTTCCTTCCTGTCAGGATAGGGAGGGATCGTCTGAGTGCGTTTGTTGTTTTCTGCTGTCTTGAGTCGACACACTTGAGGTTGATCATTACGGAGTTGTTAAACCGCAAGAAAGAAAAATCTCAATTATTTCTCTTAGACATCAATGAGGTTAAACGGAGAGCAAATGGAAGTCCATTTACTTCTCCTGACCAAGGTCACATAAGGTTCAAAAGAGACGTCAACAATGTCTCAAACTGAGCTCAGATTGGAGACGGATCTCAATATGAACTCAAAATTTCTCATCAAATTTACCCAATGGGCCATAACAACACCATGACAACGAGCTCAAATTGCTCAAAAGTCACCGCCGCCCCACAGTCACATCACAGTTTGAGCCTGAAGTCACTTCCTGCTTTCCTCCTGGCATTTCCTGTTTCCATCAACTGTCCGATCTAATAAAAGAAATAAAAATTACCAAAACGATTTGCACCCAGAGAGACACAAAATGATCTGCTTTCACGCTAGGATACAAACTTTCACAAAGTCAGACAAATAAGAGTCCGAGAGGAAGGTTACTGATTAAGGTTTGAGGGTTATTGGTCTTCCTACACTTCTCAGATCTATAAAATCCTGAGAGTAAAGAGGTCAGAGGTCATGACCCAAGGACAACACACTGGGCATCTGAGACAACATCTTTAACAAGAACAAAGCAATGTGAAAGACGAACAGAGCGCTACAAGACACACACACACACACACATGTCTGGTTTACTATCTCTGTGGGGACAGTCCATAGGCGTAATGTTTTTTATACCGTACAAACTGTATATTTATCCCCTACCCCAACCCCTAAACCTAAAGATCATAGAAAACTTTAGCATTTTATAATTTAAAAAAAATAGTGTTCTGTACAATTTATAAGCTTTTTTGCACATGAGGACCTCAATTTGGGTCCCCACAGTGACACGAGTCCCCATGTGTTGTGTGCATTCAGGTTTAGGTCCCCACCGGGATATAAAAACATGTACACACACACATATAAAGACAGACAGACACTCTCACACACACACACACACACACAACAGCAAACTGTTAAACAGTGCCAAAGAAGAATAGCAGATATTTTAAAGAATGTTGATAAACATAAATTGAACCCAATTGACTTTCATTGTATGAACACAAAACCACTGAGACATTTCTCAAAATATCTTCTTTTGTGTTCCACTGAAGACAGACACACAGATTTACAACCACATGAGAGAGAATAAATGATGAGCAAACGGTGTGTGGGTTCATTTACAGTATTTCTGCATCGCACACACACACGCACACGCACACGCACACGCACACGCACACACACACACACACACACCGTCACATGGAAAGAGAGTCACAGTCTGGATTTCTGAAGATTCTCATCAGGAAGCGGATCTCCACCCTGTACGTCTGGAGAACTGCTCAGGTCAGGTCAGACCGACAGGACAAAAATGCTTCGGCTACTCCTGCATATCCGATTGAAAACAAGTGTTGCTTCCAAACGGCTTTCAGCTCTAAATCTAATTACATTTGCTTAACCGTACCGTCATATAAATAAACAGAGCGAAAGGAAAATCTATTTCAATCCAAAACGTATCGGGAGCCACATAGACCTGGAGCTCCTTCACACATCTACAGGTTTTAAATGGGCTCGGTTACACACAAATATCTTGACAGCTAAGAAAATTATCTAAATGCAAAACAAAGTCATCTGTATATATACATGTCAATACTACTATAATGCCATCAATAGCTGTAAGTATAATTCGCATGAGGTTTGTGCCCATTAAACACATCTAACATGCTACACAGATATGTTCTGTGAAGTTTAACACATTTCACAAAACCCAAACTAGGCCATTATATCTACATTTTGCTTTGCCAAGTATCACAAAGTTCCATATAAAATCAGTGGATCTTACACATGCCTGCGAGATAAACTGCAGCCAATCAGAGCAGAGGTTTCATTTGCACATGACTGTAGGGCTCCGAGACCTCCATCTAAAACCAATATTCACCTACAGAACCAGAGGAGTCAATGCGGTCACTCACACGGGTGAAATAAAGAGGATTCTGTGCTCGTATGAAACACGGGAGCTGTGTAAACACTCGGTTTATTTTGACTGCGGGAGGAAAAGTACTCGAGGTACTTTACAGTTTAATGATCTGTGAACGGTGAATTATCTTTTAATACACACACACACTCGCTCACGGACCCTCAGAACACACCAAGCATGACACTATGCACGCTTCTTCTAGTGCACACACACACAATTTATTGCACACTTCTCTACTGCACACTAATACACAAAGAGCATGCACTCTAACGGTTATCGAGTGTCTTTGCTAGGTAAGGTGGTCTAAGAACTACGGACAAAGAGCATGCGAACACACTCTTCTAGTGCATGCTAGTGGCACATGCTATTTATTGCACAATCTACTGCAGCATGCTTGTTCTCACTGTGCACACTGCATGCTCTTGTTCTCTTGTGCACACTTATCTGTGCTACTGACTATGCTCTAAAACCCACTGTTCTAGAGCGCACACAAACACAATTTATTGCAAACTTATCTACTGGACACTACAACACAACGAGCATGCTAAAACAGACATTTCACTAGTGCACACTAAACACAAAGCAAAATAAATGTATACTTTCATAGTGCACAATAAAAACACGTTTCTCCAGTCCACACCAAAACATGCGCATCCAGTGCACACTAAACCACATAACTTCTTGTTCACCACACTCTACTGCACACTTCTCTAGCACAACCAAAAACATTCACATCTCTACAGTCGTGGCCAAAAGTTTTGAGAATTACATAAATATTCGTTTTCAAAAAGTTTGCTGCTAAACTGCTTTTAGATCTTTGTTTCAGTTGTTTCTGTGATGTACTGAAATATAATTACAAGCACTTCATACGTTTCAAAGGCTTTTATCGACAATTACATGACATTTATGCAAAGAGTCAGTATTTGCAGTGTTGGCCCTTCTTTTTCAGGACCTCTGCAATTCGACTGGGCATGCTCTCAATCAACTTCTGGGCCAAATCCTGACTGATAGCAACCCATTCTTTCATAATAACTTCTTGGAGTTTGTCAGAATTAGTGGGTTTTTGTTTGTCCACCCGCCTCTTGAGGATTGACCACAAGTTCTCAATGGGATTAAGATCTGGGGAGTTTCCAGGCCATGGACCCAAAATTTCAACATTCTGGTCCCCGAGCCACTTAGTTATCACTTTTGCCTTATGGCACGGTGCTCCATCGTGCTGGAAAATGCATTGTTCTTCACCAAACTGTTGTTGGATTGTTGGAAGAAGTTGCTGCTGGAGGGTGTTTTGGTACCATTCTTTATTCATGGCTGTGTTTTTGGGCAGAATTGTGAGTGAGCCCACTCCCTTGGATGAGAAGCAACCCCACACATGAATGGTGTTAGGATGCTTTACTGTTGGCATGACACAGGACTGATGGTAGCGCTCACCTTTTTCTTCTCCGGACAAGCCTTTTTCCAGATGCCCCCAAACAATCGGAAAGGGGCTTCATCGGAGAATATGACTTTGCCCCAGTCCTCAGCAGTCCATTCACTACTTTCTGCAGAAGATCAATCTGTCCCTGATGTTTTTTTTGGAGAGAAGTGGCTTCTTTGCTGCCCTTCTTGACACCAGGCCATCTTCCAAAAGTCTTCGCCTCACTGTGCGTGCAGATGCGCTCACACCTGCCTGCTGCCATTCCTGAGCAAGCTCTGCACTGGTGGCACTCCGATCCCGCAGCTGAATCCTCTTTAGGAGACGATCCTGGCGCTTGCTGGACTTTCTTGGACGCCCTGAAGCCTTCTTTACAAGAATTGAACCTCTTTCCTTGAAGTTCTTGATGAACCTATAAATTGTTGATTTAGGTGCAATCTTAGTAGCCACAATATCCTTGCCTGTGAAGCCATTTTTATGCAACGCAATGATGGCTGCACGCGTTTCTTTGCAGGTCACCATGGTTAACAATGGAAGAACAATGATTTCAAGCATCACCCTCCTTTTAACATGTCAAGTCTGCCATTCTAACCCAATCAGCCTGACATAATGATCTCCAGCCTTGTGCTTGTCAACATTCTCACCTGAGTTAACAAGATGATTACTGAAATGATCTCAGCAGGTCCTTTAATGACAGCAATGAAATGCAGTGGAAAGGTTTTTTGGGATTAAGTTAATTTTCATGGCAAAGAAGGACTATGCAATTCATCTGATCACTCTTCATAACATTCTGGAGTATATGCAAATTGCTATTATAAAAACTTAAGCAGCAACTTTTCCAATTTCCAATATTTATGTAATTCTCAAAACTTTTGGCCACGACTGTAGTTCTAAACTTAAATCTCTATATGTTTTAGTGCACACTAAAACACAATTTAATCTACACTTCACTACGGCACACTAAAACACCCACTTCTTTAGTGCACATTAAAGTACACACCTTTACAGTGCACAATAAACACACAACTCTAGTGAACAAAAGAAAATGTATAGTGCCAACTAAAATGTACACTTTCTGATGCACACTTAAAACAGGAGCCTGAGTTATTTTATATCGCAAGCTAAAATGTGCACTTTTATAAAGCACACTAAAAGCAAACTTATCTAGTGCACACGAGAACACACACTCATTTAGAGCTTACGAAAGCACACTTTTTTTAGTGCACACTGCACTCTGCAAGAGCAGTGACAGACAGTAGCAGCGTCCGATTGAATGTTATAAATAGAGGAGATCTTGAGGCTGAGAGGAAACATAAAGAGAAAAGCCACAGAAAAACACACAGTTGAAAAGATAAACCACAGAATCGCCCTATTAAATGAAACTACTCCAATGATCACTAAATGAATCAAGTGCTGACTACACAGTGTGTGTGTCTGCATTTCTCTGAAATCAATTACTAATCTCAAATCTGCCACGACAACAATTCTTCCAACACATTACAATCCAAATGAATATATTTGAAAAGATTTATAAACACCACTTCAGATTTGGTTTAGTGCACACTAAACCACACTACTCTAGTGCACACTAAACCATAGTACTCTAGTGCACGCTAAACATAACGCAACACTTGAAACATAAATGTTTTATTTATCCGGTGATTTCAGCTTGGATCGTTCACAGGTTTAGTGTTTTTAAACAGCGGTCCACGAACATTAGAAACTAATGAGTTCCATGTCTAGGTGCCCTAGCTGCGCTCTTCAGATTAAACCAGCCCCTTGACTTTAATAAATCATTGCTTAAAACTGATATGAAATAAAAGCCCTGTTCCATATCAACAGGGGCTCATTGTTCAGGCGTGCTGAAGCAGAGGTCTGAGAGCCGGTCTAACCCTCTTTCCTCTCCACTGAGTTTGTCTTGCCTACACAAGATCCATAAATCAAAGTGGCAGCTCGGCCAGGCCGTCATAACACGACCTCCGGTCTTCTCATTTTGTGGAAGGAGCAACGCTGACGCCACGTTCACGATCTCCCCTCACATCCGTCAGAGAGCTTTACGACGAGCCATTCTACTGACGACTGCATCAGTCCGCGAGGTTTCCGTCCGACCGTTTGTCAGCCTGATGGAGGATCGGCTCTCGAGATGCCGGTAAATTGTGGACGTTAATACACGGACAGAGCAGCTCAAATGTTCGGTGGTGAGAAAGTGAGGATTGAGATCGCTCACATTCTGACGGTCAAGTGACAGAACATGATCAGATTTACCTCATTCCTCACATCTTACAGGATTGTTGAGAGCCATCAACAGGGGACAAACAAGAACATTTATGCGGCTCGGGGGGAATTTTGGAGCACAAAGGCAGTTTGTCCCAGGCCCCGTAAAATTTAGTAGCCTAGTGAATCTAATGCTCACAAAATTCTAATTTCCCAAACATATTTGTATTTCATAACAAATCTAAAATTTATTTCACCAAAAAATGTTGATAATGAATGACTTGACTGAATATTGATGAAAAGAAACTGATTTTTTTTTTGATCAAAATAAAAATGCTTTAGTTTCACCACAGTTTTTCTCTCTTTGAGTATTTTTTTAGCTTGTGATAGTGAACTGTGACTGTTTTACCTGGACAACAGTGGACCAAAGACCCCTGGATTAAAGATAAGAGTCAGCGGTTTCACCTCTCGACATTATTCTGCCTTTCAGAATCCCGCTCTGGGATTTGACCTAACAACCACTCAAAGATTATTAAAAAGGTTCGGCCAGAAATCTTCTGATCTTGAAAGCTCACTGCAGCAAGAAGAGCTGAATGCCGGAGCTAAATCAGCGTAGGGGGGCAGAGGAGAGATAAAAATAGACAGCGGCCCTGTGCTTATCAAACAACGCTTGTACTTTTGGCCGCCTGCCTGCAGGGAGGAGAGACACTGTGTGTTAGATAAAGACATGCCTGTCTTCTGTCTCATGACCGGAGGAGGACACAAGCAGTCTAGCGTGAGAACTGTGAATTCCTATCATCTAATGCACAAAGACATTATAACCTGTGTGAAGCACAACAGTTCAGTTCCTCCAGACATGAAAAATTACAGCAGTGTACCTCCATATTTACCTCCTGGTTGAATATACTCAAGTAAATTGTAGTACACTGAAGGATATTACAGTAATTGTTACACTTCTACACTGTGTTATGCTTTATTTTTCGCGTAAACATGGGTTTGGACGCGCGCGTATTACGACATATTGCAAAACCTCTCCGGGCCTACAGAGGTCAGGTTTTCTTCTACTACCTTGAATCGATGCTCCCAGGACACGGTTGCCACCTGATGGTTAAACTAATTACTGCAAGAAATGGAATGCGCGACCTGCGTACTTTGTACACGAGGTAACAAAATTCCGGCGGTGTGCGTACTATGATGATGAAACTTGTGTCAGGCGCACTGAACGCCGTCCCTCGCGTACGCATACATAGGGAACCATACTTCAGCCTTTACTGTCTTAATGTGTACTAAAGTGAACTGATAAACTGCAGTAAATACTGTAGTATACTTTAATATTACTATCGTAAAAATATAGTAAATCGTGGTTATATGCAGTATATTATAGTAATTATTGCGTTTTGTTAATGTGTACTACACTATACTGTACTATGGTGAATTTGTATAATTCAGTATTTACTATAGTGAACTGCACAAAAGCCGTCAGTATATTATAGTAACGTTACAGTGTGTACTACAGTTCACCGGTAAACTGCAGTAAACATTGCCGTATAATCTAATATTTACCTTAGAAAATTTGAGTAATCTGTAATAAATTATAGCAAGTGTTGTCAATGTGTACTACCGTAAACTGATAAACTGCAGTAAATACTGTAGCATTTTTACTTAAACGTTAAAGTATATTGTTAATGTATACAGCAGTATATTGATGTAATTATGTATAGTATAGTGTTCAGTAATGTTTACTATAGTGAACTAATAAACTGTACTAAATAAATACAGTAGCACACTTAAAAATTGACTATAGTGAACTGCAGCATACTATAGTACATTTACTACGTTACAATAATTACTACACTTTGCCAATGTATACAGCAGTATTCTGTATTAGTATTATCTATAGTGAACTGATAAACTGCAGCAAATACTGCCGCACACTTCAGTATTTACTATAGTTAACTGTAGTATAATATGGTACTTTATAGTAATTAGTACACTTTGTTAATGTATGCTACAATATTCTGTATTATTATTCACTATAGTAAACACAAAAACTGGCGTACTAAATACTGTGTCATCCTTTAATATTTACTATAGTAAACTGTGGTGAATGTAGTATTCTGCAGTATGTTATAGTAATTGTTACACTTTGATCATGTGTGCTACACTATTCTGTATTATGAACTCTAGTGAACTGATAAACTGTATTAAATCATGTAGTATGCTTGAATATTTACTATGGTAGGGCACAGAAACACTAAGGTCTACTATAGTAAACTAGAACATTTCTAATACACTTTAAAGTATTCTTTCATGTGGATATGCAGTCATCTCAAGTGCAGTTTTACCTCTGACAAGCATTAAGTTCCTTTTATTTTATTTCTTTCTTTGTATCTGTGGCTTGCCGTCTATTACCACGGGTGCCTTTTCAGAAGAAAAAAACTCAAAACTAGAAACACGTTTTCAGTCCGAGGCAACAATTGTGTAGCCACACTTTATGTGCAGATTAAAAGCGTGTCCCATATTGTGATGTAATAGTTGCAAAGTTAAAACATTTACACGAGCGTTATCTGTTGCAATCGCTGGCACGACACACACAGTAAAAAGACATTCTGATGAAAATCCCCTTGAGATGTTCCTCAAGACTCCGAGACTACATATCTAAAGCTATCTGAGATCAATGCACGTGAACCGCTGTAAACATCCTCGGGCCACACAACCAGCGTTTCTTGACAAGTACCAGCTGTGGTTAACTCTACCTCAGGCTGAACATCTCAGACAAACACGTGTCCGGACAATGAAAGCCGTACGCTAGCTGGTGCACACTGAAGGTGTTCATTATTAAGTTTTCGAGATTCTGTCAAACAGACACAACTCATAAACACACATGTGGACGCAGACGAGTTCTTACAAGGATGACGGCTTTTCGTGCCAAAGACGGTCACAACATCTTGCAGTTGATATAACGGCACAGAAATGATCGATGATGGATCGTTCAGTGTATTGCATTCTGCAGACGATGATTCACGAAGATAAGAATCACAAATGAGATCTTTCTCAATTATTTCTCCTAGACATCAATAAGAGCAGAAGGAAACGTCTCCTGCGTCTCCTGAGAAAAAGAGTCAAATGTGTCCGTCATGAGAGTTTGACAAGAGATGTGACGATGTGTCAAAGTCGCCAATCAAAAGTCAAAATTATTGAAGATCTCAAACATTTCTCATCACATTAACCCAAATCCAGATTTTTGGACATCTACGTGCGGCTTACACCTCCAAACTCTTCACGTGTTCCAACAATTACACTTTCATTTGTTTATCGTTTTATTTCTCCTAAACAGACGTGTGTGAGGCTAAGACGATACTTGAATGAAACACAAAATGAGAACTGCATCTTTAAAAGAAGCAACCACCGAGCAATGACGTTTTCCTCCGAGTTTGAAGCACTTCAGATATTCTCTGTCAAATGTCAGGGTTGGGTGTAGAGCTCGAGTTTCAATAATGAATGTTAAAAGGTCCTCTGAGAGCTTTAGCCGAACGAGACGACACGAGCACACATTCCTTCACTGTCATCTTCACCGTACCATGAATTTAACCTTCTGAAGTTTAAGAGTGACACGGCCGTACATCAACTTAAAGACATCAGACACTAAAAGCCATTCAGCATGTCAGTGGAGCGCTTGAAGACGCGTCTCTTTAGCGTGTGAGAAGGGCAGGAGATGACACGCTTTCTCAGGATTGTTTTCGACACACGCTGCATTTCTCAAGGACAGCGGACAGACCTGCGTCTAACGTCTCTTACCTCCTTTCCCTCGCTGCCGTCTCTCTGCCAGCGCTCACTGCCACTCCGGAGTTCATGGTCCCGTAACTCTCGGAGCCAACCGTGATTCCAGGGATAGCAACCCAGCGCAAGGGCAGACGCCTCGGATCAGAAGAGAGATGCTGGTGTTCTCAGGTTCCTCCTGCCTCTGTAAGCCACGCGCGCTGAGGGAAACTCATCCTCGACTTCACCGCCAAAACCCTGCAGTATTCCACATGTAATCCGCACCAGAACGAGTTAAATCCACACCGCTCCGCACATTCCCAAAGCCAGCCGGAGACTCCCGGCAGCAGCTCTGCGCTGCTCCGTCTCACACAGACGCACACACACACACACTGCCCGTGAGGGAGAGAGGGAGGGAGGGAGGGCGGGCGAGAGGAAGAGAGCTGCTCAGGGCCTCACAGCTGCATGAACAGAGAGTGTGTTTGTGTGTGTTTGTATTGTGTAATGTGTGCGTGTTTGTTTGTGTGTCTGTTTGTTTGTGTGTGTATTATGCGTGTTTGTTTGTGTGTATCATGTGTGTGTGTGTGTGTGTGTGTGTTTGTTTGTGTGTACTGTGTGTGTGTGTTTGCTTGTGTGGGTGAACTATGTGTGTTTGTGTGTGTATTATGCGTGTTTGTTTGTGTGTGTATTAAGTGTATGTGTGTTTTGTATGTGTGTGTAATGTGTATGTGGGTGTGTGTGTGTGTGTGTGTTTGTTTGTTTGTTTGTGTTTGCTTTTGTGGGTGAATCATGTGTGTTTGTGTGTGTATTATGCGTGTTTGTTTGTGTGTGTGTGTGTGTGTGTGTGTGTGTTTGTTTGTGTGTACTGTGTTGTTTGTGGTGTGCTGTGTACTTGCTTGTGTGGGTGAACTATGTGTGTATTATGCGTGTTTGTTTGTGTGTGTATTAAGTGTATGTATGTGTGTGTTTGTATGTGTCTGTGTATTATGTGTATGTGGGTGTGTGTGTGTCTGTTTGTTTGTGTGTCTGTTTGTTTGTTTGTGTTTGCTTTTGTGGGTGAATCATGTGTGTTTGTGTGTGTATTATGCGTGTTTGTTTGTGTGTATCATGTGTGTGTGTGTGTGTTTGTTTGTGTGTGTGTGTTTGTTTGTCTGTGTATTATGTGTGTGTGTTTGAGTGTGCATGTGTGCTTGCATTTAAATGTGTGCTGGAGTCATTAAATGCATTAAAAAGTTTGTGTGTGTGGGTGTGTGTGTGTGTCTGTGATGTGATGGTTGTGTGTGTGTCTAAGCTGTCTGTTCTACTGGACACTGCATAACTGAAGGAGTGTGTGTTTAACATCTGTTTTTGTGCTCCTATAAAGAGTCAGAGACTTTTGCAACAACATGACTGTAAATGAAAACAGAATTTTCATTTTTGGGTGAACCGTTTCTTTAACAGACCGTGTCATTAATTTGTGTTACCTTGTGTGTTTTTCTTTAGTCTCTGAGAGAGTCACTGGCCTCTCTCGCTCTCTCTCTGGTCCTCTTGAGTAGATTCTCTCTCTCACTCTCTGTGTCGGCTTTAATTCAGGTGTGTTATTATGTTAGAGCTATCTTTCATCAAACAGCCTGTCTGTACAGACGAAACACACAATGCTTACGCAGACAGAGATGAATCTGTGTGTGTATTTCCATCTTCAAAGAAGCAAACCTTGATGTTTTTACATACTGAACTGCAGACAGATTTAAAATAATTCAAGAGCA